>CM046664.1:32414755-32864674 GCA_025594165.1 Tamias sibiricus | reverse complement strand
TTCCGTCCTGGACGGCAGTTTTCCAAGATGCCAGGGGGCTATGATCTTACTCCGTGGAGGTTTTCAGATTTTTTTCCCGTTCCGAACGGAAAAACAGAAGCCCAAGCCCGAGTGCGGAGGGGAACTTTCCTAGCCACTCACAGCTGAGAGCCCTAGTCTTACAGCTGGAAATTTTAGAGCAGGCAGATAAAGGTGGGCGGGCAGACAAAGGTGGGGGAGGGGGGGGGAGGGGAGTTCCTGGGGGTCCACCGTCGCCCTGAAGGCTTGGGTGGGGTGCTGTCCCCCCTGTATGGGCCGTGGGCGAGATTGCCGGACACTCGACGGTCAATTTTCACCACGCTGTGGCCAGACAGGTTTGGGAACTCGGGGTGGATGGGGGCTTACCGAAGTCCAGCGTTGCTGTGGAGGAGGTGGACACGTGTCTCCTTTCCTGGCCAATGCACCAAAATGTTAGAAAAATTTGCAGGATGGATGGACGCACGCTGGAACCGTCGTATAGGAAAAGGGAAGGGGTTTATTGAATTACCAAAAGAAACACGTGGAGGGGATGGGGGATGAACCGCGGGGAACGAACAGGAGCTGGAGCACGCGGGAACGGAGAGCAGGAACAGAGAGCGGCAGGAACAGAGAGCAGGAACAGAGAGCGAGCTCAGTCCGGGGCTGGCTTTAAATAGAGTAGGGGTCATAAAACCCCCTTGGAGTGAGTCCTTGCCCTATAGGCTATCAGAGATCGGGGGGGTGGGGGGTGGATAGTGGACAGGGCATTTGCTGGTCAGGTTTTCTGGTCAAGCTGAGGATCTTGGGAGGTGTAGTTTTTAACAAAGCACCTGGAAAGGTGTGGTCTCCTGCCTGGGAGGCGCAGCCTCCTGCCTGGAATCCAACAATAACTAATAAAAACAAATAAAAAAAAATATAAAAAATTCAGAATATGCTTTACTTCCTCAGCTGGAAACATGGGACCCTTGTGAAATATACTGAATCATATTGAACAAATATGAACAAAAGCTGATATTCATACCCATACCACCAGCATATTTCCCAGTGACTAGGACAATGCATTTTCACCCATGACTGAAAACATTAATAAGTCCTGCAATCTGGGTTTTTTTTCACGGTCTTCAGTCCTTGTGGCATTCTATTTAGCCAATGGTGGCTGAAGTGCTATATGGCTGTTAATGACTCATAGTCACAACCCTCAGTCTCACTTGCTAACAATAAGGGTTACAAAAATGTAAACTGAAAAAGCTTGAAATCATGAATACAAGTATCTTTAAATAGCATCAAAAAGCTACTCATTGTATTTAGCTACTCAGTTCTTTGCCATGTCCAAGGTGAAAGGACTATTGGAACAAAGTTTTTGTGTTGTGGATAAACTAAAGAAACCAGAAACTTTAAGTTCACTTGCTTAATTGTGATCTGAGAAGAATTTATATCAAAGACAACATCTTAATTCTGTCCACGGAAGAGTTAAGTGAACTATGCATGAATTTACCATGAAGAGATCGAGGAAAGCAAGACAGCCAACTTGAGGTAATGGTGATGCCACACAAGGGGCTCACTGGCCAACTCCTCTAGGAAGATTCGTTGGCCATGCTGGACTGTCTCAGGGGTTCTAATCAGAATGTCACATAATGATGTTAATGGGCTTGGACAACAGGGGGCACTGCAGACCAGTTAAGAGGGGGGTCAGGAAGGAACCAGAACTGTAATGAGCCACCTGGCCCTGCCAGATCCTCTTCTGTTAGGCATTGCAGCTGTGACCTCCCACACCCCTGAGCCAACCCAACCCCACCCCTGCACATCCACTTGGCATCTTTATGTACAGGAGTTTGAACCAGGGCCCAGGGTGCAATCAGAAAATCTGAAGAAATCTAATTTGCATGGATAGATCCTCCCATTCTCAGAGTATAAAGAGGGCAAGGGAGAGATTTGGGGAAAGCTCTGCTCGGCATTGGGAACAGAAGGCAGAGTACATGATGACTTTCAGGATGGCCTGGTCCTGTCTTCTCTTCACATTCCTTGTTCGGTGTTCAGGTGACATGATATGGAGAAGGGATAGGGTCTGGGAGTCCTCTGATATGGGCCCTGATTCTACTCTGGTTTCTAGACAAAAATCACCCTCTCCTTGTCTCTCCCAATTACAGGGTCCTGGGCCCAGTCTGTGCTGACTCAGCCATCCTCACTGTCTGGGACTCCAGGACAGAAGGTCACCATCTCCTGCACTGGAAGCAGCAACAATATTGGTGGCAATTATGTGAGCTGGTATCAGCAGCTCCAAGGAACAGCCCCTAAACTCCTCATCTATTATAATAGTGATCGACACTCAGGGGTCCCTGATCGCTTCTCTGGCTCCAAGTCTGGCAACTCTGCTTCACTGACCATCACTGGGCTTCAGCCTGAGGATGAGGCTGACTATTTCTGTCAGTCTTATGATGACAGCCTCAGTACTCGCACAGTGCTCCAGGCTCATGGGGAAGTAAAACAAGAAGCCCTTTACCAACTGTGAGGATGGCAAACACCCAGCAGTTTTGCTCAGGCCTTGTCTCTGGCTTTATCTGCTATCACTACTATAGGCCCAGTAGAATCTACTGACACTTTTTTGGGTGATAAGCCTCTTGTTCTCTGACCTCAGCTTCATACACAGCAGCACATTCATAGGAAAATGTCTCCATAAAAACAGAACTTCCTGCTCCTTTTTAGCTTGAGGAGCTGAACAGATTGCTGTGGTCTCTTTGCCCTGAAGTTCAGGTGATGAGGCAGCCAGTGCAACCCTTGTCATCTCAGACTTGACATCTTGATGGAGAATCCTGTGGTTCCATCATTCATTCTTCCCTATTTGCAGGAATTCTAGAACTGTGTCTTCTTCTACTTAGTCCTCATCGTGTTTGACTGTGATTCACATTTTAGCCTAATTTCATATAAGTTTTCTATCATTAAATACTTGGAAGACAATAAAACACACATAAATGAAAATTTTGACAGGTCTTGAGATATTTTCACACGTTTGGGTACATCAAGACAGTCAGGCCAAGGAATCAGTCCACCAGCACACAAGCGTAACTCACCCTTTGGGATTCCTCCCTACATCTCTGCTCAACGAATCACCCAGGCAACCACTGACTTTTCTTCTTCTTTTCATTATTGGTGAGGTTTAATTTTATACTATAACTTTGATAATTGGAAACACAGAGGAGATATTCCTCTTTGAATAACTTATTTCACTTTATAAATGCCTTTTGAGACCCTTCTGCAATGTATTGAATTTCCCTTGATTCTTCTAATGTCATGACATTGTGGTCCCTAGATATTTCAGTGTTTATGGACAAATGTTGATGATTCTCTGCTTATGTGTGTATTAAAATTTTTGTTATAACTCCACCAGTATAGAGAGCAATATATTTCAAAATTCATTGTGTTCAATGTATTATTGACATCCTGGTCTAAGATTGTTCCTTAAAAGTTGATGGAAAACAATCAGAAACCCTTTTCCTTTGTTATCTGCTCACTGTTAACTGGACTCTGCATCTTCTCATGAGGCTTGTGGGCATGTCTACCCAGGCCCTTCCCCTCTTCACTTTATGGAACAGCTGTCCTAATTCAGGGCTTGTGGTGGGACTGAGATACAAATGAAGAGGGCTGATATGCATGAGTCCCAGGCAGTTACTTGGAAGTAGAAGACCATTCAGAAGTCAAATTTTCTTTCCTGTGTGCTCAGGTCAGAGTTTTATGGCTGTCTCTTTCTTTGCCATGTTGTCTGCAAGGACCCCTTCAAATGCAGCACATTTCCTTCAGCCCATCTGATGACAAGAATACTCCTAAGAAAATTGTGCTATTTATACATGCTTATAACAGCTGACACATCAGAGAGACTTAGGACTGTGACAGGTGGTAAAGTTGTGGATTTCTGGTTGTGTCAAGAACTGTGCCACATCATTGAGAACAGATGGTAAAAAAAAAAAAATTTGGTATATGTCCTGCCAGTGGAGCCTTCAAATCAGGTTCCTGCCTTTAAATGAGTTAATTAAGATATAAATGACTTTCATATTTCTCTCTTACTCTCATCTTAGCTGAGATTCCCAGTGGTTATAACCAATGTCTGGCAGACACCTCATCTTCCAAGGAGATGTGCTAGGACATCTAAGGAGAATGACAAGGGTGGTGAAATCTGGAAGTGATACACTTCCCCATAGATCCCTGATCCCTTCAGTAACAAAATGTTTATTTGGATAGTTGCAGCTATGAAACAAAAAGTTTAAAGAATCCAGGAGGTCTGTGTGCCACCATGTTTGCTATGTTGTTTTGCATTCTATCACTTCAAAACCTACTGAAGTGAATTCAAGGAATATATATATATATATATATATATATATATATATATATACAGAAAATTTGACTTCTATATACATATATAGATTATATATATATATATATATATATATATAATCATTATCTTTTAGCATTGAGATGCATAGACTTAACAATTTTACTTTGTTTATATATATAATTATATATTATATATATAATCTCCAGATTTTACCTTGCAAATTGAGGGCAACATAGTCAAATATTTGAACAACCCCCACCACCTCCCAACAACAAGAAAAAAAGATAGAGTTCTCATCATAATGTGGCCAGATAGAGAGGGAACAGGCAGCATTCAGAGCTTGTTCTGTATAACAAATAGCTGGAGGAAAGAATCAAGTGATAATTGTTTTCCTTCCTGGACATAAAGTGAATTTTGGGGAAGACAGCTAGCCAGGAAAAGCATGACTACTGGTCATGAGAATGTCCAGAGGGTCCTTGTGCTAACTAAACAGTAAATCTGTTTGTATGAATACACAGAGAGATGTTCTGGGTGATGTAGTGGTTAGCATTCAGCTCTCTAACTGCCATGGCTTAAGTTTGATTTGTTTTCAGGGATTTGTTTATTTTACTGGCTGTGAAGGTTCATGCCAGAAATTACAGATAGTCAGGATCCTAGGCAATGGGATAAAAATTTGGAGGCAAGCTTCAACAACTGAGGGACAATTTGTCTCAAAACAAACAAAACAAAACAACAACAATAACAAAAATGCCACAGTGAATCCGTTCATCCTAATACTCAACTTGAGACATTAAAGATGTTTCTGATCATTAATGGTTATGAACATTGCTTTGGTGGACAACTTAAAAGGTGTCCAGGAACTGGGTGGATATAGGACTCTGCATCAGATGTGTGCACAGATAGTGTCATGGTTTGCAAATTTCCAGGACCTTTTGAGTGTCAAACATATTTCTCTGCCTCCTTCAAGACTGCCTTTGCTCAGGGTCTGCTTTGCCTGATAAAGTAGAATCAGAGGAGGCCTGTGCTACATCTGGACAGTAGCATAATAAGTTGAAGAGCTACTGCCCTTCTTCTCCCCTGCATGTTTCCTTCTGCATGCTGACAAGAATTATCCCAAAGAGTGATCCTCTATTGAGTTAGTAACAGAATGAAAATGAACACATGGAGAATCACTGTTCATCACATGCAGTGAAAATGGTGTGAGGAAATATTTTGCCATGTTATTTCACAGCACAGAGTTGTAATTTTTTTCAACCAGAATGACAAAGACTATCAGGTATGAAAACAAAGTAAAATTGCTAAGTCTATGCATCTCAATGGTAAAAGATAATGTGTTTTCAGTGGGTGTCTGATTCAGTATAAAGGTCTAGTTGCTCCACAGCAGGTTGATCAGCAGGATGGATTTTAGGAGAGGCAAATGCAAGCAGACAACTGGAAAAGTGCTCATCCTCAGTGTGGGAAAGAGTATACCAACTACTATGAGGCTCTTCTAAGACTGTCACTCACATTAGCCTCTGGTGCTTAGGAACATTTTTAAAATTAAACATGGATTCATTTGTGAAGTAGATTGTATGTTAGGCCACAAAGCAAGTCTTAAGAAATTGATGAGCAGGGAGTTCTTCTAATCTTATTCTATTGGAGAGCAGGGAGTTCTTCTAATCTTATTCTAGGAGGCCAGTTGTTCTCTCCTTGTAGATTCATTGGCATTGATATCTCTCCTATAAACAATGTGTACTATCATGCATACATGAATTTTATTCAGGAATACCCTAGAAGGTGGGAGTGGTGGTGCACACCTGTAATCCAGAAGCTTTGGATTCTGAGGCAGGAGAATCACAAGTTCAAAGCCAGCTTCAGCAACACAGCAAGATCCTAAGCAACTTAGCATGACCCTCTTTCTAAAACAAAAAGGGGCCGTGGATGAGGCTTAGTGAGTAAGTCCCTCTGATATCAGTCTGTGATACACAAAAAACAAAACAGAAACAAACAGGAAAGACCTTATGAGCTTGGTGTATTTTTGAGTAGTGTGGTCATGACCTGGTTGACCATCTGCATAACTGACATTGTCTCCATTGAACTAGTTTTTTAAAAAATGAAAATGGAAAGAAAAGAAAATTTAATTCTCTAACTTATAGCATTTCCTCTTTATTTTTTCTTTTCAACCCTGTAGAATATATTACTAAAATCTTTTTCAACTTAATCATTTTCTACATCCAATGAGAAGCTCAAAATGAATAACCCTATAAGCATGTTCATCATGAATCCAATTTTTTACTTATTCAAAACACTCATGAGTGAGGTACCATCTTTATTATTTTTTCTCTTGATAATTTACAGTTATGAAATAAAGAACTGGACCCCTCAAGGGAGAAATGCTGACTAGAGAAAGAAGGTCCATGAGAGGGAGAAAATGAGTGGATTGTCAGGTACTGTGAAAGGACACAAAGCAGATGATGCTATGTGCAAGTATCAATATATCACAGTGAATCCCAATTTCATTAAGAGTTTTAATGCACCAGTTAATGAAAAACAGAAGTGAGACCAGTTGAGTAGAGAAACAGGTTTAGGGCAGGGTGTAATGTAGGAAAAGTGAAAATACTGGGGAATAAAATTGCTAAAATTATGTTTCTTGTATGTATGAATATGGGTACAGTTAATTTCATTATTAACATATAATCATAATAAACCAATGAAGCATTATACAAAATAAATAAAGCATGTTATGATAAAAAATTCAGATAAAGTTAAGAACATGCAACACTGACAATGAATTGCACATGATTGGGAATGATTTCCATAAACAAATAAACAAAAGCAGATAAATAGATATAAATAGGAATGCTCAGAGAAAACTCAAGTAATGAATGTGAGGCAGTCTTGGAAATACAGTGCAATGTCATACAAACACTTCAACAGTTCTGTTTCAAATGAGACCTTAAAGCTTTAGACCAAAAGTCTTCCAGGGGGCACTATGTATATTTGTAGAAAACTGGCAGACACTCAAGTTGTTAAGGTTTATTGGATCATGAACAGTTGTGTAGTGGAGCATACACAATGCTAGAGTAGCTGCTTCCTCCCATGGGGACAATTCACAGTACACTTCTTCCCTGGACTTACCTCTGAACATTTAAGTGCGCTTATGACTAGGAGCATGTTTTGGGAGTTGATGGAAAAGGGCTCATATTTACATAGCACACTACACAAACATGACCCCTTCAGTAGGCAATTCTGTAAGAAATCATGGGCCATCAGGAAGTCTGGTCTAAACTTTAGGGCCAGGGGATCCTTCCAAAATGCATACCACAGCTTGGACATTTCTCCTTCTCCTCCTCACTCAGTGTTCAGGATGATAGAGACTTCAGATTCCAGCCATTGTAGTGGCCTTCTGTTGTCCTTCCTCATTCTAGACATTTTTTGTTGGGGTTTTAGGGTCCACTTCTCTGGTTGTAAGACTCAGGAACTCTCACTGACCACTTACTCAGGAGGGCCTGTCACTCTCATCGGTGGCTTTAGCATAGTTTTGGTCACCAATGATCACTTCTCATACTGGTTGCAGCAGAAGTCTAGCCAAGTGCCCAGGACCATGATTTGAAACACAAATAGCAGACACTCTGGGTCACCCTCCTGGTTATCAGGCTCCCTTGCTGTGGCCAAAGCGGCCAGATCCTCTCAGGTGCTCAGCTTGAGGGTCTAACAGGTTCAATGTGTGATACATTACAGTGATTCTCTTCACAGTCAGACCCAGATTTGGAACTGAGATCTAAACCTGCACATGACATAGCCTAGATAGAAATATGATGGCAGGATATGGGAAACATAAGACCAGACAGTGATTACTCTGTTAGTCCAATGATGACTGTCTATAGAGATGGGTTAAGAATATGGACTGGTTAGTTTTTGTTCCTATACAGGTCAAAAATGGAGGATATCTGTCAATAGTTTGTGAGGAAATGTTCCCCAAATATGTATTCAATTATTTTAACTTCTCTTCAGTCCATCCTATAACTTATGCTTGGGCGAAAGGAATGCTACCTTATCACATGGGGCCCAGACCTGAATATACTAGTTAGTTAATAAACATGCTGCATGAATGATTAAGTAAAAATGCACACATAATGAATATCCAGCTTTAGCTGATAAAGTGATTTCAGAATTATTTTACCCTTTACTCCTTGATTGAACAGGGATACCAGCATTCTATCCCCAGCTCTTATCTCTTCATAGCATCCACATTCCTCATTAGTGACTGGCCTCACACTGCCTGGACCCCATTTTTAATACCAAGGTGACAACATGCCACTAGATATGGTCACAGTCTATTGTTTCTAAACAAAGAAGCCAAAGTACTGGAGTGCTTAACAAGTATTTAATTATTTTATGTATAGAGAAAACATCTAATTGGTATATTGTACATCATACTCAAGAGTGACAACACCTGCCTGGTTATTAAAAAAAGAAATATCCAGTTCCTAATATATTCTTCCTTTCTCACCCCACAGGTCATTGTGGTTAATAGGTTATGAAGATTCAATCTTTGAACAGAGCTCTGATGAATCTCTCCATCCTGTTTTCTCTTTTAAGTGTTTCTATATGGACAAATTAATCACTTAAGCAATATTTTGAGAATCTCTAGAACTGAAATATAATATGTACTATGATATATGTAACTTAAATGTATAATTTGTGTGTGTATATATATTTGCTAGAGGTTCAACCCAGGGCTTACCACATCTTAAGCAAGCACTCTATTATTGCACAATGATCCTGGCCACCCTCACTCAAGTTTATACACTCAACTTAAGGTGCAGTCCCTCGGAGAAAACCCTTTAATGTCCCAAATACTGAGTTTCAATTGTTCAGAATTTGAATTTTGATAGAGCTTATCACATTCACATAATTGTATTATTTCTTCTCTATATTGCATAGTTCTAAAATGACATACAGCAAGCTAATATTGATGAAATTGTGGTTATGTGCAACTTATCACACAGGCATTCCAGGCAAAGCAAGATATCCAATGATGGTGACAAATTCTGTGGCATTCAACTGTGAGGACTGTAAAGATTGACCTGTGACCAGAAGTTGGCAAAGAAGAATTGTGCAGGGTATTTCATTGTATTTCTCACAGCTGGCTGAGCCCCACTAAACTCAGGTCTAGCAGAGTTTGAACTGCCTTCTGTGATCATCAAGGAGATCTTCAGCCTTGTGTTCTCAAGTCCTGGTGATGGCTCCCATACAGAATTCTGTGCAATGTTTCCAAAAGCAGCTCTGTCTATGACATTGCCTATGGTGAAACTGAGAACAGGCATATCCCTCAACATCCTTTCCCCATAGATCCTCTTGGAGGCTCATGAATCAGCGATCAGATGTACTCTGAGAAGGCAGGAAGAGAGGAGTTTAATTTACAGGAACAGGCCATGTTTTTTCCCTGAGGGCAGCAGAGAGCATAAGACAAGACTGGGGGTAACTGAGTCTCTCTGTAAGGATCAAGCAGCAGACTACTCTTACTTCTCCTGCTACTCTTTCATTACACAGGTGGGGACGGTCTCAGAGACTCAAGACATCTCCCATCCTATATCAACTTTTTCAGTTCAGATGACCAGCATCTTAAATATGGTTCCCACTCCAACACCCATGATTGTCTGTGTTTTCCATCTGTCTTCCCAGCCTCTGCTGACTCAGCCACTTCCCTTTCTGCATCTTTTGAAGCATCTATCAGACTCATCTTTACCCTGAGCATTGTCTTCAGTGTTGCTGAAAAAGGAATACAGTGGCACCAGCACAAGGTGGGTAACCATTCTCAATTTTCCCTGAGATACTTGTTTTACAAATTTGTAAAATTTCCATGGCTTTGGGGTTCCTGGCCTCTTCTCTGGATCCAAAGATGTCTCAACCAATTCACCAGTTTTGCTCATTTCTGGGTTTCACCCTGAGGATGAGGCTGACTATTACTGTGTCATTGTCCACAACAATGTTTCTCACAGGCACATAGGCAGATGGGGAAGTGGTACAAAAAAATAGCCTGCTCAGGTGTATAGACTATACCTCTTCACTAGGTTTAAATCAATATGCTTATATTCTAAACACACATTTAAGTAAGTTCTTGGTTACAATATCTGTTCTCTCAATTTTCTAATCAATGCTTCTGAAATCTCAGGAAAACTGAAAATAACTAAACACCACAATCGAACCAAAACCAAATAACAACAAAAATAAATAGCACTTTCAAACTTTACCTTGTAATCAATATGATGATCTTATTTTATAATCACAGCCTGTAGAGTTAATTTTTTTCCTCTGGAACCAAAAGTAAATTTTCTTTCTTCCTGGCAAAGGACCAGAGACCCTTCCATCAGGTAGATATTCCTCCACAGCATGAGTTCTACTCTTCAAAGATTCAGAGACGATAACACCTCATTTGTCTCCAGTTATTTGTACTCAGGGCTGTATAAAGCTTTCAGGGACTGAGACACTAAAATGAAAAATTCATTTTGAGGATGAAAGCATCAGAAAAATTTCAGGCCCAGGACTGTCCTGGCTCCCTTGCTGGGAATGTGCACCCTCAATTTTGATGTCAATGAGAGAATGTTGGGCATTGGAGTTAGGGAAGTGGTAAGTAGTTTAAAGTGAAACCAGCAAACTTTCTTGTGGGACCTCACTGACTGAAAGTGAGGCTCCACCATTGATTATTAAACTCTGAGAGATCTCTTGGGAAATTGAGTGAAGCAAGTCCCAAGGATGACACTCTCCTCCATGTGACACCACTCAGGATAATGTGAACCTATGTAGGTTTTTCTGGGATCATAGGACCAAACTTCTGTCCTCTAATACAAATTAGGGAATATTTTATTTTATTTTTATTTTGGTACTGGGAATTGATATCAGGGGTACTTGACAATTGAGCCACATCCCCAGCTCTATTTTGTATTTTATTTAGAGACAGGGTCTCACTGCATTGCTTAGAGCCTTGCCATTGCTGAGGCTGGCTTTGAACTCACGATTCTCCTGTCTCAGCCTCCTGAGCCAATGGGATTACAGGCACATAGCACTACACCCTGTTCCTCTAATACCCATTGGGGCTTTTCACAATTCCAGAGTTTAGGAGTGCATTGTGACCTTCAGGGAGCAGAAATTGCCACAAAAGTACATGTATGTGTAACTACATCTGTAAATCACCTGTAAAAAAACCTGATGTGCCTCAGGTTTGTCAGCAGGTGCCCAAGGGTTGTCAGTATATCCTACTTGAGCACTTCTAGGTTGCAGAATGAAGAACAGACTTATAGAAAAAAGGCTGATTATCACTTTCCAACCACACCCCCAACACACTCTTTCCTTTATTCTCATTTGGCTACAACATCAATGCCAAAGACCTCCAACCTAGTGTGTATTAAGAAAAAATTACTACTCCTCCTTTGTGCTCCATCATTACTTTGTCTCTGCCTATGAGCAACACACATTCCTGTTTATCTTCTGCAAACCACTTCATGTCTCCTGATCCTTTCCCAGGCTGTCATAGGATGATCTTCCCTGAGGTCTGAAATCATAGGCTGAAAGCTGTGTTTAATTCTCTTCAGATACAAAACACTTTGTATTCCCTGATAAAGAATGAACCCTCTCCACTAAGGCATATATCTCCTACCCTACCATGTTCATTTTTCCTTATTAAACATCAAAAGTTATGCTTTTCCTATATATTGTTCAGGTGGAAGGATTTTGGAGAAATATCAGGTTTTTTGGACCTAGACTTTATAAACCTACCCACATTTAAGTCTGTGGAGCTTTTAACAACTGAAACTGACTAGGAAGTTTCCCTCTGATGTAAAAATTCACAAGGGTCATTTAGTTGAGAAGTTGTAGGTGCACTAATATAATGGTAATTTATATTTATATCAATGTTATTTCATATCAATACTCATATGGAAAAGTATAAAACTAGAATAAGATAACATTACATCAGAGTCAAAATAAATTTTTTTTCAGGTAGACATTAAAGGACAAATTATAGAACAGAGAAGCAAGTCAAAGCATCTATTGAGATAATCATATGGTTCTTATCTTTAAGTCTATTGATGTGATGAATTACATTTATTGATTTCCGTATGTTGAACCATCTTAGCATTCCTGGAATTAACCCCACTTGTTCGTGGTGTATTATATTTTTGATATGTTTTTGTATCTGTTTTGCCAGAATTTTATTGAGAATTTTTGCATCTATGTTCATTAAAGTTATGGTTCTGAAGTTTTCTATTCTTGATGTGTCTTTGCCTGGTTTTGGGATCAGGGTGATATTGGCCTCATAGAATGAGGTCGGAAGTGCTCTCTCTTTTTCTGATTCCTGAAATAAATTAAAGAGTGTTGGTATCAGTTCTTCTTTGAAAGTCTTGTAGAACTCAGCTGTGTATCCATCTGGTCCTGGGCTTTTCTTCATTGGTAGGCTTCTGATGGCATCTTCTATTTCATTGTTTGAAATTAGTCTGTTTAAATTGTGTCTATCATCCTGCTTTAATTTGGGCAGATCATACGACTCTAGAAATTTGTCAATGCCTTCCATCTTTTTTATTTTGTTGGAGTACCATTTTTTCAAAACAATTTTGAATTATTTCTGTATTTCTATAGAGTTTCTCGTTATATTTCCTTTTCATCACATATGTTAGTAATTTGAGTTTTTCTCTCTCCTTCTGTTTGTTAGCCTGGCTAAGAGTCTGTCTATTTTATTTATTTTTTCAAAGAACCAACTTTTTGTTTTGCCAATTTTTTCAAATGTTTCTATTGTTTCAATTTCATTGATTACAGCTCTGATTTTAATTATTTCCTGTCTTCTGCCACTTTTGGTGTTCGATTGTTCTTCTTTTTCTAGAGTTTTGAGATGTAATTATTTTAAGTCATTTATTTGTTCACTTTTTCTTCTTTTGATGAATGAACTCAATGCAATAAACTTTCCTCTTAGAACTGCCTTAATAGTGTCCCAGAGATTTCGATATGTTGTGTCTGTGTTTTCATTCTAAGATTTTTAATCTCCTCTTTGATGTCATCTGCAACCTATTGTTCACTCAGTAGCATATTATTTAGTCTCCAGGTGTTGGAGTAGCTTTTATTTTTTATTTTATTATTGATTTCCACTTTCATTTCATTATGGTCTGATAAAATGCTGGGTAGTATCTCTATTTTTTAATATTTGCTATGAGTTGTTTTGTGGCATAGTATATAATCTATTTTAGAGAAGGATCCATGTGCTGCTGAGAAGAAGGTGTATTCACTTGTTGAATGATGAAATATTCTATATAAGTCAATTAAGTCTAAGTTGTTTATTGTATTTTTGAATTATATGGTTTCTTTGTTCAGCTTTTGTTTGGAAGACCTATCCAGTGGTAAAAGGGATGTGTTAAACTAACCCAGAATTATTGTGTTGTGGTCAATTTGACTCTTGAACTTGTCCTCCTAGAGCCTGACTCTGACTGGAGCAGGACTTCGTATCCCGAGGATATGGGTACATGGAGATGTGGGGATGGGAAAGATAGTGGAATAAAACAGACATTATTACTGTGTGTATATATGTGACTATATGACCAATATGATTCTGCAACATGTACACTTTGAAAAATGAGAAATTATATCCCATCTATGTATGATATATCACAGTGCATAAATGCATTTTAATGTCATGTGTAACTAATTAAAACAAATTTTAAAAATTAAAAAAAAAAAACACCTAATTCACTGGAGAAAAAGTCAGTTATGCAGATGGTCAATCAGTTCGACATGACCACACTACTCAAAAATACATCAGCCTCATAAGGGCTTTCCTGTTTGCAAATTGGTGCAACCACTATGGAAAACAGTATGGAGATTCCTCAGAAAACTGGGAATTGAACCACCATTTGACTCAGCTATTCCACTCCTTGGTTTATATGCAAAGGACTTAAAATCAGCATACTATAGTGACACAGCTCCATCAATGTATACAGCAGCTCAATTCACAATAGCTACACTATGGAATCAAACTTGCTATCCTTTAATAGATGAATGGATAAATAAAATGTGGTATATATACTCAATGGAATATTACTCAGCTTAAAGAAGAGTGAAATTATGGCATTTGCCAGTAAATGGTTGGAGTTGGAGAATATCATGTTAAGCAAAATAAGCCAATTCCACAAGACCAAAGGCAGAATGTTTTCTCTAATATGCAAATGCTAATTCATAATAAGGTGGGGGGGGCACTAGGGAAAAAATAGCATTACTTTAGATTAAGTAGAAGAAAGTGAAGGGAGGGTAGGGAGGTACATGGAGATTTTAATCCTATCAGACAGCTTATCTTGGGCCAGAAATATGATAGCTAAAGTATTATTCAACCAGATAGGAACATCACAGGAGGTTGTGAAGAAGTATAATGCAGTGTAATAACCAGGGAGAATGAAAAAAGGTCCTGAGGGAGGGTATCCATCAATGTGATGACCAACTCTGCTGTGAGCACAGGGAAAGGGGAATAAAATATGATTCTAAGCTCTCTGCTTTGGATGACTGTGAAGAAGTCAGGGGCTCCATGCACTAAGGAAGGAACACAGGGCTCAGTCCACTGACTCCCTTTCTTTTTCCCAGTCATGTGGTCTGTCAATGACATTCAAGGCAAGTCCAGAGCTCCTGGGGCCCAGGAGCAGAAATTGCATTCTGGTCTTGAAAGACAGAAGGAATAGCATCACTAGAGGGAACATCCACATTGGGAATTATTACTTCAGAGAAAAAGGGAACTAGAAGGAGAGCCAATGTTTTCTAGATTAGGAAAAGCTTTTCCCCTTCCCTCCCTCTCTCCCTCTCTCTCCCTCCCTCTTTGTCTTACTTCCTTTCTTCCTTTAGCTGTGATACTTAGGTAATGTAGGTCCCCTTGTGGCTTGCTTGATTTTTAATGAGAATTTCTCTCTCCATTTTCACTGAGGGTTCTCTCAGTCATAAGAACTGTTAATTTCCTCCAAATTCTTAATTTCCACAAGTCAAGCTCCACTTGTCCTGCAACATAAAAAGAGCAAGATAAGGGTATTTTCTCTACTTAAATGAAGATTAGGAAGTTAAATTCTCTTCTTCTGTATGACTGAGCCCAAATCCACAGACTTTTTTTTTTCTACTTGTATCTCCAAATGTGAACAAAGAACACATGAAGAACTCTTAAAACTAAGCTTCAAATTTTCAAAAATGATAAGAATTCAGGACAGAAGATTGCATATGGAAGCTAAACAGAATAAGAGACACTCAAGTCACCTGCCATTTCAGCGTGCCTATTAAAACAGCAATGAAATTATCCACTGGAATGATTAAAATAGTTCATGGTGATACTAATATGAAAAAAAAATCACTGAGAGTCCAGGTGCCTGAAATTAACAGGGAAATAAAAAAGATTGAAAATGTTTGTTCATGCTAGAACATGCTCAATTATTCACTAAAGCCAAGCTGTGCATTACTCCACTGATATGTTCACATACACTTTATTGAAAGGAGTTTGTTTGATGAACATGGATGCTCCATTGTTTGGGGGGCATATATATTTGTAATTGTTAAGTCTTGTTTGTGTATGGTTCCCTTGAGCAGTATGTAGTGTCCTTCTTTACCCCTTTTGATTGACTTTAGCTTGAAATCTACTTTGTTTGATATGAGGATGGAAACCCCTGCTCATTTTCTCAGTCCATGTAAGTGGTAGGATTTCTCCCAACCTTTCTCCCTCAGCCTGTTGATGTCTTTTCCTATGAGATGAGTCTCTTGGAGGCAGCATACTGTTGGGTCTGTTGGGTCTGTCTTTTTTTTTTTGATAACATTCCAATCTGCCTAGTCTTTGTTTTTTGATTGGTGAGTTTAGGCTATTTTAACAGGGTTCACAGTTGATTATTTGAGGCTGGCTTTTGAGACATGTTTTGATTATGCCCAGCCATTTTTGTTTATTTTTGATATTTAACTTGACATGGTTTCTCATCTAATTGGTTTTTCCTTTAGTGTAATACCTCCCTCTGCTGATTTTCATCATTGTTTTTCTTTTCCTCTTCATGGAATATGTTGCTGAGTATGTTCTGTAGTGCTGGCTTTCTACTTGTAAATTGCTTTTTTGGGATTGGCCAACTTCACTTAGCATTATATTCTCCAACTTTATTCATTTACCTGAGAATGCCATGATTTTATTGTCTTTTATTGCTGAGTAATATTCCATTGTGTATATATACCACATTTTTTTTATCCATTTATGGACTGAAGGGCATCTAGGTTGGTTCCACAGTTTAGCTATTGTGAATTGTGCTGCTGTAAACATTTATGTGGCTGTGTCCCTGTATTATGCTGTTTTTAAGTCATTTGGGTATAGACCGAGAAGGGGGATAGCTGGGTCATACGGTGGTTCCATTCCCAGTTTTCCAAGGAACCTCCATACTGCTCTCCATATTGTCTACACCATTTTGGAGTCCCACCAGCAATGTATGAGTGTACCTTTTCCCCCACATCCTCTCCAACATTTATTTTTGTTTGTGTTCTTAATAGCTGCCATTCTGAATGTCGTGAAATGAAATCTTAGAGTAGTTTTGATTTGCATTTCTCTAATAGCCAGAGATGTTAAACATTTTTTCATGTATTTGTTGATTGATTGTACTTCTCCTTCTGAGAAGTGTCTTTTCAGTGTCTTGACTCATTCATTGATTGAGCTATATGTTTCTTTAGTGTTAAGATTTTTGAGTTCATTATATATTCTAGAGATTAGTGCTCTATCTGATGTACATGTGGTAAAAATGTTTCCAATTAGTAGGCTCTCTATTCACCTCACTGGTTGTTTTATTTGCTGAGAAGAAGCTTTTAGTTTGAATCTATCCCATTTATTGATTCTAAATATTAATTCTTGCTCTATAGGTGTTGTTAAAGAAGCTGGGGCCTAATCCGTTATGATGAAGATTAGAGCCTACTACTTCTGCTAATACGCACAGTGTCTCTGGTCTTATTCCTAGGTCATTAATCAACTTTGAATTGAGTTTTGTGCATTGTAAGAGATAGGAGTTTAATTTCATTTTGTTGCATATGAATTTCCAGTTTTCCCAGCACCATTTGTTGAGGGGGCTATCTTTTTTCCAATGTATGTTTTAGGTGCCTTTGTCTAATATAAGATAACTGTAATTATGTGGGGTAGTCTCTGTATTCTGTATTCTGTGCCATTGGTCTACAAGTCTATTTTGGTGCCAATACCATGCTGTTTTTGCTATTGCTCTGTAGTATAGTTTAAGTTCTGGTATAGTGATGCCACCTGCTTCACTTTCTTGCTAATGAATGCTTTAGCTATTCTGGATGAATTTCATGGCTTCCTTTTCTCTTTCTATGAGGAATTTCATTGGGATTTTAATTGGAATTGCTTTAAATCTGTATAGTGTTTTTGGTAACATAGTCATTTTGTCAATATTAATTCTGCTTGTCCAAGAACAAGGGTGATCTTTCCATTTTCTGAGGTTTTCTTTAATTTCTTTCTTTAGTGTTCTGTAGTTTTCATTGTAGAGGTCTTTCACATCCTTTGTTAAGTTGATTCCCAAGCATTTTATTTTATTTTTTGATGCTATTGTAAATGGGGTAGTTTTCCTCATTTCCTCTTTCAGAAGATTTGTCACTGATATACAGAAATGGTTTTGATTCATGTGTGTTGATTTTGTATCATGCTACTTTGCTGAAATCATTTACTAGTTCTAGAATTTTTCTGGTGGAATTTTTTGGGTCTTCTAGATATAGAATCATATAGTCATCAAATAGTGATAATTTGAATTCTTTTTTACCTGTCCATATCCATTTAATTTCTTTTGTGTATCTAATTGCTCTGGCCAGTGTCTCAAGAACTATGTTAAATGGTAGTGGTAAAAGGGCATCCCTGTTTTGATCCAGTTTTTAGAGGGAATGCTTTCAATTTTTCTCCATTTAGAATGACATTGTTGTGGGGTTTAGCATAGATAGCTTTTATGATGTTGAGGTATGTTCCTGTTATCCCTGGTTTTTCTAGTGTTTTGAACATGAAGGAGTGCTGCATTTTTCAAATGCTTTTTCTGCATCTATTGACATGATCATATGGTTCTTATATTTAAGTCTATTGATGCGATAAATTACATTAATTGATTTCTGTATGTTGAACCAACCTTGAATCCCTGGAATGAACACCCACTTGATCATGCTGTAGTATCTTTTTGATATGTTTTTGTATCCGATTTGCAGATTTTTTTGAGAATTTTTGTATCTATGTTCATTAGAGATATTTGTCTGAAGTTTACTTTCTTTGATATGTCTTTGCCTGGTTTAATAATCAGGGTGATATTGGCCTCATAGAATGAGTTTGGAAGTGCTCCCTCTTTTTCTATTTCCTAAATAAATTGAAGAGTATTGGTATTAGTTCTTTTTTAAAAAATTCTAATTTGTTATACATGCTTGCAGAGTGCAATTCATTTTCTATTACATATAAAGGAGCATAAATTTTTTAATTCACTGGTTTTACATAAAGTATTTTCACACCATTTGTTTTTTCATACATGTACTTAGGGTATTGATGTCTAACTCATTCTGCCATTATTCCTATCCCATTGACCCTTCCCCTTGTCTCCCTCCCCTTTGTTCTATTTATTATTTCTTCATTCATCTCATCCCCCCTCCCTTGCCATTATAAGTCAGTATCATCATAGCAAAGGAATCATTCAACCTTTGGCTTTTTGGAATTAGCTAACTTCACTTAGCATTATTTTCTCCAACTCCGTCATTTTACCTGCGAATGCCATTATTTTATTCTCTTTTAGTACTGAGTAGTGTTCCATTGTGTATATATACCAAAGTTTCCCTATCCATTCATCTACTGATGAGCATTGGGGTTGTTTCTACAATCTAGCTGTTATAAATTGTGCTGTTATAAACATTGATGTGGCTGTGTCCCTGTAGTAAGCTATTTTTAAGTCTTTTGGGTATAAACAAAGAAGTGGGATAGCTCATTCAAATGGTGGTTCCATTCCATGTTTTCCTAGGAATCTCCATACTGTTTTCCAGATTGGCTGCACCATTTTGGAGTCCCACCAGCAATGTATGAGTATACATTTTTCCCCATATTCTCGCCATCATTTATTGTTGTTTGTGTTTTTGATAGCTGCCATTCTGACTGGAGTGAAATAAAATCTTACAGTAGTTTGAATTTTATTTCTCTAATTACTAGAGATGTTGAGGATTTTTTCATATATTTGTTGATTGATTGTATATTATCTTCTGAGAAGTGTCTGTTCAAATCCTTGACCTATTTATTGATTGTTTGTTTTTTGGTGTTAAGGTTTTTGAGAGCTTTATATATCCTTGAAGTTAATATTCTGTCCTATGTGCTCGTGTTAAAGATTTACTCCCATTTTGTAGGTTCTCTATTCACCTCACTAATTATTTCTTTTTTTCTGAGAAGAAGATTTTTAGTTTGAATCCATCCCATTTATTAATTCTTGGTTTTAATTCTTACTCTATAAGGGTCTTATTGAGGAAGTTGGGGCCTAATCCAGCACGATGGAGATTTTCTTCTATTAGGTGCAAGGTCTCTGGTTTTATTCCTAGTTCCTTGATCCACTTTGAGTTGAGTTTTGTGCATGGAGAGAGATAGAGGTTAAATTTTGTTTTATTACATGAGGATTTCCAGTTTTCCCAACACCCTTTGTTGAAGAGGCTGTCTTTTCTCCAATGTATGTTTTTGGCACACCTTTGTCTAATATAAGATAATTGTAGATGTGTGGGTTAGTCTCTTTGTCTTCTATTCTGTACCATTTGTATAGTGGCCTATTTTGGTGCCAACACCATGCTGATTTAGTTACTATTGCTTTGTAGTACAATTTAAGATCTGGAATAGTAATGCCACCAACTTCACTCTTCTTGCTAAGAATTGCTTTTGTTATTCTGGGTCTCTTATTTTTCAGATGAATTTCATGATTGCTTTTTCTATTTCTATGAGGAATGATAATGGTATTTTGATTGGGATTGCATTGAAACTGTATAGTGCTTTTGTTAGAATAGTTGTTTTGAGAATATTAGTTCTATCTATCCATGAACAAGGTAGATCTTTCCATCTTCTAAGATCTTTAATTTCTTTTTTTAGCATGCTGTAGTTCTCATCATAGAGGTCTTTCACTTCTTTTGTTAAGTTGTTTCCCAAGTATTTTATTCTGTTTGAGGCTATAGTAAATGGGGTGGATTTCTTAGTTTCTCTTTCTGAGGATTTGTTGCTGATGTACAGAAATGCCTTTGATTTATGGGTATCGATTTTATATCCAGCCACTTTGCTGAATTCATTTATTAGTTCTAGAAGATATGTGGTTGAATTTTTTGGATCTTCTATGTATAGAATCGTGTCATCTGCAAATAGTGATAATTTGAGTTCTTCTTTTTCCATTTGTATCCCTTTAATTTCCTTTGTCTGTCTAATTGCTCTGACTAGCATTTCAAGAACTATGTTAAATAGGAGGGGTGAAAGAGGGTATCCCTATCTTGTTCCAGTTTTTAGGGGAATGATCTTATTTTATTTTTCTCCATTTAGGATGGTGTTGGCCTGGGGCTTAGCATAGATGGCCTTTACGATGTTGAGGTATGTTCCTGTTATCCCTATTTTTTTCTAGCATTTTGAACTTGAGGAGGTACTGTATTTTGTCAAATATTTTCTCTGCGTCTATTGAGATGATCATATGATTTTTATCTTTGAGTCTATTGATATGATGAATTACTATTATTGATTTTGTTATGATGAAACAAACAACCTTGCATCCATAAAATGAACCCCAGTTGATTGTGGTGCACTACCTTTTTGATATTGTTTTGTATTCAATTTGCCAGAATTTTATTGAAATTTTTGCATCCATATTCATTAAAGTTATTGGTCTGAAGTTTTGTTTCTTTGATGTGTCTTTGCTTAGTTTTGGAATCAGGGTGATATTGGCCTCATAGAATGAGTCTGAAAGTGTTCCCTCTTTTTCTATTTTATGAAATGGTTTGAGAAGTATTGGTGTTAGTTCTTCTTTAAAGGTCTTGTAGAACTCACCTGTGTATCCATCTGGTCCTGGGCTTTTCTTGGTTGGTAGGTTTTTGATGGCATCCCATTTCTTTGCTTGAAATTGATCTCTTTAAATTGAGTATATCATTCTGACTTAGTTTGGGCATATTGTATGTTTATAAAAATTTGTCAATGCTTTTGTTATTTTGTATTTTATTGGAGTATAAATTTTCAAAATAATTTCTAATTATCTTCTTTATTTCTATAGTGTCTATCATGATATTTTCTTTTTCATCACAGATATTGGTAATTTCAGTTTTTTTCTCCATTTTTTAGTTAGCATAGCTAATGGTTTATCAATTTTATTTATTTTTTCAAAGAACCAACTTTTTGTTCTGTCAATTTTTTCAGAAAATAATTTTGTTGTTGTTTCAATTTCATTGATTTCAGCTCTGATTTTAATTATTTCCTGTCTTCCACTGCTTTTGGGGGTTGATTTGTTCTTCTTTTTCTAGGGCTTTGAGGTGAAATGTTAGTTCATTTATTTGTTGACTTTTTCCTTTTGAAGAAATGAACTCCATGCAATGAACTTTCCTCTTAGTACTGCCTTTGTAGTGTCCCAGAGTTTTCTATCTGTTGTATTGGTGTTCTCATTTACCACTAAAATTTTTTAAATTTCTTTCTTGATATCTTCTGCAATCCATTGTTCATTCTAGCATATTATGTAGTCTCCAGGTGTTGGAGTAGCTTTTTTTTTCTTATTTTATCATTGATTTCTAATTTTATTCCATTATGATCTGATAGAATTCAGGGTAGTATCTCTACTTTTTTACATTTGTTTAGAGTTACTTTATGGTATTATATATAGTCTATTTTAGAGAGTGATCCATGTGCTGCTAAGAAGAAACTGTATTGGCTTGTTGATGGATAATATACTCTATATATGTCAGTTAAGTCTGAGTTATTTACTCTATTACTGAGTTCTATAGTTTCTCTCTTTAGCTTTTGTTTGGAAGATGTATCCAGTGGTGAAAAAGGTGTGTTAAAATAACCAAGAATTATTGTGTTGTGGTCTATTTGACTCTTGAACTTAATAGTTTTTTTGTTTGTTTGTTTTTGTTTTTGTTTTTGTTGAACGTAGATGTTCCATTATTTGGGATACACATATTTATAATTGTTACGTCTTGTTGATGTATGGTTCCCTTGAGCAATATGTAATGTCCTTGTTTATACCTTTTAATTAAATTAGGCTTGAAGTCTACTTTATTTGATATAAGGATGGAAACCCCTGCTTGCTTCTGCAGTTCATGTGAATGGTATGATTTCTCCCAAACTTTCACCTTCAGCCTGTGGATGTCTTTCCCTATGAGATGAGTCACTTGGAGGCAGCATATTGTTGGATCTTTTTTCTTCTTTTTCAATTTGCTAGTCTATGTCTTTTGATTTGTGAGTTTAGGACATTATCCTTTAGGCTATTATTAAGACATGATTTGTATTCCCAGCCATTTTTGTTTATTTTTGGTATTTTACTTGACTTGGTTTCTTCTCTAATTAGTTTTTACTTTTGTATAGTACCTCCCTCTGATGATGTTTATCATTGTTTTCATTTCCTCCTCATGGAATATTTTGTGAGGATGTTCTGCAGTGCAGGTTTTCTAGTTGTAAATTCTTTTATCAGTTGTAAATTCTGTTTATCATGAAATGTTTTTATTTCATAATCAAATCTAAAGCTTAATTTTGCTGGATAGAAGATTCTTGGTTGGCATCTATTTTCTTTCAGAGTTTGATATATATTGTTTCATGATCTCCTAGCTTTGAATATCTTAGTTGAAAAATCTGTTGAGATATGAATTTGTCTCCCCCGCTATGTGTGATCTGATTCCTCTCTCTTGTGGCCTTTAAGATTCTATCCTTTTTCTGTATGCTAGGCATTTTCATTATAATGTGACTTGGTGTAGATCTGTTGTTATTTTGTACATTTGGTGTCCCATAAGCCTCTTGTATTTGGTTTTCCATTTCATTCTTTATGCTTGGGAAATTTTCTGGTATTATCTCATTGAAGAGATTGTGTATTCCTTTGGTTTGAAACTCTGTGCCTTCCTCTATCCCAATTACTCTTAGATTTGTTCTTTTGATGCTGTCCCATAATTCTTGGATGTTCTGTTCATGGTTTCTTACTATATTTACTGTGTGGTCAACTTTATTTTCCTGATTGTACACTTTGTCTTCATTAGCTGACGTTCTTTCTTCCAATTGATCCAGTCTGTTGGTGATGTTTTCAATTATGTTTTTTTTTTTTTAATTTATTTTTTTCATTTCAATGATTTCTGACTTTTTTTCAGTGTCTCTATATCTTTTTTGAAATAATCTTTTGCTACCTGTATTTGCTCCCTTATTTCTTTATTGAAGTGATCAATTTCTGCCTGTATTTCCTCATTTAGGTCATTTTTAATTCATAGATCATTTTAATTAGGAATTTTCTATACTCTTTCTCTGACATTTCATTAACTTTGCTGTCCCATGGGTTCTGTTATTGTAGTATCCTGGTTTGTTTGGGGCACTTTCCTCCCTTGTTTTTTCATGTTGTCTATTTGTCTTCCTTTCTTCCAGTGTTTATCTAAAATATTACAGTTTCTACCCTATATTCTGTAGTATCCATGCTGATTGTCTGTACATCACCTTAATGTTGGGCTTTCAGACCCTGCATGTGTCCCTTGATGTATGCTACTGCAAATAAAGGTGGTGGTGGTGAGAGAGTAGGTAGCTCAAAATAACAGTGGAGGTGTCCCAAGATGGATGCAATGACTTCCAGAGATGGGACTGAAAGGGTGGGCCTTACACTGTCTTTGGGATGCCTGCTCTGAGATGCAGCTGCATTTAGGCCCTGTCTGTTGTCAAAAGGTAGGAACTACTGCATGGGGAAGGCTATGACTATGTCTGCAGTGTCCAAAGATGGAAGTGGGTTAGGCTTATGCTCCCAGGTGGGGGTGGGATGGCGACTCTGGATCTACCCTGGGCCTGGGTCCTGCATAGTTTGGTGTGGGCAGAGCTGGGCCAAGCCTGAGCTCCCAAGGTGGTCTGCTGGTTTGATCAGACCAGCAGACCACCGTGAGAGCTCAGGCTCAGCCTAGTTATGAGGTTTTTTCCTTTATTAATATAGAAAAACTATTGATTCAATGCTAATTCTTTGAGAATCTTCAAAATCCAACTTGGGAGATTTAATTGTAGCAATTAGCCTATACAATTTTAATGTGTGTTTGAAAAAAAATTCCACAGACAATTGATTATTTTTTAAATTTAAAGTGTACTTGTATATTTAACATATTTGCATTTTATACTACTTACATATCTTACAATATAAACACATATTAATGTAGAAATACTGATTACAAATTAACATATTAAACTTTTATAAAATGGAATAACTAACTAATGCATGTAATCCAAGTATGATTTCAACTTAAAGCATTCATGAATTACTCAATCACAGGTACATTTGTGTTTTAAAATATGTAAATACATTATAATTTTATAGATATAAAAGTTATATTAAATGTCCAAGTGTATTATTTTTTCTTATCATTACAGTGTGAAAACTGTTGTTTAATTTTTATTTTTATTTTCTGGTACTGGAGATTAAACTCAGGAATGCTTTACTACTCAGGTACCTTTCCATTTCTTTTTATTTTTGTTTTGAGACAGGGTCTCCCTACATTTCTGAGTCTGGCCTTGAACTTTAAATTTTATCGTCTTAGATGTCTGAGTTGTTAGGGTTACAGATGTATGTCATGTTCCCTGACTATTTAATTTTTAATCCTGTTTATATTTGCTGTCAGATTATATTGGAGTTGAAAAATACACATGTCATAATGTAATTTACATTTTAAGTAACGAAGTTTCTAGGCAGGCAATTGTGGCCTATGGTGCATCTAGAGCTGCCAGTGTTCAGAAAATTATTCACTTTCTCAATTAGAACAACAGAGGCTTGGGAAATTCACTGACTTAGTCACCAAATATGAACAAAAGACTCATGTTCCTGCCAGACCAACTTCATCCCTATCAGTGGCTAGAGCAATGTGCATTTTCATCAATTTCTGAAGAATTTCATGATTCCTGCTACCTGACATGCTAAATAAAATCTTAACAGTAATCACTGTCTCTACCTATAAGGGCCCAGCAATTGTAATTGCAAATTATACACTGAATTCTGTAAATGCATTGTCTTTAAATCATTATCATTGAGTTAAACATGTAAACATCCTTGATGCTTCTGCAGATTGACATGTAAAATATTGTTTTATTTTTTCTTTTTATTTGCTTTTTTAAACTCATTAATTTTACTCTCCTGTAAACTATACATGTGAATAATAGAATTGAGATGTTCTGTTTCAAGTGGAAGCAGTAAAAATTAAAAGTTTTTAAAATAAATTTTCTTACCCATGTAATATGTTTTTGAAACTTAATTACAAATTTCAATATTCCAAAGCCTTAGAACATAGCAACAAAATTGGTTAATTTTACTTTTGTCATAATATCAAGCCTGGTTGAAAGAATAGTCTGCATTCAACATCCCCACATCAGTAATCTTAGAACCTGCATTTTTGTTTAAGTTAATGAAGAAAGGGATGATAATGATAGGCTAATATCCTCATTTAAGTGGTTTATTCTTCCTATGAGTAATCAGTGCATGCATGCATCTATGCAGTAATTCAGTGGTTGGCCCCAGTGAATGGGTAAGCTCATGCTAGCTGAGCATAAATCATCATTCCTTTTGATTTCCACATCACCTTTAAGTATTCCTTTGTGGAATATTTAAGCCATCCCAAAGATGTGTAGCACTTTTTATTGCTACTTTAATATGAACAGTCTAATAATATGAGATTTAGTGTTTTTTTTTAATGTGCTTCTTTTTCTTTTTTTTTTTTTATTTATGCTTTTAGATGTACATGACAGTAGAGTGTATTTTTGACATATTATTCACATATGGGGCACAACTCGTTACAATTTTGATCCCATTCTTGTGGTTGATTATGGTGTGGAGTTATAGTGGACATATATTCATATACGAACACAGAGAAGTTATGTCTGATTCATTCTACTGTCTTTCTTATTCTCATCCCCCTACCTTCCCTTCATTACCCTGTCTAATCAAGTGAACTTCTATACTTATTTCACCTACTCTCCCTTGCGGTGGGTTAGCATCCACATATCAGAGAAAACAATTGGCTTTTGGATTTTTGGGACTGGCTTATTTAACTTAGCATGATAGTCTCAAGTTTCATCCATTTACCCACAAATGCCATAATTTCATTCTTCTTCGAAGCTAAGTAATATTCCATTGTGTATATGTACCACATTTTCTTTAGGGCAGCTAGGTTGGTCCCATAATTTAGCTACTGTTAATTGAACTGCAGTAAACATTGATGTGGCTGTATCACTGCAGTATGCTGATTTTAAGTGCTTGGGGTATAAACTTAGAAGTGGGATAGCTGGGTTAAATGGTGATTCCATTCCAAGTTTTCTGAGGAATCTCCACTCTGATTTCCAGAGTGGTTGTAAGATTTGTGGTTCCACCAATATGTGCTTATTTTGTATCTGCAATTTCTTTCTGACATTGGTCATTTTATATAGTTTGTTTCATGTTGTTTGGTCTAATGAGTAAAAATATTTTGGGTTCAGTTTTGGAGATAAAATTGGAGAAAGGATAATCAAAAGAAAATCTTGTATGTGCTGGTGGATTTGGGTACACTCATGAAGAAAAGGAGAATTATATTTCCTGATCTGCAGTGGAGTAGGGAAGATGATTAAAATTTTTTATATTAATCTTTTATAAATTTGAATGACTTGATAATGCATACATTCTAGTACAATTCATTTTAATAATCTATTACTCAGAAAATGTAAGTTATTTTTTCCAATCTCCATACTATCATTTTCAGAAATATAAAATAATAGATTACACAATGTACACAACTTATCACAGAAAGAAATATAATTGCTTGATTTTTTAAATTTAATTTTATTAATTCTAATTATGTATATATGACAGCAGAATGCAATTCAATTCATAATACACAAATAGAGCACAATTTTTTCATGTCACTGATTGCACACAAAGTAGAGTCATATCACTCGTGTTGTTATACACGTACTTAGGATAATGATGTCCTTATTCTATTGTCTTTCATACCCCCATACCAAACCCTTCCCCTTTCTACCCTTTGCCCTATCTAAAGTTTATCTATTTCTCTTTTGCTCCCATGACCAATTTCCATTATGAATCAGCATCCTCATATCAGAAAAGATATTTGGAATTTAGCTGTTTGGGATTGGCTTACTTAGCATATTCTCCAATTCCATCCATTTACGTGCAAATGCCATAATTTTATTCTCTTTTAATACTGAATAGTATTCCATTGTGTATATATACCACATTTTCTTTATCCATTCATCTATTTAAGGGTATCTAGGCTGGATCTACAATTTAGCTATTGTGAATTGTGCTCCTATAAACAGCACAATCGTCTGTTTCCCTGTAGTATGCTGCTGTTTTTAAGTCCTTTGGCTACAATATGAGGAATAGCTGGCCCATTTATTGATTGTGTTATTTGGGTTTTTTTTATTGTTAAGATTGTTGAAGTCTCTATATCTTAGAAATTAGTGCTCTATCTGATGTGCCTGTGGTAAAAATTTACTCCCATTTTGTAGGCTCTCTATTCACTTCACTGATTGTTTCTTTTGCTGAGAAAAAGATTTTGAGTTTGAATCTGTTCCATTTATTGATTCTTGAATTTAATTCTTGTGCTATAGGAATCTTATTAAGGAACTTGAGGCCTAATCCAACATAATGAAAATTCGGGCCTACTTTTTCTTCTATTAGGCTAGGGTCTCTAGTTTAATTCCTAGATCCTTGATCCACTTGGAGTTGAGTTTTGTGCATGAGGAGAGATAGGAATTTAATTTCATTTTGTTGAGTATGGATTTCCAGTTTTCCCAGCACCATTTTTTTGAGGAGGCTATCTTTTCTCCAATATATAGTTTTGGCACCTCTAATATAACTGTATTTTTTTGGTTTTGACTCTGTATCCTCTATTCAGTACCATTCATCTACCAGTCTATTTTGGTGCCAATACCATGCTGTTTTTGTTAATATAGCTCTGTAGTGTAGTTTAAGGTCTGGTATAATGATGCCACCTGCTTCACTCTTCTTGCTAAGGATTTCTTAAGCTATTCTGGGTCTCTTATTTTTTCCAAATGAATTTAATGACTGCCTTTTCTCTTTCTATGAAGAATGTCATTGGGATTTTGATTGGTATTGCATTAAATCTGTATAGTGCTTTTGGTAGTATGGTCATTTTGTCAATATTAATTGTGTTTATCCAAGAACAAGGGAGATATTTCTATCTCCTATGGTCTTTTTAAATTTCTTTCTTTAGTGTTCTGTAGTTTTCATTGTATGGGTCTTTCACTTCTTTTATTAAGTTGATTCCCAAGTTTTTTTTTTTTTTTTTTTTTTTTTTTTTGAGGCTATTATAAATGGGATAGTTTTCTTCATTTCCCTTTTAGAGAATTTATCATTTATATACAGAAATGCCTTTGATTTATGTTTGTTGATTTTGTATCATGATACTTTGATGAAATAATTTACTAGTTCTAGAATTTTTCTGGTGGAATTGTTGGGTCTCCTAGGTATAGAATCATATTGTCATCAAATAGTGCTAACCTGAGTTCTTCTTTTTTTTATTTTTTTTATTTTTTTTATTTTATTCTCTTTTATTGCTGAGTAAAATTCCATTGTATATATATATATATATATATATATATATATATATATATACCACATTTTCTTTATCCATTCATCTACCAAGGGACATCTAGGTTGGTTCCACAGCCTCGCTATTGTGAATTGTGCTGCTATAAACATTGAGGTAGCTGTGTCACTGTAATATGCTGTTTTTACTTCTTTTCCTATCCATATCCTGTTTAATATCTTTTGTCTGTCTAATTGCTCTGCTAGTATTTCAAGAACTGTATTAAATGGAAGTGGTGAAAGAGGGGAATCCCTGTATTGTTCAAAATTTTTTTTGGAGGGAACACTTTCAATTTTTCTCCATTTGGCCTGGCATTTAGCATAGACAGCTTTTACAATGTTGAGATATGATCGTGTTATCCCTAGTTCTTCCATTGTTTGAACATGAAGCATAATGTCTTTTGTCAAATACTTTTTCTGCATCTATTAAGATAATCATATGATTCTTATTTTTAAGTCTATTGTTGTGATGAATTACATTTATTGATTTCTGCATGTTGAAACAAACTTGCATCCCCAGGATAAACCCCACTTGATCGTAGTGCACTAACTTTTTGATACATGTTTTTTCTGTTTGATTTGCCAGAAATTTATTGAGAATTTTTGCATCTATGTTCATTAGAGATATTGGTCTGAAGTTTTCTTTCTTTGATGTGTCTTTGCCTGGTTTTGGAATCAGGGTGACATTGTTCTTATAGAACTACTTTGGAAGTGTTCCCTTTTTTTTCTATTTCATTAAATAATTTGAGGAGTATTGGTATTAGTTCTTCTTTAAAGTTTTTGTAGAACTCAGCTCTGTATCCATCTAGTCCTGGACTTTTCTAGTTTGCTAAGCTTCTGATGGTGTCTTCTATTTCATTGCTCAAAATTGTTCTTTGAAATTGTTGTGTTTAAACCATGCATACCATCTGAGTTTTTTTTGGACAAATCTTGTGACTCTAGAAATTTGATATCTTCTAATTTATTGGAGTAGAAATTTTCAAAATAATTTCTAAATATCTATTGTATTTCCTTTTTCATCATGAATGTTAGCAATTTGAGTTTTCTCTCTCCTTCTCTTTGTTAGTGTGACTAAAGCTTTATCAAATTTATTTATTTTTTTCAAAGAACCAACATTTTGTTTTGTCAAATTTTTAAATTGGTTCAATTTGTTTCAACTTTATTGATTTCAGCTCTGATTTTACTGATTTTCTGTCTTCTAGTGCTTTTGTTGTTGGACTGTTCTTTATCTAGGGCTTTGGGATGTAATGTTAGGTCATTTATTTGTTGGCTTTACCTTCTTTTAAGGAATGAATTCCATGCAATAAACTGTCCTCTTAGTATTGCCTTCATAGTATCCCAGATATTTTGATATGTTTTATCTGTGTTCTCATTTACCTTTAAGAATTTTTTAATCTCCTCTTTGATGTCTTTTTCAACCCATTGCTTATTAAATAGCATATAATTTAGTCTTCAGGTGTTGGAGTAGCTTTTATTTTTTATTTTATCATTCATTTCTAATTTCATTCCATTATATTCTGAAAGAATGCAGGGTATTATCTCTATTTTTTTTATATTTGCTAAAATATGTTTTGTGGCATGTTCTATTTTAGAGAAAGATCCTTGTGCTGCTGAGAAAAACAAAAAGTTTATTCACTTGTTGAAGAAGTTTAAGACCATGCAACAGTACAATAAATTGTCTACAATTTGAAAAAAATTTAGCAAACAAAACCAGATAATAGATACAACAGGAATGCACAAAGAAACCTCAAGTAATATATGTGAGACTGTCTTGGAAATATAGTACCAATGTCATACAAACCACTCAACTGTTTTCTTTATCAAATGAGACTTTATAGCTTTAGACCAAAAGGCTTCCAGGGGGCATTATGTACATTCATAGAAAACTGGTAGAAACTCAAGTGGTTTAGCTGTGTTGGGTCCTGAACAGTTGCTCAGTAGACTATGCACAGTGCTAGAACAGCTGCTTCCTCCAATGGGGAACATCCAAAGCACAGAGCCACTCTGGGCTTACCTCTGAAAATCTAAGTGCTCTTAGGACTGAGGACCATGTTTTGGAAATTGATGGAAAAGGGCTCATATTTATATAATGCACTACACAAACATGACCCCTTCAGCAGTCAATTCAGTAAGAAATCATGGGCCATCAGGAAGTCTGGCCTAAACTTTCAGGCCAGGGGATCCTTCCAAATTGCGTACTACATCCTGGATGTGTCTTCTTCTCCTCCTTACTCAGTGTTCACAATGATAAAGACTCCTGATTTCAGCCATTCTAGTGGCCCTCTTTTGTCCCACTTCATTTTGGAAATGTTTTGTTGGGGTTTTAGTGTCCACTTCTCAAGTTGTGAAATTCAGGAACCCTCACTGACCACTTGCTCAGGAGGGACAGTCACTCTTATCTGTGGCTCCAGCACAGTTTGGTCACCAATGATCACTTCTCATACTGGTTTCAGGAGAAGTCTAGCCAAGCACCCAGGATCCTGATTGGAAACACAAATAACAGACATTCATCATCACCTTCCTGGTTCTGAGGCTCCCTTGCTGTGGGCAAAGCTGCCTGATCCTCTCAGGTGCTCAGCTTGAGGGTAAAATAGGTTCAATGTGTGATACATTACAGTGATGCTCAGCACAGTCAGACCCAGATGGGCAACAGAGACCTAAACCTGCTCGTGACTTAGCCTAGATAGTAATATGATCCCAGGATATGGGAATCATAACACCAGACTGACCACTCTGGCAGCCCATGATAACTGTTCATAGAGGTAGGTTAAGAAAAGGAACTGGTTATTTTCTGTTCCTGTATAAGTCCAAAATGGAGGATTATCTATCAAATTTTTTTGTGAGGAAATGTTGCACAAAATATGTATTCAATTATATAAACTTCTTTTCAGTCTCTCCTGTAACCTCTGCTTGGTCCAAAGCAGTGGTTGTCTCTATAGCCTTATCATTTGGGGCCTAGATCTGAAGATACTTGTTAGTTAATAGACATACTGCATGAATGAATAAGTTAAAATGCATGCATAATGGACATCCAGCCCTAGTTGATAGTGTTTTCAAGATTATTTCACCTTTTACTTCTTGATTGAACAGGAATACCAGGGTTCTCTCCCCAACTCTTCTCTCTTATTAGAATCCACACTCCTCTTTAGTGACTGGCCTCACACTGCCTGGACCCCATCTTTAACACCAAGGTGACAACATGCCACTAGACAAGGTCACAGTCAACTGTTTCTACATGGAGAATTCAAAATACCAGACTGATTAACAAGTATTTAATTCTTTATGGATAGAGTAAACATCTAATTGCTATATATTCCATCATACTCAAGAGTGATAGCACATGCCTGGTCATTCAAATAAGAAATGTCCAGTTCCTAATATATTCCTCCTTTCTCACCCCATAGATCCTTGTGGTTAATATCTTATGAAGAGTCCTTCTTTGAACAGAGCTCTGATGAATCTCTCCATCCTGATGTTCTTACTTATTTTTTTCTGTATGGACAAATTAATTTCTTAAGAAATCTTTTGAGAATCCCCAGCAATGCAATATAATTTGTACTAGGATATATGTAATTCAAATATATAATTTATGTGTATATATAATTGCTAGAGATTCAAGCCAGGGACTCCAACAAGCTAAGCAAACACTCTATCATTGAGCAATGATTCCAGCCACCCTCATTCAATTTTGTAGACACAACTCTAGGTGCAATTTTTTGGAGAAAACCTTTTTGTGTCCCAAATAGTGAGTTTCAATTGTTCAGGATTTGAATTTTGGTAGAGCTTAACACATTCACACCATTTCTTCCCTATATTGCATAATTCTAAAATGACATACAGCATGCTAATATTGATGAAATTGTGCTTATGTGCAACTGATCACACAGGCATTCCAGGCAAAGCAATGTGTCCCATGATGGTGGCAAATTCTGTGGCATTCAGCTAAAGATTGACCTGTGACTAGAAGGTGATGAGGAAGAGCTGTGCAGGGCAGTCTGTTGTGTTTCTCACAGCTGGCTGAGCCCCACTAGCCTCAGTTCCAGTAGAGGCTGAGCTGCCTTCTGTGCCCCACAAGGAGATCTTCAGCCTGGTGCTCTCAGGGGCCTAGTGATGGCATCCAAACAGGATCCTGTGCAAGGTTTCCAATATCTGCTCTATGACATTGCCTATGGTGAAACAGAACAGGCATCTCCCTCAGGATCCTTTTCCCTCTGATTCTTTTGTAAACTCATAAATCAGAGATCAGATGTACTCTGAGAAAGCAGAAAGAGAAATGTTTAATTTACCTGAACAGGCACTTATTTTCCCAGAGGGCAGCAGAGAGAATAAAACAAGCCTGAGGTAGCAAAGTTCCTCTGTGGGGACCAATCACCAGTCTACCATGGCCTGTTCCTTCATGCCTCTCTTTACACAGGTAGGGACAGGTCTTAGAAAAGCTTCCATCCTATATCAGTTGTTTTAGTTCAGATGGCCAGTATCTTAAGTATGGTTTCCACTCCAGCACCCATGATTGTCTGTGTTTTCAGGTTCTCTGCTCAACCTCTGCTGACTCAGCAACCCTCCCTTTCTGCACCTTCTGAAGCATCTGTTAGATTCATATGCACCCTGAGCAATGTCTTCAGTGTTGCTGAAAAAGGGATAGAGTGGTACCAGCACAAGATGGGGAACCATTATAGATTTTCCCTGAGATATTTCTCAAATTTGATAATTTCCATGTCTGTGGGATTCCTGGCCTCTTCTCTGGATTCAAATATGTCCTAACCAATTTATCACTTTTGCTCATTTCTGGGCTGCAGCCTGAAGTTGAGGCTGACTATTACTTTGTCATTGGCCACATTAATGCTTCTCACAGTGGCACAGGCAGATGGGGAAATGGTACCAAAAAATCAGCCTGCTCAGGGTTATGGGCTATAAGTCTTCACCAATTTTAAATTAATATGCTTGTACACTAAGTATGAATTTAAGTAAATTCTGGATCACAATGTCTGTCCTCTAATTTTTCTAATCAAAAATTTTTGAAGTCTCAGGAAAACTGAAAATAACACCAAAATAAATATGATAACATCCAATAATTTCCTTGTGATCTATATGGTGATCCGATTGTATAGCCAGATCCTGTAGATTTAGATTTTTTCCTCTGGAAACAAAAGCAAATCAGCATTCCTCTTGGTCAAGGGCACAAAACCCTTCCAGCAGGTGGACTTTCCTCCTCAGTATGGGCTTGACACTTCAAGGACTCAGAGAAGACACCCCCTGTTTTTCTCCAGTTTTTTGGTCTCAGGGCTGTAACAGGCTCTTGGGAATGAGACACAAAGATGTAAAATGCTTTGTCAGTATGGAGGATTCAGAGAAATTTCAGGCCCAGTGATGGCCTGACTCCCTTGTTGGGTATCTGCACCATCAATTTTGATGTCAAGGATTGAATGTTAGGCATTGGGGTTGGGAAGTGGTAAAAAGTTTAGGACTGAAACCAGAAAACTTTATTGAGGGACCTGACTGATTTAAAGTGAGCCTCCACCATTGATTAGAAAACTTTGAGAGTCCTTTTGGGAAGTTGAGTAAAGTAATTCCCAAGGATGACACTCTCCTCCATGTGACACCACTCAGGTTAATGCGGACTTTCATAGGTAGGTTTTTCTGAGATCATTAGTACTGACTTCCTTCCTTCTCTCCTCTAATACCCACTGGGGCTTTTCAACATTTCAGAGTTTAGGAATGGACTGTGGACCTTCAGGGAGCAAAAATTCCCACACATGTATATATATATATGTATAACTATACCTGTAAATCACATGATGTGCCTCAGAGCCTGAGGCCATTTTATCTTACACAGGGAGCAATAGAAACATTGAAGGTTACTGTGGCAATTGGTACCCAGAATTTTCTGTGAGAAGTCCTAGATGTGTGACCTCAGATATAAGTGATCAGTCATCAAGGATTCAGTCCTAAACTTAGGCTCAATGTAGGGCCTCATTGAGTATCACTAGGTTGCAGCCTGAGGAACAGGCTTAAAAGAAAAAAGGCTGATTATCAATTTCCACCACCCAAACACACAATTTCCCTCATTCCCATTTAGCTACATCATCAATTTCTAAAATATTTCCACCCTAGAGTGAATTGAGACAAAATCACCACTCCTCCTGTCTGCTTCATAGATGTTTGTCTGTGCCTATGAGCAACCCACACTCCTGTGTTGCTTCTGCAACCCCCTCATGTCTCCTGATTATTTTACAAGCTGTGTCAATCTTTCCATGACTCTGAAAACAGAGGGAAAAAAAGCTGTGCTTCATTTTCTCTTCCGACTACACTCTGATGCATCTTTGCATTCTGTGATGAAGAATGAAACCTCTCCTTTAAGGACATAACTCTCAGACCCTCCAATCCTCTTTTTTCCATGTTAGGCCTCAAAAAGATGTTTTTCCCTCAGTATTCCTCAGGAGGAAAGATGTTGGATAAATATCAGGTTTTTTTAGACCTCAATTTTAAAAACCTACCCATATTTAAATCCATGGAGCTTTTAACAAATGAACCTGATTAGGAACTCTTCCTCTGATACAAAAACTCACAAGAGTTGGTTAGTTGAGGAACTGTAGGAACACCAATATAACAGTAATTTATATGCACAGCAATGTTATTTTATATAAATATTTATATGGAAAAATGCAAAACTAGAAGAGGATAACATATATACATTAGAGTTGAAATAAAATTGTTTTCTTCAGATAGACATTCAAGGGCAAATTAGAGAACAGAGAAGAAAGTCAAAGCAGAAAACATTCATTCCCTGACAATATTATATTCACACAAAGAAATCATACATCTGAAGCCAAGGCCAGTAGAGTGGTGTGAGTGAGAACACAAAAGGAGACTCTTAGAAAAGCAGCAACTTGAAAATAAGTAATCCTGTAAGAGGAACACAGGTAGAATTACTAGCACTTGTGACCTCTCTTTAGCTTTAGGCACTAAAATTTGTTTAAAAAAGTTCATAGACTGGGAATAACCCAAAATACCTGGCTGAAGCAAAGCCATATACCAGATAATTCTGAAATATGTATACCACAAACAGTGTATTTAGAGTTCTGGACATCATTAGAAACTGAAAAAAGTAAGAGGCCTTAGGAAAATACACCATGGTGGTTTTGTTGTCAGGGAAATAATATCAGAAAGGTCCATTTAGTATAGTCAGGTTATCCTTCCAGAGTCTTTGCCAAGTTATGAGACGGATTTGAAGACAGAGCATCAGAGACCAGCAGGGGACGATGTTGGACTACTCATGATAGGACAGGGCTCTCACCAGGCCACAAAGGGAAATACTGGCTTCCCACCCCTGTGCAGAAGGTGTCCTCACCATAGTGTGACTTTCTTGCATCTGTGGCCCCAGAAGCCACATAAATACTGGAATATGACCCACACCCTTGCTTTCTATTTCATCCTCCCATTCTCATGGATTGATTGTTTAGGCCTGTTGTCCAGGTAGAATGGAGGAATGGTCACAGAGCAGGAGAAAATTTAGGTGAAGAAACAAGCAAGGAGACTGGAGAGAAAATAACAAGAAATCAGACAAAAGTAGATCTCAATACTAAAAATAAGAAATCAGGAAGCCCATTCAATTTATGAACAAAAACCCAACAATTTATCAGTTAACTGTGTTTTAATAAAACAACATAGACAACAGAGGGTACATATAAAGTAAAGAGAGGCTTGTTTTGGTTCATCACTATGGAGGTATAAGCCTGGGATTTTTAGTCCCATATGTTTGGGACACTGGTGAGAGTTGGATAAGATGGGGAAGTGTGAGCCATGGTGAAGGTCACACCATAATCCAGGAAACTGAGAGAGAGAGAAAGAGAGAGAGAGAGGGCAGACAGGGTGGTGTATATCCACAATTTTGTAGACATGACACCAATGACCTAAGGCCCTCTCACAAGGCCCTACCACCTCTCACAAGGAACTATCACCAGGTAATACCTCCTGGTACTACCACCCTGGGAAAAAGCCTCTATGTAGGGACCTTTGGCAGACACTCAAATTCCACCCACAGTTTAGCAGTATGTTAGGCAATAGAATTTATGTTAGACTGAGAAAGATTTACCTTGACAAACAGGAAGGATATGGGCTGAAAATAGGATTTTTTTCCTTGTCTATGAAAAATGCTTAACATGGATACAAGGATGGAATCACAGTATCCACTTCAATGGGACTTCAATGGAACTAATCAATATGGATTCCTGCAGTGTGCAGCATATATCAGTATGAACTTTCAGGGATAAAACATACAGCTCAATTTAAACTCTTACCTGGATCAAGCAGTATCACCTCCATCCACAATGGAGCTGCTTTTACTTTGCTGGCATGAGCTTCTGGTGCCCTGAGATTTTCTTTCTTCTTAGGTTTTCTATTACTTATTTTGTCTTTGTCTCCTTATTGCAAAATAAGGACAAGTGGACATCCCAGGAATAAAACCATTGATTTATGGTGCCTCTAGATTGTCTGAGCCAACTTTAGAGGTAGCACAGGGCTCACTGAGAGGTTAGGTCACTATGATTTTCTAATTCATCTGTATTTAAATGTGTACTAAATAATTTAACCCATTGTTTTTCCTGTTTTTATTGCATCTGAATAATTTGTTGTCATTTTATTTCAGTGAGTTTTAATGTAAATGATAAAACCTGACATACTAAGATTTTTATGTATTAAAATTAGCATTTCTATTTCTTTTTCACTTAAATTTCAGATCATCCTCTTTATCTTAGAATTATCTTTCTCTCTCTCTTTCTCTCTCTCTCTCTCTCTCTCTCTCTCTTTCTCTCTCTCTCTCTCTCACACACACACACACACACACACACACACTCAAATGTATGTATAGACTACTGTGAGATATACTTGACTACTGGCTATAACATACTTTAATATGATTTTTCATTTCTAATATGAGTGGATCTCTTAAAACATAAAAAAAAAGATTTGTAAGGAAACAATAATAATAACAACAAAAATTTAATAAAATAATCATGAATGATTTAGAAATTGTATTTTAGTTTGGAGTTATGAACACTTTTTTAAAAAAAAAAAAAGAAAATCTTATTTCACAAAGGAATTTTAATTTTGAACTCCCCAATTATCCTCATCTAATGTTTCTAATCATCTTAAAATGTGAAAGTGTCTTAAAATAGTAGAGATGGTCACACTAATTTGATCATAAATATTCTTAATTTTATTTTCAATATGATGAACATGGTTTTCTTATTTTTGAAATTGGGAATAATATTAGACTTTATCTCAAATTCTGCAGTTCCACCTGTACTAAAGCCATATAACTGATGACTTCTTAGAATGGAGGCAAGTTGCATCCCAAGCCTTGTGTTGCTGATGTGTGTGTCTGCAATCTCTATGCTGGGCTTCACTGAAGCTGCCTGAGATAGTTTTCAGTATTCAGTCAGTGGGAGACCCCTGTCTTGGAACTGGTCAGGAAATTCCCCACAAGCCTGGCTCCAGCGTGTCAACATTGGATCTATGCTGAGGAAGAAGGACTGACAGTTAACTCAAGGGGTCACAATACTCATTTACTGGACAGGAAAGAAATGTTCACCAGGAAGGTCTGGGTTTGCAATAAAATAGATGAACTAGGTAGACATGGAGAATTCACCCTTGATTTTATTCCATCTCTGATTTTCAAGAGATGAAGTTTATTCCTGAGTTGAAGAAGGGTTTAGAACCTGATCTGGGGAAATAAATCAGCTAAAACTCATGTGTGTCAGGTCCCCTGTACTCACTGGTTTATGTGAGTTCCCAGCATCTGCCTCTTTCATGATCTCCTCCAGGGGACATTGGGTTGAACACTGGAGCAGGAAGAGAAAGGAAGTTTGATTTTCATGAAAAACATTCCTCTGAGTCTGAAGAGGCATTAAAATGCCAAACTCATAGTCAGAAGTGTAATGACACTAAGTCCTTGTGAGGATTCCACCCTCCCTTCCCCCATGGCCTGGATAATGTTTCTACTGATTTTCCTCTCCTATGGTTTCAGGTTAGGGGAAGGCAAGTGCATCTTTTGAGTGCTTACATAAAAGCAGTGTCTCAGGGGGACCTTTTTGTTCATAACAATAACTGTCTCTCTCCTTGCTTTTAGTGGTGAATTCTCAGACCAATATGATCCAGGAGCCCTCACTCTCTGTGTCTCCAGATGGGACAGGGACACTCACTTGTTGCCTTAGCTATGGGTCAGTGTCCACAGGACACTACTCAAATTGGCACTAGCAGACACCAGGACATGCTCCCCACACACTTTATCTACAGCACAAACACTTGCTCCTATGGGGTCCCTGATCTAGTCTCTGGTTCTATCCTTGGAAACAAAGCTGCTCTCACCATCACGGGGTCTCTGACTAATGATGAGTCTGATTATTACTGTGCACTCTATATGGTAGTGGCATTCACACAGTGATCTAAATCCATGTGGAAGTACAACCAAAATCTCTTCATATGTTCAGAATGTCTCTTAATTTACATGGTGGAGAGACATTTATAGGTTGAAAATGTTTAACACTTTCATGTGAAAATGAAGCAGCATGACTATTTCTCCTACCAGTGGTTCATGCCATGTACCTCATCCTCTCCCTCCCAGTGTGTATCCATTTCTCGGTGTGCCTCCTCCTACACTAGGCTTCCACTCTCCCTCTTGGGTTTAGACAATGAGTAGAGGAGTTAATCTTCAAATAGGTAACCACGGGGAAGATTCAGAGTATCCCCATACCTTTAAGATTCTTCTCATTCAAAACATTAACAAATGATTGTTAGTCTTTCTTATATAATGATTTGATTATGGAGATCAAATTAGTACTTAATTTGCTTTTCAATTATAAAAGCAAAATTGCTTTTATAATATTGTTATGATTATAACAGTATAATTTTGCTTTTATAATTATGATATGAACTTATTTGTTGGGATTTATGATTAATATGCCATAAGACTCACCATCCATGTCTAAATTATTCCAATATTAAAAACATCGTGTCATTTCAAAGAAAAATGATATAAATTCAAACTGAAGACAAAAGATAGCAGGTATTTCTGCAAAACTTCCTTTTAAGCATATGTTCAGCAAGTCATATGAATATTTAGTATCTGCATAACTAGAAACTCTCATACAAGACTGACTTCCAAACACTCTCTTATCATCCACTGGGTTGACTCTCCTGCTGAACACAAAGGAGCAGGACTGAAGGTTGTACATGGGTATGAATGGCCCTATTACATTCAACATTGGCTGAGCATGTGAAAAAGAATTGTGTGAAAATTCAATTTAAGTTATCTTTCTGCTTTATCCATATAGAATGATATTAGAAACTGTTATGTTGAAGTAATACACAAGAGGAAAAGGAAACACTATGTAGGTAAGTTCCTGATAAGCATTTATTTTTGCTACGTAATCTTGCTTTTAGTAACTTTTAAAAATCCAGGTTTATCTTTTTGTGGTTTAAATAAATAATATGATTGCTAATAAGACCTCATGAATTTGAATCCACTCCATTTATTAATTCTAGATTTTAATTCTTCTACTATAGGAGTCTTATTAAGGAAGTAGGGCCTAATCTGATATGATGGAGGTTTGGGCCTACTTTTTCTTTTAATAGACACATGGTTTCTCAGTGACGTAAATAGAAAACCTACTAACTGGGAACAAATCTTTAGCATATGCATGTCAGTTAGAGCACTAATCTCTAGAATATATAAAGAACTTAAAAATCCAAATAACCCAATCAATAAATGGCCTAAGGAACTGAACAAATACTTCTCAAGAGGTGATATACAATCAACCAACAAATACATGAAAAAATGTTTGTCATTACTGGCTGTTAGAGAAATGCAAATCAAAACTACTCTAAGATTTCATTTCACTCCAGTCAGAATGGCAGCTATTAAGAACACAAACAACAATAAATGTTGGAGAGGATGTGGGGGAAAAAGGCACACTCATACATTGCTGGTAGGACTGCAACATGGTGCAGCCAATATGGAAAGCAGTATGGAGATTCCTTGGAAAACTGGGAATGGAACAACCTTATGACCCAGCCATCCCACTCTTGGGTCTATTCCCAAAGGACTTAAAAACAGCATACTACAGGGACACAGCCAAATCAATGTTTATAGCAGCACAATTCACAATAGCTAGACTGTGGAACCAGCCCGATGCCCGTCAGTAGATGAATGGATAAAGAAAATGTGATATATATACACAATGAAATATTACTCAGCAATTAGAGAGAATAAAATAATGTCATTCGCAGGTAAATGGATGAATTTGGAGAATATAATGCTAAGTGAAGTTAACCATTCCCCAAAATTTAAATGCTGAATGTTTTCTCTGATATGAGGAGGTTAATTCACAGTGGGCTTGGGAAGGGAAGCATAGGAGGATTAGAGGAACACTAGAAAGATCAATGGGGAAGGAGGAAAAAGGAGGGGGCAAGGGGGTTAAAAAAAAGATAGTAGAATGAGATGGATATTATCACCCAAAGTGCATGTATGCAGACATGAATGGTGTGAATATATATACTTTGTATACAACCAGAGATATGTAAAAATGTGCTCTATATGTGTATTATGAATTATAACACATTTGTTGTCATATATAACAGCTTTGAATTAAAAAAAATTAAAAAAACCTCATGAAAATGAATGGAAATTAACCCCACCCATAATTCAAATGCATAAATCAATTCCTCCAAAATATTTGCTAGTCTGAAAAAGGTGCTTTGTTGGAGCTCTCTCTCAGACTTCAAAGCCTAGAACTTCATGGTAAATCTGAAGGGTTTCCCTCTTTGTACAGAAGCATTAAGTGGAATCTGTGACATCCCCATGTCATCCTTATTCTAGTTGGTATGCATAATGCATTCTGGGAGAAACAAACCAGAGGGAGGTATATGTGCCCAGTGGATGCTGATTCATGGTGTGGTCCTGTGGCTGCATAAATGGAACAGCTGGGCACATGATTCCTTCAATGCCTTCAGTTGCTGGGTAAACATGAAATGATAATAGGAAATCATAAAATACTATATTTTATTTCAGTGCCTGCTTGAGATGTGGTGCATAGAATACTGGTATTTGAGATATATTTGGTTGATCTAAATTAATGAAGGAGGTATCTACAAAGACATATAGTAATACTTATTATCTGTAAAAATAATGGCTCTTTCTGTTATTTTCTTTCTCTCATTCTCTGTGTGTGCTCATATATATGTTTGTATGGCAGATGTAATAAGTAAATATACCTACCTACATTTAAATTTATTAATACATACATATATATGTTATATTTGGATTAATTATTTCATAAAAAAATCATACTGTAAATTTTTACAATTTATATCAATCAACCAAACAAGAACATGTTTTCCATTAAACTACTTTTCTCTCTAAACAGACATTTTTTTTTTAGTTTGAAGGCTGTGAAAAGCAGATGCAAACGTTAGATAAAATAATGCTTTGGGAGGAGACAAAATGGAAAGGACCTGGAGGAGAACAGGCATCTTCAGATCACAGTTTTGATACCTGTGACAGGAGCAGAAGGAGGAAGAATGAGGGTAGGAAGATCCTCTGACCACAGGCAGGGCTGAGAGAAAATCTGCAGGCTGAGTGGCTTCTGGAAACTGGGTTTCCATCAGAGGGACACTAGTTACCACAGACAGACCCTTCACTAGTTACCCCTGAAGTCAGCATTTCCTGGAGCTATCAAAGGGCAAAGGGCTGACATAAACTCTTATTCCCATGTAGGATCCCCTATGGGTATTAAGGGTACTTTCTGGGCTGCTACAACCAGCTTTGGTGATGAGTTCACCCTCGGGGGAGGTGCTGTGCCTATTCTCCTCATCCTATTCCCCTATCTGAACCCAACATAAAGTGAAAGCTGAGGTCTTTCAGGGATTTGAAGCCCTTGCTATCTGCAGGCCCTGAAAATACTGAAATACCTCTCTTCCCTAAACTGTATGAGGAAAAGATCCTCAGGCCTGGAGTATGCTTTGGGGCACTTCCGTCCCCACCTGTGCCTGGCTCCTGCTGCTTTCATAACCTGGGACCAATCTTGAAATTCTCTACATATCTCTAGTGTCTAATGCATGTGAAGCATCTCATTCATTCTTAAAGAATAAATGAATGAAAGAAGAAATGAATAACTCATCTAATTCCACTACTAATGGTTAATTTAAATTTGACATTATTCCTATGGGAGGGGGATGAATCCCTTCAGCACTGATTGTCTCTGAAATTACTGAATAAATCCCACCATTTCATGCCATGTTCACAATGTGACAAATGTACAACAAAATCTCCTCTGACCTGCTTTTTTTCTGCCTCACCTTTGTGAATTAGAACACAGGTGTTGCCTTTCCCTCATCTTTTTCTGTGGACCCTACTCCTCTCCCACCAGAGGTTCACTGTGCCCAGGTATCACACCTAAGAGGCACTTGACATTTCACCTTTTTCCTATTTCCTCTGCTCTCATCTTACACTGCACACTCACAAATTTCTCCTGCCAGATCACATTATCCCAGTTTTGTCTTATAATTTCCCCAGAGAAGATGCTCAATATGAGATATACTTATGGGCACAGTCCTGGTTAAACATGTTCTTATTAATGCAGACGTCACCTTAGGAACTTAGAGAGATGTACGGATGTACAGAGTCCCATGCTCATGGTGTGGTCCCTGAAGTTGTTTCCTCCTAAGCCCTAATTGTTAACTAAGTTGTTCATCATGCCACCCTTTCTCTGTCAGGGACCCAGACAGTGCATGTACACATGGGTAGAGACAAGGGGTAGGCACTCATTTGCATGAACAGCCCCAACACTGGGAGGAGAGTGGAGCTGGTATAAAGGAGGCCTGGGGCAGTGAAGTTATCAGAGTGAGGCCAATGAAGGGGCTGTGTCCACCATGGCCTAGACTCCTTTCATCCTTCTACTCCTCTCTCAATGCACAGGTAGGTACAGGCCTCAGAGGCCTAGAGCAGGCACCTCACCTGTGTCATTACCCTCTGCCTCAAATACCAAAGTTACTGCATCCTCCCTCTGCCCTTTACTCTGATGTATCTATGCTTGCAGATTCCCTCTCTTTGCCTGTTATGAAATGGACACTCCCATTCTCTGCATCCGTGGATCAAGAGCCAAACTCACCTGAACTCTGAATAGGAACCTACTGTTGGTAGAAAGAATATGTACTGTTACTAACAGGACTTGTAGCTGAGCACTACTACTCAGACTCGGAGAAACAGCTGGGGCCTGGGTTCCCCAGTTGAATTTCTGGATACAAAGATTTCTCAACTAATGAAGTGTATTTGTAAATCTCTGGGCTCCAATTTGAGGACAAGGCCTATTATTACTCTCCTGCTTATGAAATTAATACTTAAGACAGTGAAATAACCAGATGAGTGAGTGAGACAAGACCCTCATCTGTAGAGTTTCCAAGTTTATGTCATTTTACTGTGGCTGTTAAGACACTCATTGTTTATAAAATAAGACATCAGAGTCTGGTTTACATTAGTGGCACGCCATAATTCTCTCCAATTACATAATGCTCATAGAAACTGTAAAATCAAAATCAAAATGTTACAAAAATTTTATACTAATACTAAAAATAATAAAATTATCAATTATCACCAGTAAAGGAGTTACAGCACAGAAATTGAAGCCCATCAAGAAGATAACCCATAATATCTTTTTATAAATAAGCATATAACAACATTTTATTTTAATTATAAATTATTCATAATTATATAAATGTAATAAAATTTCAGTAGCAATCAATATCTACCCCTCAGGACCCAGAAATTGTAATTGCAAATTAGACATTGAATTCTGTAAATGCCTGGTCTTTAAAATAGTATCATTGAATTAAACATGTAAATATCCCTGATGTCTCTGCAGATTGACATGTAAGGTTTTGTTTTAGTTTTTTATTTTATTTGCTTTTTGAAACTCCTTAATCATAGACTCATGTAAACTATCCATGTGAATAATAGAACTCAGATGTTCTGTTTCAAGTGGAAGCAGTAAAAATTAAAAATTTTAATAATAAGCTTTCTTGTTCTGTATAAGATATTTTTTCAAAGTTAATTTCAAATTTCAATATTCTAAAGCCTCAGGCCATAACAATAAAATTAGTTTATTTTACTTTTATCATAATATGAAGCATGGTTGAAAGAATAATCTGTATTTAAAGTGCTTCTGATTAGTTAACTTAGAAAATGCACTTGTGCTTAAATTAATGAAGAAAGGGATTACAATGATAGAATAATATCCTCATTTAAGTGGTTTATTCTTCATATGAATACCCAGTATATGCATGCATCTATGCAGTAATCCCCAGATTGGCTTTAGTGAATGGGTGAGCTCATGCTAGTTGAGCATAAGTCATCATTCCTTTTAATTTCCAAATGATCTCCAGGCACCTGGATTTATACAGTTTCAATATACATTTATTTTCACACCAACGACTTTGTAGAATCTTCAAACCATCCCATGAATGTGTAACACATTTCATTGCTACTTTAATATGTACAGTCTAATGATAGATGAGATATAGTGTTATTTTATGTGCTCATATTTATTTTTTATTTGTTGTTTAGAGATACAAAACAGTAGAGTATATTTTGACATATTATATATACATTGGTTGCAACCCATTACAATTTTGATCCCCTTGTGATTGAACATGATGTGCAGTTCCACTGGTCATTATATGTAATATATGTGCATAAATGAAAGTAGGAAGGTTATGTCTGGTTCATTCTACTGTCTTTCCTATTCTCATCCCCTCCCTTGCCTTTGTCTAATTTCCCTTTGTCTAATCCAAAGTACTTCTATACTTACCCTCCTTATGGGTTGGTAATCTCATATCAGAGAGAACACTCAGACTTTGGCTTTTGGGGATTGGTTTATTTCATTTAGTATGATAGTTTCAAGTTTCATCCATTTACCCACAAATGCCATAATTTTATTTATCTTTTTGTATGTATACCACATTTTCTTTATCAATTCATCTGTTGAATGGCATCTAGGTTGGTTCCATAGTTTAGCTATTGTGAATTGAGCTGCTATAAACATTGGTGTGGCTGCATCACTGTAGTATACTGATTTTAAGTATTTTTAAAGTTTAATATATTAAAATTTTAAAAATTTGAATGATTTTATAATGCACACAATCTATGTATAGTTTATTTTAAAATAATCTATTAATCAGAAAATGTAAATTATATTTTCTAATCTCTGTATTATTACTTTATAAATGTAACAAATATCAGATTACACAATGTACACAATTTATCTTATCACAAAAATAAATATAATTGCTTGATTTTAATCCTGTCTATATTTAATTACAAATTATGCTGGAGATAAAAAGTATAAACCTACTATAAGGTGAGTTACATTCCTAAGTATGGAAGTTGCTAGGCCTCTCTTGGGATCCAGAAGTGTCAAAATTATTTTTAAAAAATTCAACATCTCCAGCAGTTAGTGAAATCAAAAATAAAACCACATTGAGTTTCAATCTCACTCCAGTTACAATGGCAATAATTAAGAAATACATGCATCAATAAATGTTGGCAAGGATGTGGCAAAAATATACACACATACACTTCTGGTGGGACTGCAAATTGATGCAACCACTCTTATAAGTAGTATGGATATTCCTCACAAAACTTGTAATGGAATCACCATTTGTCCCAGTTACCCCACTCCTTGGTTTATGCCCAATGGTCTTAAAGTTGGCATAGTAGAATGATGCATCCACATCAATATTTATAGCAGTTAAATTCACAAGAGCTAAACTATGGAACCAGCCTAGGTAAACTTCAACAGATAAATGGATAAAGAAAATGTGGTATATGTACACAGTGTAATATTAGTCATAAAGAGAAATGAAATTATGGAATTTGCCAATAATTAATTGAACTGGAGACTATCATGCTAAGTGAAATAAGCCAATTTCCCAAACCAAAGGCTGAGTGTTCTCTCAGATAAGTGGGTGCTAACGCAAATAAAGGCAGGGAGTAAGGATAAATAGAAGTACTTTGGATAAGACAGAGGGTAATGAAGTGAAGGGAGGGGGAATAGAAATAGGAAAGATAGTAGAATAAATCAGACATACTTTTCTATGTTCATATATGAATAGATGACCAACATAATTCTATATCATGTACAACCAGAAGAATGGCAAGTTATAACCCACATATGTGTAATATGTGAAAATACCATCTACTATCATCTATAACTAATAAGAACAATTAAAAATAAAATTAAATTAAATTAAAGTTTTTTCTAATCTTTCTTTGTTATTTATAGCACAATTTCTATACTTATAAATGTAAGTGTACAGTTAATGATTACACATAGTTAAACTTTATTTTTATTATGCTTTTTTCAAATTTATTTTTTATTCTAAGTTGTTAGAAATGACAGCAGGATGTATTACATGTCATATTATATTTGTAGAGTACACTTTTACATATCTCTGGTTGTATACAAAGTATATTCACACCATTCGTGACTTCATACATGCGCTTAGGGTAATGATATCCATCTCATTCTACCATCTTTTTTACAGTCTGGTTGGGATTGGGAGCATAGGAGGAAATTAAAGTTTTTAAAAATTCAGAATATGACTAAATTTCTCAGCTGGGACCCTTGTCAAATACACTGAATCATATTGAACAAATATGAACAAAAGGCTGATTTTTATGTCCAGACCACCTCCATCCCTGCCATTTCCTAATACAGTGCATTTCCATTCATGTCTGAAAACATTAATGAGTCCTGTGTCTGAGTCCTTTCAGGGTCTACAGTCCCTGTGGCATTCCATGTAGCCAATGGTGGCTGAAATGCTATATGGCTGTGAATGACTCATAGTCACAACCCTAAGTCTCTCAAAATAAAAGTTACAAACATGTGAACTGAGAAAGTTGAAAACATCATAGAAGTATCTTCTAAATTGCATCAAAAGGCTTTTGATAAGATTTTGCAGCTGAGTTCCCTACCAAGTACTAGGTGAAAGAACCTTGGGAAGAAAGTTTTTGTGTTGTGTATAATAAACTAGATGGTACCCTGCAAGCTAATAAAACCAGAGACTTTATGTGCACCTGCTTAACTTTGATCTATGAAGAATTTAAATCAAAGACACCATCTTAGCTCTGTCCAAGGAGGAGTCAAGTGAAGTATGCATAAATTTACAATGTGGAGTCTGAGGAAAGCATCCTGAGGTAATGAGAAAGCCACAGAAGGGGCTCTCTGGCCTGGCCACTAGGCAGAGGCAGTGGAGATGTAGTGGGGACATAGGACTGTCTCAGGGGTTCTGATCACAATGTCACATGATGATGTGTATGGGCTTGGACAACAGGGGGCACTGCAGACCAGTTAAGAGGAGTCAGGAAGTAACCAACTATAATGAGCTACCTATCCTTGCCTGATGCTGTCTTGTTAGGGCTAACAGCTGTGATCTCCCACACCCCTGAGACAACCCAACTCCACCCCTGCACACCCACTTGTCATCTTTATGTATAGGAGTCTGAACCATGGCCCAAGGTGCAATCAGAAAATCTGGAGGAACTTAATTTGCATGGATAGATCCTCCCCGTCTCAGAGTATGAAGAGAGTAAGGGAGAGACTTGGGAGAACCTCTGCTCAGCATTGGGAACAGAAAGCAGAGCTCAGGATGACCTTCACCATGGCCTGGTTCTGTCTCCTCTTCACATTCCTTGTTCAGTGCACAGGTGACATGATATGGAGGAGGGATAGGGTCTGGGAGTCCTCTGATATGGGCCCTGATTCTACTATTGTTTCTAGACAAACATCACCTTCTCTGTGTTTCTCCCACTTCCAGGGTCCTGGGCACAGCCTGTGCTGACTCAGCCGTCCTCACTGTCTGGGACTCCAGGACAGAAGGTCACCATCTCCTGCACTGGAAGCAGCAACAATATTGGTTACAGTTATGTGAACTGGTATCAGCAGCTCCCAGAAAAGGCCCCTAAACTCCTCATCTATTATAATAATGATCGACACTCAGGGGTCCCTGATCGCTTCTCTGGCTCCAAGTCTGGCAACTCTGGATCACTGACCATCACTGGGCTCCAGCCTGAGGATGAGGCTATCTATCACTGTCAGTCTTACGACAATAGCCTTAATACTGGCACAGTGCTCCAGGCTTATGGGGAAGTAAGACAAGAACCTCTTTGTCATCTTTCAAGAGGGCAAACACCCAGCAACTTTGCTCAGGCCTGGTTTCTGGCTTTTTCTTCTACCACTACTACAGGTTCAGCTGAATCTCCTGGCACTTCTTTGAGTGAGGATCCTCGTGTCCTCTGTCCTTAGAGTCATTGATGGCAGCATGTTTCTCAGAAATTGTCTCCATAAAAACAGGAATCCCTGCTCCTCTTTAGCTTGAGGAGCTTAACAGGATGCTGTGGTCTCTGTGTCCTGAAGTTCAGGTGATGAGTGAGCCAGTGCAAACTGGTCATCTCAGACTTGACCTCTGATGAAGAATCCTGTGGTTCCACCTCCCATTCTTCCCTATTTCCAGGGATTCTAGAACTGTGCCTAGTTATATTTAGCCTTCATTGTGTATATTTGTGATTCATTTTTTAGCCTAATTTTGTCGGGACCTTACACTGCTTTCTGGCTGCTTGTTACATTACCACACCCTGTTACAAGACCTAGGCTAAGCAGAGGGCGTGGCTATGAGAACTGAAACCACCCCAAAGATAGGCCAATGGCATCCGCCCATGATCCTTATGTGTCCCTATGATCTTTCTGTTGATTGGCCCATGTCCTATATAAGACCGTCCAACTTCCTCAATAAACCGAGTTTTTGGCATTGCTTTCTACCAAAACTCCCCGGGTGTGGCGTGGTGTCCGTCAATCAGGCGGGGGTAAGACACTCGGTGACTTTTGCCCGTTAAGCCTATCTTCGCCAGGTAAGCTACTTTAACTCTTTCTGTTGGCAGAAGAAGCCCCCTTTTAGGGCCCAAAAAGGGGGGTAGCTTTAGACCTCGGCCCCATTAAGAAGTAAAGCAGCAATCCCGACAGCTGGCACCCAACGTGGGGCACAAAAACAAAAGAAAATTATCGATAGGCTTAACAATCGGTTAGAGACGCAGCGTCTCTCTGGCAAAAGTATCCTCTAAAAAATGAGGCAACCATATATCTTTCTCTCTCTTTCTCATCCACTTTCTCTCTCTTTCTTCCTCTCTCTTTTCGGGAACCTCTGCACAAGTAAACCTGCAATTTTTGTATGTGCCTGGTGGGGGAGAACAAAAAGATGTCCAGAAAAAAATGCGCTCACTAAAGGGAGCGCCAGCCTGGGTGTGGAAAAAACTCAGAGCGAGCCCAAACTTAAGAACAAAGAACAGCTGCCCTCTGCAGCACCATGTGGGTGGCAACCATATGGGGTCGCTAGGGGTGTACAGACGGTGGGCTGCTGCCTCTGCCACGTGGCCACGGGCTTTCGTCCCGGGTACATGGCTGCCACCATCACCAGGGCTCGCAGTTCCGTGGCTCAGCGAAAAGAAAAAGTGTACTGCTACATGGCCTGGGCTTGTGTCCTGGCCTGCCTGGCGAGCGGCTTGCAACTTGTGTCCAAACCGCTGGGGGCAAGGCCGGGCGTGCACGGGGCCTCGCCAGCTGGGACGCCTCGGGGCAGCCTGGCACAGTGGGGTGCGAGGGGGAGCGAAGGCAAAAGCGCTGCTGCCTGCAGTTGGAGGCAAACGAAATCCAAACCAGAGTTGCCTGCAGGGCCAAATGCACGCGGGTACATCCGGTCGTTGCCTGGCAACGGGCTGCCAATGGTGTGTAAAATGGCCGCCCAAAAGCGCCACCACCGTCGCACCGTTGACGTCATCTCCTGCGACCGCGCATGGCGAGACATGCAGGTGGCCAGCGCAGCTCGGCGGGACCAATGCAGCATTCATGCTGCACACAGGCTCCCGCGGGGTTCCCTGGGTCAATGGCTGGGGCGGCCCGCGAGACGAGCCAATTCGCTATGGCTGGGGCGCCGGCTTTCTCCTGCCTGTGCAACGTGGTCCCTCTCGGAAGCTGCGAATGGCCTACGTTCTTTGTCTGGGCCCAACGGCTACATACAGCCTGTGGCCTCTAGATCCCTTCACTGGTTGGCTACAGCGCAAATAGACTTCTGTTCCTTGAGCCAAGACTTATGTGCCAAAACAGCCGAGCCAAGGCAATTTGCCTAAGCCTTAAGCCTAGACAACCTTGCTCAATTTTCCATCAAGAGAGGTTCCTCCCCCCACCCCCACTCTGGCCACTGCGCCCTGCCTTACAAAGGCAAAGTCCCAGAGACACATGCTGATAGCCCATCCTTCTGTCAACAAGGTTCAAACTATACCTCTTTTTAAAATCTTAAGAGCTAAACTTAAATTAGATTCTGTCTGTCCCCTTACTCTTTGGTAGAGCTGCGGGAGCTCTTAGGGAAACTCAACTAGTTTAGGCCTTAAAAAAAAAAAAAAAATGCCTTAGGCGAAGGCACCTACTCACAATTGCAGTCCCCCACCCTTCCAGACCTAAATCAAGACTCACACTGAAATGCAAATGAAAAAGTAAGCTCAAGCCCAAAAGAAAAAAAAAAAAAAAAAAAAAAAAGGTTAAAATGTCTTTTTACCAGCCTGTCATTTTTCTAAGATGTTTTAAGCTCATAATTCTAATTTTGTGCACCCATATTGATGTTTTGGTTATGTTGTGTGTACACTTGTTTTCTATTTGTATGTTTGTATGTGTAAACTGAGTGCTCATAAAAATTTAAAATATGGATCCAAATACCTTTAACTCACGTGATTTAAAAGTGCTTTACCATCACAAATTCTAAAGCTGGACCTTCGCTCTGGAACTCCAAGATAAAATGCCATCCAAGGAGATGTGCACCTTGGAAAAGTTCCAAGGCCCCAAGATGTGCCTTCTATTTTTAGATTACTAGAGTAAACTGCCACATCAAACAAAAAATAATAACAATAATAATGATAATTCCTAGTTCTTGCCATCTTATGTCATGTCTTGTCTTATATTCTACGTTTTTTCTGCCTTTTTATTGTGTCTCTTCTCTAGAGTAAATGTAAAAAAAAAGTAAATTTATAAGTAACTTTGTTTGTTAGACATTAATTTTCAAGGTTAAAATACTGTTAAATATGCCATCAGATAACTTCTTAAATTCCATTGTGCTGGGTTCCAGGCAGGAGGCTGCACCTCCTAGGTGAAAGGCCACACCTCCCAGATACTTTATAAAAAAAGATTACATTTCCCAGGTGCCTCATCCTGGCCTGCAAACCTGACTAGCAGATGCCCTGGCCATCACCTTCCCTTCCCTCCATGCCATTTTTTTCCCCTACCAAGCCACGTGGCACCCCAATAAACCATCCCTTTTCAACACAGCATTCCAGGGTAACTTCTTGTCCTAACAAATTCTAACACATCAAGTAACATTATTGATTGTTTTCATAAATTAGTCTTTGTCATCAATGAAACAGATTAAAATTTCAACAAGTCTAATTCTATATACATAAATATTATGTTCTTATAAAGTAGTTAACAGATATGTATGATTCTATATAAAGGTTTATAAAAGATTTCTATATAACATTATATTTGTTAAGTTTTGGGTTTTATTTTTTTAAAACAAGTAATCTAAAGAAAATTAAAAATTATACAACTATTGTTAAACAACAACTATTAATTTAAAATATTATAAGGTTATTTCTTTAAAAGCTAAACTTAATTTATAAAGACATCAATGTAATTGTATATTGTAAAAACATTTTGCTACTTTTCCAAAAAAGTTAAATACTCTCAAAATTTCTTTAATCCATTCTAAATATGATATTTTGTCAGCTAAAGTTCATAAAAGCTCAAGCAACAATATATATAAACACTGTAAAATTTTATTTAAGAAACAGGGATCAACTTCAAAATTAAAACACCTGACCTAAGATTAAAAAATCCCACCATACCTGAGATAAGATAAGGCTCTGGTCTTACATGCCAAAATGTATGGTCTAGAGAGTGATTCTTGTTGTTCAAAAACAGAAATTATAGTATATAACTCAATATCCAAGATGATTATTACACAAACTAAATGTGTTTTTAAGTTTGCCTGTTAATGTTTTGTACCACAGACCCCAGCTAATAAAGAGTAAATGACAACATAAGTTTATAAACATTAAAGTTAAAGCCCAGTAATCTTAATTTAAGATTAGCTTGCTAGATGTTTAAAATCAAGATTTTAAGCTAAATTAAAAGGGTCAAGAAAACCAATATTTGGTTCTTGCCCTCAAAGTCAAGTCTAAATCCAGGAGACAGAAAGGTTCTCTAAAAAGCTTTGCAACTCTGGGCCACATAACTTCCCGATCAGAGAGGTTGTGAGACCTATAGAGAAAAAAAGCCAAACAGTGACCTTGCTATGAAGAGGAGGGTCCTAAAAAAGGGAGGCATCCCTGCTACTTCCAAGAGAAGCCACATGGTCAAGCAAGACCTAGATCCATCCTCATGAAAGACACTGGCAAAATAGAAAAAGCTGTTCTCGAGTTCCCCCAAGATTACTCCCATGAAAATTCAACTGACTCTTAGCAATAGATAAAGACAAAAGTCAGTTTGACTTAACTTCATTTTAAACACCTAACAAAAACAGTTAAAACCAAAAATACAGCCATTTCTGGGCATTTTTTAGAAATGAAGGTAACTTCAGATATACACTTGTAAACAGTTTAACAACTAAGTAACTGCCAAGTCAAAAGTTTTTAGTCAGTTTAAGGCCTACAGATCTTCCTAACATACACAGGTAAGCTTAATATTCAATAAGATAATTATCTAGCCCTAAGTGAAAGAGATAAAAGAGTTATCTACTAGACACAGAGGTCATGCCAATAGAAAAAATTTATAAAATCAAATGACATTAAATAACTTAATTACCATCTTATCTAGATAAACATCTATAACATTAAATGTTGTGTTTACGTTCCTGATAACTCTATACATGCTAAAGATTTAAATTATCATCCTCATGATATACATTAAAATGTTCCAGATGCTGTAACATTTATTCAGTACTCATGTTTTTTGTTTCTCTAATAAAAGCTCCCATACCTGATGACTTTACAACCTTCCCCAGGCTTCAATCTGACCTGACTTCTAATAAGAGAACTCCAAACTACTTCCCCCATCACTTCGCCCACTTTCAGCTTAAAGAAGCCAGATTCGATCTTCGTCCTATTCCCTTAAAGTAGTAAGAAGTTCCTAAAATTAGAAGAGTAAAAGAGCCAAAATCTCATAGATAGTTGATATCTGTCTTCACTCAATGGCTTATTAAATCCTCTCCACTTAAAAATTTAAAGATGCTTTAACCCAGGTTAAAATAAAACAAAAAGGGAGAAACAGCCCCCATGATCAGTTAAAAACAATGATGCTTAAATTTTTCCAAGCATCAGACTTTGAATGTCTTTCAGAGACATTGATCCAACAAGACACCCTACCTATGTGTCTTTCCAATTGGAGAACCAAGCCCTATTTGGGTACCTGCTAGGGACCTCAAATACTGCCAATTAGAACAAAATGACTACCCAAGAGCACATGCTCTTGAGGGGTGATTTTTTTCCCTTTTTCCACAGGAATGAAAAAACCATGATGGACCCTCTGTCTCGTTGTGATTGGACTTCTCATCATCTCTATCCTGATGTTCATCATGAGCACTGTTGCCTTGGACTCTCCCTTTGTCAGTATTTCAACTCTCTGCAATGAGAGAAGAGGGACTATGCCTATTCCTGAGAGAAAAGTGCTATTTCGTTGCCAACTGTCCAGACTTTGTTCTAGACGGCTTCCGTTGAACTAAACTAAATGGGTCGGCTTTAGCTTAAGCGGTTACTTCCTCATGCTGGACTTTATATCTGTCTAATCCCTACCTTCTCCTTTTTTTTTGTGAAATCCCTGTCATTTTCCTTGTGTTCACCTTTGGGCCCTGTGTACAGCTTGGTGGTCTGGCAGTAATGCCTTCAGCGATGCTGAGTGAGAGCCCTACAGACTTGGCCATGGTCCTTAACAAGGTGCAGAGGTCTAAACCGGCCATCCTTGAAAAGCCTTCCCAAAGGCGACTGTCCTGTCCCATGTCCTTCCCCTGGCCACTTGCTGGCCCTGGGTGTGTCCACCTGATGGACACCCCATTTTTTAAAACAAAATGGGGGAGCCCCATTTTGAAAAAAAAAACAAAACAGGGAAATGTCGGGACCTTACACTGCTTTCTGGCTGCTTGTTACATTACCACACCCTGTTACAAGACCTAGGCTAAGCAGAGGGCTTGGCTATGAGAACTGAAACCACGCCAAAGATAGGCCAATGGCATCCGCCCATGATCCTTATGTGTCCCTATGATCTTTCTGTTGATTGGCCCATGTCCTATATAAGACCGTCCAACTTCCTCAATAAACCGAGTTTTTGGCATTGCTTTCTACCAAAACTCCCCGGGTGTGGCATGGTGTCCGTCAATCAGGCGGGGGTAAGACACTCGGCGACTTTTGCCTGTTAAGCCTATCTTCGCCAGGTAAGCTACTTTAACTCTTTCTGCTAGTAAAAGGAGCCCCCTTTTAGGGCCCAAAAAGGGGGGTAGCTTTAGACCTTGGCCCCATTAAGAAGTAAAGCAGCAATCCCGACATAATTTTATATAAGTTTTCCAAACATGCAATATTTGAGAGACAATAAAACACACATAAGTGAAAACTTTGACAGATTTTGAAATATTTTCACACATTTGGGAACATAAACACAACCAGTGAAGGAATCTGTCCACCAGCACACAAAGCCCACTTTGCTCTTTCAGAATCCTCCCTCCATCTCTGCTCAAAGAACCATCCAGGCAACCACTGACTTTCCTTCTTTGAATACTGGTCAAGTTTCCTTTAATATAACTTTTATATTTGGAAACTCAAGCAGATATTCATTCATGAATGATTTCCTCCAGTCTATAAATTCCTTTTGAGACCCTTCCTGTTGTGTTGAATTTATCTTGATTCTACTAAGGACATTTATGACCTTTGTGGTCCCTCAATATTTCTGTGTTGATGGACACTTTTCTCTGATCACATCTGTTTTAAAATTTTATTTTATAAATCCTATAAGAGATAGAAATATAATCCATCCTTCATTGTGTTCATTGTACTATTGACATACTGACCCAAGATCTTTCCTTCTACAACTGATGGAGTACAATTAGAAATCCTTTTCCTTTGATATCTGCTCACTCTTCACTGGACTCAGCATCTCCCCAATGGGCCTCTGGATATGCCTAGCTGGGCCCTTCAACTCCTCACTTTAAAAAGTGACTGTCCTAATTCAGGGCTTCTGGTGGGACTGACATAAAAGGCAAGAGGGCTGAAATGCATAACTCCTAATGAATTACTTGGAAGGAGAAGACCACTGGAGTACAAGGCTCCTGCTCTGAGTGCTTAGGTCAGAGATATTAGAGGGTGTCTCTTATATTACCACAAACTCTGCAAGGACCTCTCTAACTACAGTACGTTTCCTGGAGCCCATCTGATGACATGAATACTCCTAAGAATATTGTGGTATGTCCATATGGTGATAACAACAGCTGACACATCAGGAATGCTCAGGACAGAGACAGATGGTAAAGGTGTGTATTTCTAGGTGTGCTCAGGACTATGACACATCCACGAGAAAAGATTCAAAGCCATTTTAGTATATGTCCTGTCTGTGGAGAGCCCAAATCAGGTTTCTGAAGTTCAGTGAGTTAAATAAGAAATGAGTGTTTTTCATGTTTCCCTCTTACACTCATCTCAGCTGAGATTCCCTGTATTTATGACCAATATATTGGAAACAACTCACTTTCCAAGGAGATGTGCTAGGACATCTAAAGGGGATGGCAAAGAGAGCAAGAATTGGACCTGAGACACTTCCCGTTAGATTCCGTCAAGGACTAAATATTTATTTGGGTAGTTGCCGCTAAGAGACAAAAAGTTTAAAAAATTCAGGAGGTCTGAGTGCCACCCTGTTTGCTATGTCGTGCATTCTTTCACTTTAAAACATATGGGAAGGAATTCGAGGGACATACATGGGAGCCCAGATTGTCCCTTGCAGATTTGGGGCACAATAGTCAGATATTTGAACAATGAAAAAAGAAAGAAGGCTATCACCATTGAAGGAGCCCTAATTAGGAAGGGCTGTTGTAGCTAGCTGGAAGCCATGGGTTCCACCTGATATGTATGTGACGCACCTGTAGGCACCCGCAAACCTGAAGGTATATAACCGGGTGAAAGCGGTCCGAGTTAGGAGAACGAATTCATTCGGTCAGCCGGGCAGTCACTCGGTCGGTCAGAAGAATCAGAGCGGCCAGAACGTAGGCAGAGTGGTTACAGAAGAGAAACCAGATAGAAGAAGTAATGACTGGTCAGAGTTAGGCCGAGACTCCTGAGGAAGACAGAAGACAGAAGAAAGAAGAAGGAAGAAAGAAGAGAGAAGAAAGAAGCTCTAATCTTACTCTAAGCTAAGCTCTATCTTTCTTTCTCTCTAAGACTCTAACTCTAAGCTAAGAAGACAAGAAGAAAAGCTCGCTTTAATCTTTCTCTCTAAAAATCTTTCTTTCCCTCTCTAAGTTCTAAGAAGAAGGAAGAAAGAAGAGAGAAGAAAGAAGCTCTAATCTTACTCTAAGCTAAGCTCTATCTTTCTTTCTCTCTAAGACTCTAACTCTAAGCTAAGAAGACAAGAAGAAAAGCTCGCTTTAATCTTTCTCTCTAAAAATCTTTCTTTCCCTCTCTAAGCTCTAAGAAAGTAGAAGTAAAAGTAGTAAAGGCTTTACTCTGCCTCCGAGATTTTTTCCCGGGTTTTGCTACCAGGTAGCTTACACACCATGAGGTGGCCAGAGTGAGAGGGGAATAGGCTGCAACCAGAGCTTGCTCTGTACAAGAAACAGCTGGAGGAAAAGGTCAAGTGAGTACATTTTCAGCCCTGGACATAGAGTGAACATTGGAGAGGACAGTTAGCCAGGAAAAGCTTCACTTCTGCCCATGAGAATCACCAGAAGGTCCTCGTGTGAACTTAACAGTAGGTCAATTTATTTGAGTAAGATGCTCTGCATGATCTGGAAGTTAGGATTCAACTCTTTCACTGCCATGGCCCAATTTTGATTTCTGGTCTGGGAAGACTTTATTTTGCTGTCTGTGGTGCTGCATTCATGTAGTCCTATATACTCAGGAGGCTGAACCAGTGGGAATAAAAAGTTGAAGGCAATCTTCAACAACTGAGAGACAACTGGTCCCCAAAACAATACAAAACAACAACAAAAAAATATCACAGAGAAGCTACTTATCCTAATACTCAACTTGGAATATTGAAGTTGTTTCTGATCATCAATGGTTATGAGCATTGCTTTGGTGAACAACTTAAAAGGTGTACAGGAATTGGGTGGATATAAGACTCTGCATCAGATGTGTGCACATGTAGTGTCATGGTTTCCAACTTTCCAGGTCCTTTTGAGTGCCATACATAATTCTTTGCCTCCATGATGGGTGCCTTGGCTGAGGTCTGTTTTGCCCAATAATGTAGAATCAGAGGAGGCCTGTGCTACATCTGGACAATAGCAGTGATAGGTTGAAGGTCTACTGTCCTCCTTAACCCCTGCATGTTTCCTTCTGTAGCCCGACAAGAATTATCCCAGTGAATGATCCCGTATTGAGTTAGTAACAGAATAAAATGAACACATGGTGAAACACCATACATCACATGCAGTAGAAAACATTTTTGAGCAAGAATTTTGTAATGTTATTTTACATCACAGAGTTGCAATTGTGTTCATCCGAATGACAAAGACTATCAGGTCTGATAACAAAGTAAAATTGCTAAGTCTATGCTCCATATCATGTAGATCAGCAAGATTGATTTTAGGAGAGGCAGATCCTAACTAATATGAGGGTCTTCTCAGACTGTCACCCACATTAGCCTCTGGATATTAGGAACATTCCTCTCAGTTAAACATGCATTCATTGGCAGGATAGATTATATATTAGGCCACAAAACAGGTTTTCAGAAATTGAAGAGGAGGGAGTTCAATCTTATTCTAAGAGGCTAGTTGTTTTCTCCTGGAAGTTTTACTGACATTGATATATCTTCTATAAACAATCTGTGCTATCATGCATACATTATTGTCAAAGAGGAAAACCCTAAAAGCTGGGAGTGATGGTGCATACCTGTAATTCCAGCAGCTTGTGAGGCATCAGGAGGATCACAAGTTCAAAGCTAGCCTCTGCAATTTAGCAAGGACATAAGAAACTTAGCAAAACCCTCTCTCTTAAAAAAAAAAAAAAAAAAAAAAAAACAGGGTGAGGCTGGGGATATAGCTCAGTGATTAAGCCCCTTTGTGTTCAATCCCTGATTAAAAAAAAAAAAAAAAAAAAAAAAAAAAAAAAAAAAACGGGAAAAAAATAAAATAAAACCAGGAATGCCGATCTGAACTTGGTGTGTTTTTGAGTAGTGTGGTCATGTATACTTGGTTGACCATCTGCATGAACAACCTTATTTCCATTGTACTAGTTTAAAATAAATGAAAATGGAAAAAAAAAAAAAGAAAATTTAATCCTCCAACTTGGAGCATTTCCTCTTTTTTAAAACGCTGTATTATAAATTAGCAAAATAATTTTTTTTTCAGTTAAGTCTTCTCTACATCCGATGAGAAGCTCAAAATCAAAAACTTTATCAGCAAGTTGGTCATGAAAACAATTCTTCTTTTTTTTTTTTTTTTCACATCTGATGGGTAATGTGCCGAACTCGTAACAAGGTTTAAAGGGAGGCACATCTCATACAATAGTGTGAACACCCAATCATCATGCTTATGAACTGAAGGATCATGAAAACAATTTTTTTTTTTTTTTTTTTTTTTTTTGGTACTGGGGATTGAACTGAGGGGCACTCGACCACTGGGCCACATCCCCAGCCCTTTTTTGTATTTTATTAGAGACAGGGTCTCACTGAGTTGCTAAGTTCCTCACCCTTGCTGAGGCTGGCTTTGAACTTGCAATCCTTCTGCCTCAGCCTCCCAAGTGCTGGGATTACAGGCCTGTACCACTGTGCCCAGTTATGAAAAAAAATCTTTAACTCATTTAAAACACTCATGAGTGAGGTCCCATCTGTATTACTTTTTTTCTCTTGGTAATTTCCACTTATGAAAGAAAGAACTGGATCTTTGAAGGGAGAAATGTTGAATAGAGAAAGCGGATTCAGGGAGGAAGAAAATGAGGAGATGGCAGGTACCGTGGAAGGACACCAAACAAATGATGCTATGTGCACATACAAATATATCATAGTGAATCCCAATTTTATTAATAATTTCAATGCAGTAAATAAATAAAAACATAAATGAGACAAATAGGGCAGAGGAAGAAGTTTAGGGGATGGTGTATGGAGAGAAAGGGAGAATACTGGGGAATTAAATTGATGAAATTACGTTTCCTGTATGTAAGATTATGTGTGCCATGAATCCCACTTTTACCACACAATTATAATAAACCAATGAAGCATTATACAAAATAAATGCAAGTATGTTAATGATAAAAATTCAGATAAGTTTAAGAACATGCAACACTAAAATTGAATTGCACACAACTGGGAATGATTTCAGCAAACAAAGAAACAAAAACAGGTAAATATATATAAACAGGAATGCTGAAAGAAAACTCAAGTAACAAATGTGGGACATTTTTGCAAATACAGTGAGAACATCATACAAATAATTCAACAGTTCTTTATCAAATGAGACCTTATACCTCCAATAGGCACTGTGTATATTTGTAGAAAACTGGTAGAAACTCAAGTGGTTTAGTTTTATTGGATCATGAACAGTTGGTCAGTGGACCATGCAAAGTGTTAGAGCAGCTGCTTCCTCCCATGGGGAAAATGCACAGCACACAGGCACCCTGTGTCTATCTCTCTGAGTTCTGAGGGCCATGTTTTGGGAGTTGATGGTAAAGGGCTCATATTTATATAATACACCTCACAAACATGCCCCCTTCATCAATGCTTTTTAGCAAGAAATCATGGACCATTAGGAAGTTGGCCTAAACTTAGCGCCAGGGGATCCTTCCAAAATGTATACCACAGCCTGGATTTGTCTCCTCTTCACTCAAGTGTTCAGATTCCAGCCATTGTAGTGGCCCTGTCTTGTTCTTCCTCATTCCAGACATGTTTTGTTGGGGCTTTAGGGTCTACTTCTCAGGTTGTGAGATTCAGGAGCCCTCACTGATCACTTGTTCAGGAGGGTCAGTCACTCTCATCTGTGCCTCCAGCACAGTTTTGGTCACCAGTGATTACTTCTTGTATTGGTTGCAGCAGAAGTCAGGCCAAGTGCCTAGGACCCTGATTTGAAAAACAACAACACTCTCAGTCATCTTCCTGGTTTTCAGGCCCCCTTGTTGGGGGAAAAACTGCCTGATTCTTTGAGGTATCCACCAGAGGGTAAAACAGGTTCAAAGTGTAATGCATTACAGTGATGCTCATCAGAGTCAAACCCAGATGGGAAACAGAGATTTAAACATGCACACAACTTAGCCTGGATAGAAACATGATCACAGGATATGGGAATCATAAGACTAGACACTGATCTCTCTGGCAGCTCAATGATAACTGTTCCTAGAGACAGGTTAAGGAAAGGGACTGGTTAGTTTCAGTTCATATATAAATCCAAAATGGAGGATAACTGTCAATTGCTTGTGAGGAAATATTTATTTCACACAATTTAATCATCTGAACTATTTTCCAGTCCTTCTTGTAACCTCTCTTTGGACCAATCAAAAAGGTGCTAGTCTCTCCTAAATGTACAATTAATTACCTTATCGTTTGAGGCCCAGATTTGAAGATACTATGTAGTTAATAAACATACTACATGAATGATTAAGTAAAAATGCACACATATTAGAGAGCCAGACTTAGCTGATAAAGTGTTTTCAGGATTATTTTACTCTTTACTACTTGATTGAATAGGAATATATATCCCCAGCTCTTCTTTCTTCCTAGCATACACATTCCCCATTAGTGACTGCCCTCACACTGCTTGGAACCCATTTTCAACACCAGGGTGAGAGTATGACACTAGACCAGGTCACAGCCAACTGTTTCTGAGCTGAGAAGCCAAAGTTTCTAACTCCTTAGTAAGTATTTGATTCTTTTATGAATAGAAAAACCATCTAATTGCCATATATTTCACAGTACATAACAGTGATAGCACCTGCCTGGTTATTCAAACAAGAAACGTCCAGTTCCTAATATATTCTTCTTTTTTTTTACCCATAGTTCCTTCTGTTTAACATGTTATGAAGGTTCCATCTTTGAACAGAGCTCTGATGAATCTACTCATCCTGTTTTCCATTCTCATTACTTCTGTATAGACAATTTAATTTCTTAAGAAACCTTTTGAAAATCTTCAGCAATACAATATATTATGTAATATGAAATATGTAATTTAAATATATGGTTTATGCATATATGTAATTGCTGGAGATTCAACTGTGGGCTTGGCCTCCAACATGTTAAGCAAGTGCTCTACCACAACACAATGTTCCCAGTTACCCACACTCAATTTTATAGACTCAACTCAAGATGCAGTTTCTCTGAGAAGACAACTTACTGTCCCAGGTAGTGAGTTTCAGTTGTTCAGGATTTCAATTTTGGTAGAGCTTATCACATTCACATAATTGTGTTATTTCTTCTCTATATTGCACAATTCTAAAATGACACACAGCATGGTAATATTGATGAACTTGTGCTATGTGCAACTTATCACACAGGCATTCCAGGCAAAGCAATGTATCCAATGATGGTGGCAAATTCCGTGGCATTCAGATGTGAGGACCCTAAAGGTTGACCTGTGACAAGAAGGTGGCACAGAAGAGCTGTGGAGGTACTTTCAAGATGTTTCTCACAGCTGGCTGAATCCCACTAGCCTCACTCAGGTCTAGCAGAGGCTGAGTTTCCTCCTGTGCTCTCCAAGGAGATCTTCAGCCTGGTGCTTTCAGGGCCTAGTGATGGCTCCTGAGCAAAATCCCATGCAAGGTTTCTAATATGGTGAAACTCAGAATGGGCATCTCCCTCAGCATTTTTTCCCCTCAGATCCTCTTGGAGACTCATGAATCAGAGATCAGATGTACTCTGAGAAAGCAGGAAGAGAGGAGTTTAATTTACCCGAACAGGCACTTATTTTCCCTGAGGGCAGCAGAGAGGATAAGACAAGCCTGAGGTAGCAAAGTCCCTCTGTGGGGATTAAGCACAAATCTACCATGGCCCGTACCCTCATGCCTCTTGCTACTCTCTCATTACACAAGTAGGGACAGGTCTTAGAGAATCAAGAAAGCTCCCATCCTATATCAATTGTTCTAGTTCAGAGGGCCAGTATCTTAAATATGGTTTCCACTCCAGCACTCATGATTGTCTGTGTTTTCAGGTTCTCTGCCCAGCCTCTGCTGTCTCAGCCACCCTCCCTTTCTGCACCTTCTGAAGCATCTGTCAGACTCATCTGCACCCTGAGCAATGTCATCAGTGTTGTTGAAACAGGGATGCAATGGTACCAGCACAAGATGGGGAACCATTCTCGATTTTCTCTGAGATATTATTCAAATTTGGTAATTTCCATGACTCTGGTGTTCCTGGCCTTTTCTCTGGATTCAAATATGTCCTAACCAATTCATCACTTTTTCTCATTTCTGGGCTGCAGCCTGAGGATGGCCACAATAATGTTTCTAACAGTGACACAGGCAGATGGGGAACTGGTACCAAAAAATCAGCCTGCTCAGGGTTATGGGCTATACCTCTTCACCAACTTTAAATTAATATGCTTATATGCTAAATATACATTTAAGTAAGTTATGTGTCATGCTGTCTATCCTCTACATTTTCTAATCACAATTTCTGAAATATCATGAAAACTGAAAATATCTAAACACCAAAATCAACCCCAAACCAAATAACAACATAAATAAATATGATAACTTCCAAACTTTTACTTGTGATCAATACGGTGATCTGATTTTATAACCAGATCTTGTAGATTTAAATTGTTTTATCTGGAAAAATAGCAAATCAGCTTTCCTCTTGGCCAAGAGCCAGAGACCCTTCCAGCAGGTTGACATTCCTCCACAGCATTGGCTTAGCTCTTCAATGATTCAGAGAAAATTTCACCTGTTTGTCTCCAGTTTTTCTGTGCTCAGGGATCTAAGAGGATCTCAGGGATTGAGACACTATGATGCAAAATGCTTTGTGAGGATGGAAGCATCAGAGAAACTTCAAGCACAGGGATGGCCTGGCTCCCATGCTTGGTATCTGCACCTTCAGTTTTGATGTCAAGGGTTAAACGTTAGGCATTGGGGTAGGGAAGTGGTAAAGAGTTTAGGACTGATACCAGCAAATTAATACCCTGCACAAGGCGGCTCTGTGATAGAGTTTTATCAACCTTGATCTTGATCTCAGGCATAGAGCTCCTGGGAATAAAGGAATTTGCTTGCTAGATAACTACAGTTTTTCACCAAGCTCCTGTGCTCCTGGATCTTCCCACTTAACAGTAACTTCCCACAATGAACTTTCTTGAGAGCTGCACAAATCTCCTAACATTGAATATTGTAACTGTAGAATGTAACTGCAGAATAAGCAACTTAACTGATACCATAAACAATAATGTAGTCATGGCACTAATGACCTGATGTAACCTGTTGGTATAAATAAACATAGCCTCTAAGATGAGCAGCCATCTTTCCTGCTTGTGCATCTTGTTTCTGTGTCTCTTTTTATTTTCCTTAAATAATTATAAATTTCAGCATTGATCAGTGACTACATGTCAAGCCCAGAAATTGTAGTTGGGTACTTGGAAATTAGACACTGATAATAGATGATACTTAATTTCTTGTACTTATTTTCTTTTTTTATTTGTTGTTTTTAGATATGAATGACAGCATATATTTCGACATATACACACTTGGGGTACAATACATTACAATTGATCCTATTCTTGTGGTTGAACATGATGTGGAGTTACACTGGTCATTTAAGTTACACTGGTCTATAAATTCATTGTCTTTAAAACAGTATCATTGAGTTGAACATGTAAACATACCTGATGTATCTGCAGATTGATATGTAAGGGCTTGTTTTATTTTGTCTCTTTATTTGCTTTGTTTGAAAAACTACTTAATCATAGACTCATGTAAACTATCCATGTGAATAATAGAATTTAGGTGTTCTGCTCCAAGTAGAAGCAGTAAGAATGAAGTTTTAAAAATCAGGGTTTTTTTTTCCCTACATAAAATATTTTCCAAATGTGATTTCAAATTTCAATATTTCAAAGCCTTTAGAACATAACAATAAAATTTGTTTATTTTACTTTTGTCATAATATCAAGCCTGGTTGAAAGAGTAGTGTGCATGTAAAATACTCCATCTCAGTAATCTTAGATCCTGCAATTGTGTTTAAATTAGTGAAGAAAAGGCGTATAATAGTAGGTAATATCATTATATAAGTGGTTTATTCTTCCTATGAATAGCCAGTGTATGCCTGCATCTAAGTAGTAATCCACAGATTGGCCATAGTGAATGGGTGAACTTATGCTAGCTGAGCATATCATTCATTTTGATTTCCACATCACCTTCAGGAACCTTGGATTCACAGTTAACATACAGTTTCAGTATATGTTTATTTTCACAAAAATGTGTGTGTGGAATATTTAAAACATCCCATAAATTTGTAGCTCATTTCATTGCTACTTTAATATGCACATCCTAGTAATAGATGATACTTAATTTCTTGTACTTATTTTCTTTTTTTATTTGTTGTTTTTAGATATGCATGACAGCATATATTTTGACATATACACACTTGGGGTACAATACATTACAATTGATCCTATTCTTGTGGTTGAACATGATGTGGAGTTACACTGGTCATTTATTTATAGGAAAGTTATGTCCAATTCAATCCACTGTGTTTTCTTTTCTCATCCCACCTCCCTTACCTTGATTCCCCTTTGTCTATTCAATGAACTTCAATACTTCTCCCTACTTTCACTTGCTATGTGTTTATCGACATATCACAGAGAACATTTGGCCTTTGCTTTTTTGGGACTGGCTTATATCACTTAGCATGATAGTCTCCATTTACCAGCAAATGACATAATTTTATATCTCTTTTTGGTTGAGTAATAGTCCATGGTATATGTATACCACATTTCCTTTATTGATTCCTCTGTTGAAAGCCACCTGAGTTGGTTCCGTAGCTTGGCTATATTGTGAATTGAGCTGCTATAAACATTGATGTGGCTCTGTCACTGTAGAATGCTGATTTCAAATCTTTTGGGTATATGCCGAGGAGTGGGATAACTGGGTTAAATTTTGGTTCCATTCACAGTTTTCTAAGGAATCTTCATACTGCTTTCCAGACTGATTGCACCTGATTGTACTTCCACCATCATGTGCTTATTTTCTATCTGCAATTTCTTTCTGAAACATTGGTCACTTTTATATAAAGTTGTTTTATGTTGCTTGGTGTAAAGAGCTCAAATAATCTGGGTTCATATTTGGAGATAAAATTAGAGAAAATGATAATCAAAAGGAAACTCTGAATGGTTTTGATATGTGCACTGATGTGCATATTAACTCATAGTGAAGGCAAGGGTGTAAGGAAGAATAAAAGTACTTTGGATTAGACAAAAAGAAATGAAGGGAAGGGAGGTACATTGGGAATAGGAAAGATAGTAGAATGAATTAGACATTGCTATCCTATTTGCATATATGAACACATGACCAATGTAATTCTATATCATGTACAACTGGAAAATGGGAAGTTATACTCCATGTATGTATAATATGTCAAAATACATTCTACTGCTTTCTATAACTAATAAAAAAAATAAAATAAATGGAAATGAAACATTTTTTAAAATTCCTCAGGTGAAAGTTTTTCACCCTCATGAAGTACACTGAACCATACTGCACAAATATGAACAAAACAAAAGAATGATATCTATGCCCAGACCACCCACATCTTCACCAGCAGCTAGGAGACAGAACCTTTTCATCCATGACTGAAAACATTCATGAGTATTGCAGTCTGAGTCCTTTTAGGGTCTACATTCCATGTAGCCAGTGGTGGCTGAAGTGTTATATGGCTGTGACTGACTCATAGTCACAACCCTCAGTCACTTTCCGGCATAAGGGTTACAAAGATGTGAACCGAGAAAGCTTGAAAACATGCATACAAGTATCTTCTGAATGACAACTAATAAGATTTTACAACTGAGAGTTTTTTCGCCAGACCCAGAAGTGGGCTTGCGCCCTGCTGTTCCTCCTCCTGGGCGGCCACAGTCGCCACTGTGGTGGCCACTGCATCTCGCCCCACCTCCGAGGCCCTGGGCGCCGTGTTGTCGACTGGCCCTGAGCCTATGACTGGTCGTGGGCATGGAGCATGGTATTCCACCATGTCCTGTATGAAAACCTGGTAGCTGGTGTGAGCGCGCAGTCTTATCCAACCTCGCGAGGCGCCCACTAGACCTCGTGAAGATCCGCTTGCTGTGAGTGATGGACTGGAACTGAGACCAAAATACAAAGGAATTTTACATAGCTTGACTACCATTTGGAAACTTGAAGGACTGCGGGGATTTTATCAAAGAAAAACTCCAAATGTTTGGGGTGCAGGTTTATCCTGGGGACTCTTCTTTTTCTTTTACAATGCCATCAAATCATGTAAAACAGAAGGAAGAGCTGAACGGTTAGAGGCAACAGAATACCTCATCTCGGCTGCTGAAGATGGAGCCATGACCCTCTTCATTACAAACCCATTATGGGTAACAAAAACACGCCTTATGTTACAGTATGAAGGTGTTGTTAACTCCTCACAGCGACAATATAAAGGAATGTTTGATGCACTTGTGAAAATATATGAAGGTGTGCGTGGGATTGTATAAGGGATTGTTCCTGGGCTGTTTGGGACATCACATGGTGCCCTTCAGTTTATGGAATATGAATTGCTAAAATTGAAATACAACCAGCATATCAATAGAATACCAGAAGCACAATTAAGCACAGTAGAATATATATCTGTGGCTGCACTATCCAACATATTTGCTGTAGCAGCAACATACCCATATCAAGTTGTGAGAGCCCTTCTTCAGGATCAACACATGTTTTATAGTGGTGTAATGGATGTAATTGCAAAGACATGGAGGAAAGAAGGTATCGGTGGATTTTACAAAGGAATTGCCCCCAATTTGATTAGAGTGACTCCAGCCTGATGTATTACCTTTGTGGTATATGAAAATGTCTCACATTTTTTAACTTGGCCTTAGAGACAAGAAAGTAAGCTAAAAGAGAAAAAAGAAAAAGAAAAAAAAAAAGGTAATTCCAGTATATTTGCCCAAGACAATACAAGCTCCTTTGTGTTTAAGACATAAAACGCAAAAGAATGCTGCACTGCAAAATGACTCATAAACATAATTTGTCTTTAATCTTTAGAAGTCAAAGAGCTGCTAAGTCTTCACAATGTTTTCTGATTCTTATCTTCTCCATGTATATGGGACTTGGCTACCTCTACCTGTCATGGCTGCCATCAACATGTTAAAACTGACACCAAGTGTAGAGTTTCAGACATTTCTCTGTTTCATTGCTCAAGTAGTAACTAATTTGCAACATTTGATAAATGGATTAGAGGTATGTTCTGCTTTTTCTGATCTTGTTTACCTGGATTGACTTTAAAATTGACCTTGTGCAATAGCAAGAAAACAACTTCTTAAAAGAATGTTGTTTGTTTCAAGGGTAAATTATTAAACTTTAACAATTTACTGAATAAGGTGTTAAGAATTTACTGAATAATGTGTTAGCCAAATCCATATATTTTTAAATGGGTAATTTTAGTGAGAAAAGTCCATTGTAAACATGCTTTAGTTTTAATTCATTTGGAACACATTAACTCTAAAAATTTGAGGAATTATGTAATTCTCTGAGAAATATCTAACATTTTTGCCATTCCATTGCTCATTATTTCACCCTGTGGCTCCTCCATAATTTAAAATGTAATCCTGGACTTACGTTTTGGTACTTAGTGTAGTTTAAAGTTGTAAAATCTAAACTTCTAGGATCTGGCTATGACAGTCATTATTTAGCATGTATGGCTATGAATCACTTAGGAAAAATGCTAAGTAGATTGCCTTTTACAGATGCTGGAGTATTTGGGATGTATTTGTTTAATAAACTAAAAAAAAGAGAAGTTTTAACTTTTTACTTTAATTTTCAGATGTGTGGATCCAGTTCCCAGATAAATGATCAATCTACATTGGTTACTCAAATTCACATTGAAGTACACATTGCATTAATGGCTATATTGATTTTACTTGTTAAAGTCATTTTAACTATCTGTAAGTATAAAGACCTACCACAAAAGAATGCCAGAATAATACTGACACTTTATTTATCATAAACATCAATGCATGTTGTTGCACTACCATCTATTTGTTGTAAATAAAAATTATGGTTTTCAAAGCTATATTTTCATGGTTCTTTGAAAATAGGTCTATTTTTTATATTTTGGAAAAGGCATTGATTTTAAAATAAAGATGAAATGGTGAATAAAAAAAAAAAAAAAAAAGATTTTACAACTGAGTTCCTTGCCAAATCCAAGGTGAAAGGACCTCTGAAAAAAAATGTTTTTGTGTTGTGAATAAACATGATGGTACCCTACAAACTAATAAAACCAGAAACTTCTTAATTCTGCTTAATCCTGACCTGAGAAGAATTTATATCAAAGACACCATCTTAGTCCTGTACAGAGAGAAGTCAAGTAAACTATGCATGAATTCACCATGAGGAGTCTGAAGGGAGCAAGACGGCCATCTGGAGGTAATGGGGAGGCCACACAAGGGGCACATTGACCCCCCCACCCCCACCCCCAGGCAGATTCAGTGTGGATGCAGCACTGTCTCAGGGGTTCTGATAAGAAAGTCACATAATGATGTGTATGGTCTTGGTCAACAGAGGGCACTGCAGACCAGTTAAGAGGCTTTGGGAAGTAACAAGACCTGTAATGAGCCACCTGGCCCTGCCTGATGCTGTCTTGTTAGGGCCCACAGCTGGGACCTCCCACGTCCCTGAGCCAATGCAACACCACCTATGCACACCCACTTGGCATCTTTATGTACAGGAGTCTGAACCAGGGCACAGGGTGCAATCAGAAAACCTGGAGGAACTTAATTTGCATGGATAGACCATCCCCTTCTCAGAGTATGAAGAGGGTAAGGGAGAGACTTGGGGGAACCAGAAGGCAGAGTTCAGGATGATCTTCACCATGGCCTGGTCCAGTCTCTTCCTCACATTCCTTGTTCAGTGCACAGGTGACATGATATGGAGGAAGGATAGGGTCTGGGAGTCCTCTGATATGGGCTCTGATTCTACTCTTGTTTCTAGACAAAACTCACCCTCTCCATATCTCTCCCCCTTCCAGGTTCCTGGGCACAGTCTGTGCTGACTCAGCCGTCCTCACTGTCTGGGACTCCAGGACAGAAGGTCACCATCTCCTGCACTGGAAGCAGCAACAATATTGGTTACAGCTATGTGAACTGGTATCAGCAGCTCCCAGAAAAGGCCCCTAAACTTCTCATCTATGGTAATAGTAATCGACACTCAGGGGTCCCTGATCGCTTCTCTGGCTCCAAGTCTGGCAACTCTGGATCACTGACCATCACTGGGCTCCAGCCTGAGGACGAGTCTATCTATTTCTGTCAGTCTAATGACAATAGCTTTAATACTGACACAGTGCTCCAGGCTCATGGGGAAGTAATACAAGAACCACTTTACCATCTGTGAGGAGGGCAAACACCCAGCTCAGGCCTGGTTTCTGGCTCTGTCTGCTACCACTACTATAGGGGTCAGCTGAATCTCCTGGCATTTCTTTGAGTGAGGAGCCTCTTGTCCTCTGTCCTCAGAGTCATTCAGAGCAGAATGATCCTAGGAAAATGTCTCCATATAAACATAAATTTCTGCTCTTCTTTAGCTTGAGAAACTGAACATTCAGGAGGCTGTGGTATCCTTGTCCTGAAGTTCAGGTGATGAGGCAGCCAGTGCAACACTTGTCATCTCAGATTTGATATCTGATGGGCAATCTGTGGTTCCATCATTCATTCTTCCCTATTTCCAGGAATTCTAGAACTGTGTCTTCTTCTCCTTAGCCCTCATTGTCTATGTTTATGTTTGATGTTTTAGCTAATTTAAATTATTTAACATGAAATATTTGGCTGAAAATAAAATTCACAAAAGTGAAAGCTTTGTCAGATTTTGAGATATTTGCACACCTTTGGGAACATCACCACAATCAGGCCACTGAATCTGTCCATCAGCCCACAAGCCTCCTTTGACCTTTGTGAATCCTTCCTCCATCCCTGTTCACAGAACTTCCCAGGCAACCACTGACTTTCTCTTTACGAATATTGGTTAGTTTTCCTTTTATATTTAGAAACACACACCAGATACTCCTTCTTGAATGACATCTTCTGTTCTATCAATTCCTTTTGAGACCATTTCACGTTTTGTTGAGTTTCCCTTTATTCTCCTGAGGACATATCATGACCTGTGTGGTGCTGGGATATTTGTGTGTCGATGGACACGTGTTTTTCTGATCACATGTGTATTAAAATTTTATTTTATAACTCCATAATTATAGAGAGCAATGTAATCTGTCCTTCATTGTATTGATTGCATTATTGACATCCTGATCTAAGATCTTTGCTCAAAAATTGATGGAAAACAGCCAGAAATGCTTTTCTTTTGTTATCTGCTCACTGTTCACTGGACTCAGTATCTCTTCATGGGGCCTGTGGGCATATCTACCCAGGCTCTTCTCCTCCTCCCTTTGGAGAACAACTGTCCTAATTCAGAACATGTGATGGGACTGACATAAAAGGCAAGAGCACTGACATGCATGACTCCCAGGGAGTTTGGTAGCAGAAGACCATTGGCTGGGCAAGATTCCTGCCCTCTGTGCTCAGGTAAGAGATTTAAGGGTGTCTCTTACATTGCCATCACTTATGCAAGGACCTCTGCAAGTGCAGCACATTTTCTGGAGCCCATCTGATGACCAGAATACTCCTAAGAAAATTGTGGTATCTCCATATGCTGATAACAACAGCTGACATATCAGAGAGGCTCAGGACAGGGAGTCAGTGAAGGTGTGGGTTTCCAGCTGTGTCAGGACTGTAGCACATCTATGAGAAAAGATGCAAAAGCCATTTTGGTACATGTCCTGCCTGTGGAGCCTCCAAATCAGGTTTCTGAACTTTAGTGAGTTAAATAAGAAATAAGTGCCTTTCATGTTTCCCTCTGAATCTCATGTCAGCTGAGATTCTCCGTGGTTATCACCAATGTCTGCCCAACATCTCATCTTCCAAGGAGATGTGCTAGTACATCTAAGGAGGATGGCAAATATGGCAAGATATGAACCTAAAACCCTTCCCCTTAGATTCCTTCAGGGACAAAATGTGGGTTTGGGTAGTTGCAGCTAAGAGACAAAATGTTTAAAAAATCCATGTAGTCTGAAGTGCCACCATGTTTGCTATGTTTATTTGCTTTCTCTTACTCTAATAACTATTGAAGTGGAGCTGAGGTTGTGGCTCAGTTGTAGAGTGCTAGCCTCGCATGCATGAGGCACTGGGTTCCATCCTCAGCACCACATAAAAATAAAATAAAGGTATCGTGTCCACCTACAACTAAAAATACATTAAAAAACAAACTACTGAAGGGAAATCAAAGGACATACATGGGAGCCAAGATTGTCCCTTGCAGATTCAGGGTACAATAGTCAGATGTTTAAACATTCAAAAAGAGAGCAGGCCATCACCCTGATGTGGCCAGAGTGGGATGGACCTGGCTGCATTCAGTGCTTTCTCTGTACAACAACTAGCTGGAGGGAAAAAAATCAAATGAGTGCTATATCCCTCATGTACATAAGGTGAACATTGAGAAGGATAGCTAGCCAGGAAAACTGATATACTGCCCATGAGAATCCCCAGAGTGTCCTTGTAAGAACTCAACAGTAGGTCTATTTGTTGAGAGCTGCTCTGGGTGATCTAGTGGTTAGGATTTGGCTCTCTCACTGCCATGGCCCAAGTTTGATTTCTGGTCAGGGAAGAATTTCTTTAGCCATCTGTGGTGATATATGCCAGTAATACCAGATACTCAGGAGACTGAAGCAGTGGGATAAAATGTTGGAGGCATTCTTCAACACCGGAGGGACAACCCATCCCCAAACAAAACAAAACAAAACAAAACAAAACAACAACAACAACAAAGAACACCACAGAGAAGCCATTCACCCTAATACACAACTTGAGACATTGAAGAAGTTTCTGATCATCAATGGTTATGAACATTACTTTGGTGAGCAACTTAAAATGTGTCCAGGTATTGGGTGGATATAAGACTCTGCATCAGATGCCTGCACAGATAGTGTCATTGTTTCCAAATTTCCAGGTCCTTTCGAGTGCCAGATATAATTCTCTGCTTCCTTGAAGGCTGTCTTGGCTGAGGTCTGTTTTGACCAATAAAGTAGAATCAGAGGAGGCCTGTGCTACATCTGGACAATAACATGAAAAGTTGAAGAGCTACTGCCCTTCTTCTCTCCTGCATAATTCCTTCTGCATGCTGACAAGAATTATGCCAAAGTGTGATCCCATATTGAGTTAGTAACAGAATTAAAAGGAGCAAAAGGAGAAACACCATTCAGCACATGCAGTAGAAATGGTTTATGAGCAAGAATTTTGCTATGTTATTTTACATCACAGAATTGCAATTGTGCTCATCCAGAATGACAAAGACTATCTGGTCTGATAACAAAGTAAAATTGCTAAGTCTATGCATCTCAATGCTTATAGACAATGTATCTTCAGTGGGTGTCTGATTTAGTATAAATCTCCACTTGCTCCATAGCATGTAGATCAGCAAGTTTGATTTTAAGAGAGGCAGATGCCAGCAGACAACTGGAAAACTGCTCACCCTGATCATCAGTGTGGGAAATGGTATTGTAATTAATATGAAGCTCTTCTCAGACTGTCACCCACATTAGCCACTGGAAGTTATGAAATGCTTCTCAATTAAACATGGATTCATTGGCAGAGTAGATCATATGTTTGGTCAGAAAACAAGTCTTTATAAATTGAAGATGAGGGTGTTCTTCTAATCTTATTGTAAGAGGCCAGTTGTTCTCTCCTGGAAGTTTCACTGACATTGATAACTCTCCCATAAACAATGTGTGCTATCATGCACACATTATTGTCAATCAGGAAAACCCTAAAAGCTGGGAGTGGTGGTGCATACCTTTAATTCCAGAAACATGGGAGGCTAAAGGAGGAGAATCTCAAGTTCAAAGCCAGTGTCAGCAACTTCCTAAGCAACATAGCAAAACCCTGTTTCTAACAAAAGGGAAAATGTGGATGTGGCCCAGTAATTAAGACCCTCTGGGTTCAATTACTGAAACCAAAAAAAAAAAAAAAAAAAAAAAAAAAAAAGAGAGAGAGAGAGACAAAAAACAAAACAAAATCAGGAAAGCCCTTCTGAGCTTGGTGTATTTTCATGTAGTGTGGTAATGTACACCTGGTTGACCATCTGCAATACTGACTATCTCCACTGAACTAGTTTAAAAGGTGAAAACAGAAAGAAAATATAACCCTATAGCTTAGAGCATTTGCTCTTTCTTTTTAACCCTACAGATTAAATTACTAAAATCAATTTCAAATTAAGCCTTCTCTACATCCATGAGAAGGTCAAAATCATTAACATATCAGTAAGTTGGTCATGAAAACACTTTCCTTACTCATTCAAAACACTCAAGAGTGAGGTCCTATCTTTATTACTCTTTCTTTTGATAAATTCCACTTATAAAAGGAAGAACTGGATCTTTAAAGGGAGATATGTTGAATAGAGGAAGAAGATCCAGTGAAGAAGAAAATGAGGGGAAGGCAGGTACTGTGGAATGACACAAAACAAATGACACTGCACGCAAGTGCCAATATATCACAGTGAATCCCAATTTTATTAACAATTTAATAAATAATTTCAATGCACCTATTAATGAAAAACAGAAATGAGACCAGTTGAGTAGAGAAACAGGTTTAGGGTTGGGTGTAATGGAGGGAAAGGGGAATAATGGAGAATAAAATTGATAAAATTATGTTTCCTCTATGTATAAATATGGGTACAGTTAATTCCACTTTTAACATACAATTATAATAAACCAAATGAAGCACTAAACAAAAAATATATTTATGATAAAAAGTTCAGTTAAAGTTAGGAACATGCAACACCAAAATTGAATTGTACAGAATTGGGAATGATTTTTCAAACAAAGAAACAAAAATAGAAAAAAGAGATATAAACAGAAATGCTCAAAGAAAATTCAACTAATGAATGTAAGACAGTCTTGGAAGTACAGTGGCAATGTCATACAAAAAATTCAACATTTTTTTTTTGTGTGTGGTGCTTTATTGAATCTAGAGCTTTGTAGATGCAAGGCAAGCACTCTTCCAACTGAGCTATATCCCCAGCCCTCAAATAAGACCTTTTAGCTTTAGACCAGAAAGCCTTCTGCAGTCACTGTGGATATTCAAGTGGCATAGCTTCATTGGATCATGAAGAGTTGCTCATTGGACCATGCACAGTGCTAGAGCAGCTGCTTCCTTTCATGAGGAAAATCCACAACATATAGTCACCCTGGGTATACCTCTGAAAATCTAAGTGCTCTGAGGACTGAGGACCATGTTTTGGAAGTTAAGGGTAAAGGGCTCATATTTATATAATACACCACACAAACACAATCCCTTCAATAGACAATTCAGTAAGAAATCATAGGCCATCAGTAAGTCTGGCCTAAACTTTAGGGCCAGGTGATTCTTCCAAAATACATACCACAGCCTGTACATGTCTACTTCTCCTCCTCACTCAGTGTTCAGGATGATAAAGACTTCTGATTCCAGCCATTGTAGTGGCCCTCTGTTGACCTTCCTCATTCTAGACATTTTTTTTAGACCTTTATTTTATTTATGTGGTGATGAGGATCGAACCCAAGGCCTCACACATGCGAGACGAGCGCTCTACCGCTGAGCCATAACCCCAGCCCCTCTAGACATGTTTTTTTTGGGCTTTAGGGTCCATTTCTTAAGTTGTGGGACTCTGAACATTGACCACTTGCTTAGAGGGACAGTCACACTCATCTGTGCCTCCAGCACAGTTTTGCTCACCAATGATCACTTCTTATACTGGGTGCAATAAAAGTCTATCCAAGGACCCAGGACCCTGATTTGAAACACAAATAACAGACACTCTTGGTCACCTTCCTGGCTCTTAGGCTCCCTTGTTCTGGGCAAAGCTCCTTGATCTTCTTAGGTGCCTGCCTGTGGGTGAAACAGTTTCCATGTGTGATATATTACAGTGATGCTCAGCACAGTCAGACACAGATGATCAACATAGACCTAAACCTGCATGTGACTTAGTCTGGATAGAAACATGATCACAGGATATGGGAATCATAAGACTGACACTGGCCTCTCTGGCAGCCCAAAGATGACTGACCCTAGAGAAAAAAAGGTAAGAAAAGGGGCTAGTGTCTGTTTCTGTTTAAGTCCAAAATTGAAGATATCTTTCAATTGATTTTGAGTAAATGTTCTACAAAATAGGTATTAAATTTTTTATCTTGAAAAAGGGACAGTAATATCTGAATCTGATCTGAAGACTGAGGTCAAGATATTTATTCCAGTGGTTAGCATTTCCAAAGATGTTCATTTTGTCATAAATCAAGGGAAGAGAACTTTTTTATATTTTAATAAAATTTATTTCATTATCCTTAACTTGTGTACAATGCAGAAACCTGCCATAACATTTTAAAATATACTGAAGTACACATGCTTCCTGAGTTGTCCATCAGCTTCTGTTGTGTCACCATTGTGAGGGACCTTCAGTTAAGTGTTATGCTATGGTGTGCCTACCTAACAATCACAGTGCATTCCCTGTCCTCTGAACGATGCCTGAGTTCAGGAAAAACCTCAAAGACAACTCCATCATAAGAAGTGACTGGCAAGCTGCCTGTGTGCCCAGAGGATTGCTTTATAAAAAACCTGCATACTACTGCTAGGGTCAAATCCTTTGGGCCTTTAGCCATGACTCCAAGAAGTGGTGCATTCCCTCAGCTAAATTTTAAACAAGAGGTATATTATCTTTCGATTAATGTATCCACTGGCATTTATTTTGGGGCAGTGTTGGGAATGGGGAAGTGGTGAACATAGAATGGAGCCATACTATAACAATATGAAAAATATTTTTCTATCAGAAAAGTCATGAAATGTTTCTGACATAGTGGCACAGATTTCCATGAATGGATCCTCTTTTGTCCTCTGGGGTTTGAGGGTGAATAAGAGCCCTGGGGCATGTCTGCTTCAGCAGGACTCTGGGGTGTGTATATGGTGGGCTGGACCCCAGTTCTCTTCTTTGCCCTCCTCCTGTATTTCTAGGTCAGCATGGTCCTCAGCAACCTTCCTCATGCCACAAATGTTCTTTCTTTGTGTACTTTTTCCAGAATATAATAATTTTTCTTAGGTTCCCTATCTCAGTCACTCTCTGAATCTGCCTCCTTGGGAGCCTCAGTCAAACTCACTTGCACCCTGAGTAGTCAGCTGAGCAGCTACTAAATTTCCTGATACTAATCACAGCCAGGAAAGGCCCGAGTGTATGTCATGTATGTTAACAGTGATGGAAGCCTTGGCAAGGTAACAGAATATCTCATTGTTTCTCAGGCTCTAGCTCAGGGGACTGACCACTACTTAAGCATCTCCAACATCCAGCATGTGGATGAAGCTGACTTTATCTGTGGTGTATCACATAGCATTGGTGTGCCATTTGGGTAAACCACAGTGACACAAGTCCACGGAGAAAAGAGACAAAAATTCTCTATTCAACTAGCAAGGGTGCCACATTGCTCTAAGAAATTCTCTGGTGTCCAAAGAATCTGATTTGTTGATATAAATTTTACAAGAAGTGACCCAGATGTATTTTTTTTTTTTTTTTTTTTTTTTTTTTTGCCACACATTCCCTGGAAAACAGTTCACTGGGAAAGACTCCTATGGAGTGAATAAATCTGTAGCAATGTGCAAATACCGTGATAGATGTCACTTCCCCTAGTGGTGCATTTCCTACATGGCATGGTATGCCATTCTCTTTTCTAGATTTCAACCATGAAACTCAGTACATACATTGCTGAGTCACCCTGAGTTGATTTATTATTATTTTCCAAATGATAATTAAATATACTTATGGAGTACAGTGTGGTTTATTATTATTATTATTATTAGAGCTTAGTTGTTATGCATAGTAGTTGGATTTATCCAAACTCACACATGCATGGAAATCAATTTCAGTTCATAATCCCTCACTTTTTTATCTTTTTTTTTTTTTTTTTTTTTTTTTTTTGTGGTACCGGGGATTAAACTCAGGGGCACTCGACCACTGGGTCACATCCCCAGCCCTTTTTTGTATTTTATTTAGAGACAGGGTCTCACTGAGTTGCTAAGTGCCTCGCCATTGCTGAGGCTTGCTTTGAACTCGCGATCCTCCTGCCTCAGCCTCCCAAAGTGCTGGGATTACAGGCGTGCGCCACCGCGCCCGGCTCTTTTTAATTTTGTTTTTTATTTGTTCTAATTAGTTATAGATGACAGAAGAATGCATTTTGATTCATTGTACACAAATTGAGCACAGCTTTTCATTTCTCTGGTAACATACAATGTAGAGTTGCACCATATGTGCAATCATACATGTACCTAGGGTAATGATGTCCATCTCATTCCATCATCTTTCCTACTCCCATCTACCCTCTTTGTCCAAAGTTCATCTGTACATTCCATGCCCCCCTCCCATTAAGGGTCATCATCCATATATCAGGGAGAACATTAGGGTTTGTTTTTTTGGGGGGATTCACTTAGCATGATATTTTTCAACTCCATCCATGTACCTGCAAATGCTATAATTTTATTCTCTTTAAAGCGGAGTAATATTACATTGTGCATATATACCACAGTTTCTTTATTCATTCATCTATTGAAGGACATCTATCTTGGTTCCACAGTTTAGCTACTGTGAATTTTGCTGATATAAACATTGATGTGACTGCATCACTATGGTTTGCTGTTGTTAAGTCCTTTAGGTATAGACTGAGGAGTGGGATAACTGGGTCAAATGGTGGTTCCATTACAATTTTTTTAAGGAATTTCCCTACTGCTTTCCAGAGTGGTTGTACCAATTTGCTGTGCCACCAGCAATGTATGAGTGAGCCTTTTTTCCCCACATCCTCACCAACATTCATTGTTATTCTTGATAATTGCCATGCTGACGGGAGTGAGATAGAATCTTTAGTTTTGAATTGCATTTCCCTAATGACTAGTGAAGTTAAAGATTTTTTTTTATATATTTGTTGATTGATTGTATATCTTCTTCTGTGTGAAGTGTCTGTTTATTTCCTTATCCCAATTCTGATTGGTTTATTTATTTCTTTAGTGTTGAGTTTTTGGAGTTCTTTATGTATCCTGGAAATTAGTGCTCTATCTGATGTTCATGTAGTAAATATGTTCTCCCACTCTGAGGGCTCTCTCTTCACATTAATGATTGTTTCCTTTGCCAAGAATAAGATTTTTAGTTTGAATCTATCAAATTTATTAAATCTTGATTTTATTTCTTACACTTTAGGAGTCTTGTTAAGAAAGTCAGGACCTAATCTGACATGATGAAGATTTCTGCCTACTTTTTCTTCTATTAGGTTCAGAATTTCTGGTCTAATTCCTAGGTCCTTGATCCACTTTGAGTTGAGTTTTGTGTAAGGTAAGAGATAGTGGTTAATTTCAATTTGCTGCATATGAATTTCCAGTTTTCCCAGAACCAATTTGTTGAAGAAGCTATCTTTTCCCCAATGTATGTTTTTGGAACCTTTGGATTTTCCAATTTCCCTTCCCTCTACTTCCTATTATCCTCCTTCAGCTGGAGAAATATAACTTTATGTGCACATAATCTCATTTGTTTACAGGGCTGGAGAGAAAGTGAGGCAGTGAAATTGTTTAACATTATGATGGAGAAATGGAGGCTGCATGACTCCTTGTCCTATCCAGTGGTTCATGGCCATGTGACTTATTTTGTCCCTCCCAGGGTGTGTACATCACTCATTGTTGCTCCTCTTGCACTGTGCTCCCTTTCTACTTCTCTGTGACAACAACCAGAGGAGCTCTCCTCCAAAATTTGTAAACCATTTGGGAAAATCAGAGTCCTTTCCTCTACTTTTAAGACCCTTCACATTCAAAATATTAACAAATAATGATTAACTCTTTCTCATTCATTGATTTTATTATTGAGATCAAATTAATTCTCAATTTCCTTTAAAATGGAAGTATTGCCTGGGAACTAGATACAAGTGCAATTTCACAATTCACATTTTGATGTAGACAAGTGCCTTGTTGCTCAAGAATTTATATTAACAAGCTACCCAAAAATTTTGTATGAAAATTACTATTTGGGAAGCAAATTTACCTTATACTTATGAACTTATTTTTTGAATTTATGCTTAATATGTAGTCAGAGTAACCATCAATGACTAAGTTACTACCACACTGCAATTGATAATTACCAAAATATTCAGAAAAAAATCAAGCCTATGCCACAAAAATGACTTAATTTCAATCTGCAGCCAAAAATGGGAGGAATTTCTGCAAACATATCTCTTTAGACTATTGTCAGGGTTGACATAAATATCTGCATTACAGGAAAATCAGCCCAGGTAGGATTTGTTTCCAAACACATTCTTGATCACCCACTGAGCTGACTCTTCTGATGTGGGACACAAAGATGGAGAGCTGGTGTTTGTATCTTCACATGGAGGGTCCTAATGCATTCAGCACTGGTTGAGCAGTTGAAGGGACACAAAATGTAAAAAAAAAAAAAAATCAGCATGATTTAGTTTTCCATTTTGTCCTTAGAAAATGATATTATCAACTATGATGTTGAAGAAAAACAATGAGAAGGAAACAAAGCATCATACAGGAAATTACTGATATGAAAATATAAATGATATGCTGTATTGCTTTTACTAACCTTTTGAAATCTAAATTAATCATTTTGTTATTTAAATAAATAAAACAACTGATATAAAAATTCCCTCGATGTATGAGTTGAAAGTAGTGACATCAGAAGGTAAAAATGCAAATTGATTTATTCAGTTCATTTTCTAGTCCAGAAAAGTAATTTAATGGACCTCCCTTCAAGTCTCTGAAGCACAGCACCTCCTAGAAAAGGTTGAGACTTTCTTTCATTGTAGAGAGAGAAAACACCAGGTGGAATTTTTGGCCTCCCCATGAAGTGCTAATGCTGGCAGGGTGCAAATACATTTTAGGAGAAACAGGCCAGAGGGAGAGTATGTGCTCTATGGATCCTAATCCATGGTCATGACCTAGTGCTTGTACAAATGGAATCACTGAGGTATGATTCCACCAATACCTCTAATTGCTGTGTAAATATGAAGTGGTATTAAGATATTATACAATAATGTATTTTATTGATGTGCCCCTTTGAGAAGTGCCCAGTTCAATAATGGCCTTTGAGATCTATTTATTTTATCTGAATTAATTCATATAAAAGAAGTACCTAGAAAGAAACATGGTAATACCTACAATTCATAGAATAATTATTCTCTTTCTTGTTCTTCATATGTGTGTGTGTGTGTGTGTGTGTGTGTGTGTGTGTGTTTTGTATATATGGCATTTACTTTTTGGGAAGCAACTTTGTTTTTATAATTAAGAACTTATTCATGTGGATTTATTAAATTATTATTATTTATTTTTACCAAAACTACTTTGCATTTGTTTTTAAAAAGTTTATCAATCTACCAAAGAAGAAACACATTTTCCCTTGAAATATTTTTTCTCTCAAAACTACAAGTTTTTTTTTTTTTTTTATTGTTGTTGTTGTTGTTTTTAGTTTGGGGCCTTTGAGAAGCAGATGGAAGGTGTTCAGAATGTTGTGAACACAAGCTAGAAAAGACACAGAGGACATAAGGTGACTTCAGACCATAGCTCTGACACCTGGGACAGCATCAGGAAGAAGGAAGGTTTAGATAGGAAAATACTCTCACCAAAGACAGTTCTGAGAGTTTCTCTGCAAGCTGGGTGGCTCCTGGATCCTGGGTGGCCATTAGATATATACTGGTTCCTACAGAATGACCTGGCGGTAGTCACTCCAGAGTTCAGCATTGCTTGTGACTAGCCCCAAAAGGGTATCAATCAGCAGTGGTCCCCGTGCAGTGTTCCCTGCAAGGTGTGTGAAGAGTATTTCCTGGTCCACTACCCCTGGCCTTTAGTTATCCATTCAAACTAGGACAGAGGATGTCCTCAGATCTCTTCAGCTGTTGTTCCACCTGGACCCCAAATGAATTCAAAGCTGAGGTTTTTCAGGGGTTCAGAGTCCTTGTTATCTATAAGCCCTGCAGCTACTTAGACACCCTTTTTTTCTGACCTGCTTGGGCAGGAGGTCCTCAGCCCACAATATCCTCCTAACGCATATTCTATTTCCTCCTGTGCCCAATTCTTGCTGATCATATAATTTGAGATAGTTTTAGGATTCCACATATATCTCTAATGTCTCATGCATGTGAAACATCGCTAATCATATCTTAAAAATGAATGAGCGACCAGTACAAAAATCACAAATGGAAAACACAGTTATGAATGATCAAATAAATAAATGACTTTTCTATGTCCCCTATTGGTGGTTGTTTTACCTTTGGCATTATTCAAATGTGGGAGAAAATTCAACCCTGATTATCTCTAAATCTATAAGATTATTTCCTCCTTTTTCATACCATGGTCACAAAATGACAAATATATACCCACATCCAGACCAGATCATCTACTTAGTCTTACCATTGTCAGTCTTAGCAGAGATGTTGCCTCTACCTGCCTTATGCTATGGTCCATCTATCCTCTCTCACCTGAAGTGCAGTGGGCCCAAGTTTCTCACCTGAAAGGCATGTGATATTTTATTTCATCTGCAGTCAACTTATAACAACTACCCAGAAATGTTCTCTGCTGGCCCTTTCCTCTCCTATTCTTTCTAGAATCCCCCCCCACACACCAACTGACAAGAGTCAATACTCTAATATGAGACATAATAATGGCATAGTCCTTATTAAACATACCCAGGTAATTGAGGAAGTCACACATGAGGACCTAAATCTTGTCTCTGCTGTACCCTATGCCCTGGGCACCTCTGTACCCACACTTGCCACATCTCTATTACCTTATTGTGGCATCTTCCATGTGATGCAGTTTGAACAAAAGTTCCACATCACAGAAGGGAAGTCGAGGCCAAAGCCTCCCCTTTCAGATAGATGCCACTCAAAAGCAGCGCTGAAGGAGTTAATTTTGTCTGTGTCTATTTTCACTGCTTTCTGTCTATTCACTGTTCTGTTTCCTATATATGGCCACCAGGTGTCGCTATTTCAATTATTTAGATTGAGACTAATTCTGGAAATTAACCTTATTGGAATCTAAGCTAAATACATAAAGAAAAAATAAGAACCTTTTTCTATAAGTACTTAGTTCCTAGTTAATAAGCTTTAAGAGTCTTTTTGTGATTTCAATAAGCTGTAAGAGTCTTTGTGATTGAAAATAGATTTCTCTTACTTTTAGAGTAGATATAAATTCCTTAGAGTAAAAAGTCCTTCAGTTAACATTAAGCTTTTGCCCCCCTCCCTGCTTCTAGGTTTTATAAATAACTGCTGTAAAAGAAAAACAATAGTGCTTTGGAATTCCAGACAGATAAAATTAAGTTTTATCAGACAGTCTGAGTGGTGTGCAGAGAAAACGGCTTCAGGGAATCCATGAGAAATAATTTTTTACCCAGACTAGTTAGATAAAAAATGACAAAATTATAATATGCCCAGACAGTCACGTATGGGACCTTGGAAAGGTGTACGTGACTCCCCCTCTATACAAATTTTGATATATAAATGTTGCTGCCTGTAAAGTTAAGACAAACAGCTTTTTATTTTAATATGTTCTAAAAGTGTAAAATCTATAGACTCGAGATTGTCCCTTTTGACTGCCAAATCTCCACACAGCTCTTATCAAAATCACAAAAGAATAGTAAGTAAACAATCTTATGACGGTAATGAAATACAAAAGAATGTGCCAAAAATCATGCTTAAATACTTATAACAAAGTGAAAGTAAAGAGAGAGAAGATTCAGCAGCCTAACTCGTTGTCTGTGTGTGCTGATTTCTTTCATCGCTATCACTGACTCCTTTACTTTGTACTGCGTCGAGTTCATGTAGTAGCTCCTCTGCTGACAACCCAAAACTTTGGCAGTCCTCTGATTGATCTTGCTACTTACTCTTCACCCCCTGCTGAGTCCAGACCCCCCCAGGACCTTATATTCTTTCCCTGTTGCTCTAGAAAGATTGCACATTCCTGGTACATTATTGTCTCCCCTATGAAGATCTATTTCACCCCCAGTGCTCTCCGTTCCCACTCAGAATCCAGAGCAAATACCTCTTCTTCAGAGACCTTCACATGAACAGATCTCCTCTATTTCTGCTCCAGGCATTTTGTCATCAGATTCAGAGTGGTTTGAAGGCTCTTCTGAATCATGTCTCCATGTTTTTCATGCCCACTAGTTCAACACCCACAGAGGAAGGTGTCAGTGATGGTTACCTCAGGACCACAACTCCACTGTCCTTGCTAAATATTTTATTCAAGTGATACTAACAGGCATTCAAGAAACAAAGTGGAGGTGAATTTGGTCCATTGAGACCAGCAGGTGGCATGATGAGACCATCTCCTGGGGCAGGAGGGTCCACAGGAGAGAACTCACAGCTGGGCAGCCCTCAAAGGACCTGAGGTCACAGGGCTAAGCCTTTGGTTCCTGGGTGACTTGGTACACAAGTCCCTTGAGACCTGGCAGAGTCCTATGCACTTAAGCTTGGGTGTGGTACCATGAGTTGATTCCTCTTAAGTTCACTTATTAGGCAAATTAGTGCACCCTGCAAACTTCCCTGGGACAGGGAACCAGACACTGGGTGCCCATAGGGGAGAAACAGAGGATGAGAACGCATTTGCATGAGCTTCCCCTCCTCTGTGAGAACAGTTGGGACGGTATAAAAAGGGCCAGGACAGCCCAACCACAGAGGTGAGGCCTAAGAAGGCTGTGTCCACCATGGTCTGGACTTCTCTCCTCCTCCTGCTTCTCTCACAATGTACAGGTAGAAACAGTCTTCAGAGGCCCAAGGCATACCCCCTACCTGGGTCATTAACCTTCGATTCATTTCTCAAGCTACTGCTTCCTGGCTTTGTCTTCACTATAATGTGTCTGTGTTTGCAGGTTCCCTCTCTCAGCCCGTGCTGACTCAGCCACCAAACCTCTCTGCATCCCCAGGATCAACAGCCAGACTCACCTGCACCCTGAGCAGTGACCTCAGTGTTGGGGGTAAAAACATGTATTGGTACCAGCAGAAGCCAGGGAGCCCTCCCCAGCTCTACCTGTATTACTACTCAGACTCAGATAAGCAACTGGGGCCAGGTGTCCCCAGTAGAGTGTCTGGATCCAAAGATGCTTCAACCAATGCAGCATTTTTGCACATTTCTGGGCTGCAACCTGAGGATGAGGCTGATTATTACTGTCAGGTATATGAAAGCAATGCTTATCACAATGGTACAGACAGATGAGAAAGTGGGACAAAAACCTTCAGCCCCTGAAATTCTGAGCTTATGTCATTTTTACTAAGGTAAGTAAGAACCCCATTGATTGTAAAATAACAAAAGATGAGGAATACAAGTAAGGGGGGTGCAGAGGAAAGCAGCATTCTGTGTTGCTCCATGACCCAGGTCTCAACTACTGGCAATACTGTTTCTCTTAGAGTATAGAGTATCCCTACACAACTGCTCCCATGTGCAGAAATACCATGGGTATGCTAATGGAGGGCACCGGGCCTCAGTGTTAGAGCGGGACTCCCTATTCCTGAATAGTAGCCCAATCAGGGCTCGTGAGTGCCTTAGCAGGAACCACCGCATCAGCATGGGTGCAGAACTCCCAGAAGCCACTCCCACAGTGGACACTCAGCTACTATACACAATAGGAACTCTGGACACAACTCCCTTGTGGACCCCCATCTTCCAACATGGGGCTCCCCCAGTCACCTCCACTTTGGGACTCAGCAGCTTCTATAATAGTCCTCCTGTGCACGGTAGTCTTCCTGCACCTGGGGTATCCCACAGCTCTGAAGATAGCCAGTAGCCACAACACTGCATGCCACATAGCTCATCTCTGAACACGTTGCACAACGCCAGCGCCCAACTCTCCCCACCCAACCCAACATCCCATTGCTGAAAATAGCCCACCTCCATCTTGGGTCACCTTCATCACCATCGTTAGTGGGGGACAACTCCCAGATTGGAACTCTAGCTGACCAGGTACCCAGTTTCCAACTCCCACCTATTCCGAGGATCCAGTAACTTGGCACAATAACTGCCCAACTCAAAACTGCTCTCAGTGCAGCAGGTCCACATACAAGAGCCCTGGTGATAAAGTTCTCTTAATTAGACACTAGTAAGGGAGAAAGAGTGGGTGCAACAGTTGAGAGACTAACAGAGAGACCAGAAACTGGGAAATCTTCAAGCAAGGTAAGTAGACAAGACTAGGCACTCAAACCATATGAGTGGTCCCAAAAAGAGACTCTGGAGGTGCAGTCTCCACTTTGGGGACTGGCAGTGCTACACCCCATTTCCAGATGCCTGCACCAGCACCAGCCCATCCACCCTGGTTACCTTCACCATTCTGAGGGCCGAGATACCAGCTAACAAAAGACAACAACACCTATTGGATGAGAAGGAAAGCAGGAAAGATACTGATCTCCAACCAAAACTATCAACAATCCTGGTTCCTTCCTTTGAGATATTTTTTTTTCTTTTTCTTCTCCCCCTCTATTATCTTGCCCTTACATTCTCAACATATGTGAAATCAAGTACTTTGCATAAATAAGGATTTTGAGGACTGAAATGTCAGAATAGTATATTGTAGTTATGTTATATATTCCCTTTTTTTCTTTTTTTTTTCTTCTATATTTTTCCTCTAATTTTTACTACTTTATCATCCTTTATTTTACTTAATATATGTATATGTGTGTTCTTGTTTTATGTACTCTACTGTCTTCCCACATACTTGTCTGCCCCAAATTACTTCCTGTCTATTCTCCTGCTACTAGCCCTCTTTTTTAGATTTCTCTTTCACACTTCCTAAGACATACTAACTCTGTATCCCCACATTCTGCCTCTTCAGCATATCATCCTACACCTCACCTCCAATTCATTGTCCACCATCAGAAACTGTAAAACGCTTTACAAACCTACTGACTATATTATAGAAAATATAGAATATTTATAATTCAACATTGCTGTACATTGTGACCAAACCATAAATGTCTTAGTAGCAACAAATTGTTTATAGAGTTTTAGTAGCAACATATTGTTTATATTGGGATCTGTTAACATTGTCCTTCCCCACAAATGAGAGGTATTGGAACCCACAGGAGCACTATAAGCTTATAGGGTAAAAACAGTAGTGCCTCAGACTCACAGAACTAAAAGTGAAAACCTATGAGCAAAATAAAAATACAATGGAAGAAAGTGCCCAAACAAATCAAGATACCACATTATTAGAATCTATAGCCAGCAAAGCAAAAGAAATGACAGAGAAGGAGTTCAGGATGTACATAACTAAAATGTTCTGTGAATTAATGGATGATATAAGAGAGCAAAGTACAGGCAGCAAAATATCATTTTGACAAAGAACTACATAAGCAAATACAGGAAGAAGTAGATTACTTCAATAGGGAGATAAGGTTAAAAAAAACAAAACAAACAACAACAACAAAAAAATCAGAAATCCTTGAAATGAAAGAAATAATAAACCAAAATAAAAGTTCAGTTGAAAGCATCACCAATGGAGCAGACAACTTGGAAGATAGGACTTCAGACAATGAAGAAAAATATATAATCTTGCAAAAAAATGTGAACCACACAGTGAAAATTGTTTAAAAAAAATGAGCAGAACATTCAAGAAATATAAGAGAGCATAAAAAATAAAAAGACCAAATTTAAGAGTTATTGGGATAGAAGTAGGCATACAGTTCCAAACAAAAGGAATGAACAATCTATTCAATTAAATAAAAGCAGGAAACTTTCCAAACATGAAGAACAAATTGTAAAACCAAAATCATGAGGCTAACAGGATGCCAAATGTACAAAATCACAAGATATCCAAGAGATCCACACCGAGGCACATTAAAATGAAAAATGCCAAAAAAAAAAAAAAAAAAAAAAAAAAAAAAAGGAAAAAGTGGTTGAATAAGATGGATATCATTATTCTAAATGCATGATTGAAGACTTGAATGCTGCAAATATACTTTGTATACAAACTGTTTTGTGTAAAAAGATGATCTATATATATAGTATGAACTGTAATACATACTACTATAAATAAAAATTAAAAAAATAAAAGCAAATAAATAAACATTTAAAAAAAAGAATAAGAGAGAATATTCAAAGCCACAAAAGAAAGGAATCAGATTACATATAGGGGGAAAACAATTAGATAAGTGCAGATTTTTCAGCCCAGACCCTGCAAGCTAGAAAATCCTGGATCAACATATATCAAGCTCTGAAAGAAAATGGATGCCAATTAAGAATTTTGTACCCAGAAAAATTAAGCTTTAGATTTGATGATGAAATAAAAACCTTCCTTGATAAATGAAAGTTAAAAGTATTTACAGCTAGAAAACCTGCACTAGAAAATATCCTTGGTAAAACGTTCCATGAAGAGGAAATGAAAAAACAATGCTGAAAACCAGCAAAGGAAAGTATTACACTAAAGGATAAACTAATCTAAGGATAAACAAAATCAAGTTAAATAACAAAATTAAATTAAAATGGCTCAGAATACAAATAACCTCTCATTTATATCTCTGAATGTTAATGACCTAAGCTCACCAATTAAAAGACATAGGCTAGCAGATTGGATTAAAAAAAAAAAAAAAAGACACAACAATATGCTGCCTTCAGGAGACTCATCTGATAGGAAAAAGATATAAAGAGACTAAAGATGAAAGGCTGAGAAAAATCAAACCACTCACATAAACTGCAGAAGCAAACAGGGGTTCACATCCTTATATCAAAAAATGTAGACATCAAGTCAAAATTAATCAAACGGGATAAAGAAGGATATTTCTTACTGCTCAATGGAACCATACACAAACAAGACATAAAAATTATAAATATATATACCTTAAAAAACGGAGCATCTATGTTCATCAAGTTATTCTCAAGTTCAAAAGCATCTATGTTCATCAAGTTATTCTCAAGTTCAAGAGTCAAATTGACCACAACACAATTCTGGGTGAATGTAACACACCTCTTTCACCACTGGATAGATCTTCCAAACAAAAGCTGAACAAAGAAACTATAGAGCTCAATAATACAATCAATAACTTATACTTAACTGACATAGACTATTTCATCCTTCAACAAGTGAATATATCTTCTTCTCAGAAGCACATGGATCTTTCTCTAAAAGAGTTTATATATTATGCCACAAAGCAACTCTTTGCAAATACAAAAAAGTAGAAATACTACCCTTTGTCTTATCAGATTATAATGGAATGAAATTAGAAATCAATGACAAAATATAAAATGAAAAATAATCCAACACCTGGAGACTAAATAATATGCTAAGAAGGTGTATAAAAAATTATTAGAAGTGAATGAGAACACTGACACAACATAACAAAATCTCTGGGACACTATGAAGGCAGTACCAAGAGGAAAGTTCATTTCATGGAGTATATTTCATAAAAGAATAAAGAGTCAACAAATACAGAACCTAACATTAGATCTCAAAGCCCTAGAAAAAGAAAAACAAATCAACACCAATAGCAGTAGAAGAAAGGTAGTAATTAAAATCAGAGCTGAAATAAATAAAATCAAAACAAAGAAAGAATTGAAAAAATTGACAAAACAAAAAGTTTGTTCTTTGAAACAATAAATGAAATTGACAGACACTTAGTTATGCTAATGAAGAGAAGGAGAAAGAAAACAAATTACTAACATACCTGATGAAAAAGGTGATATCAGAACAGACACTACAGAAATACAGAAGATAATTAGAAATTATTTTGAAAACTTGTACTCCAACGAAATAGAAAATATTGAAGGAATTGACAAATTTCTTGAGTCATATGATTTGCCCAAATTTAATCAGGTTTATATACACAATTTAAGTAGACCAATTTCAAGTGATGAAATAGAAGATGCCATCAGAAGCCTACCATAGAAAAAAAGACCAGCACTGGATGGATACACAGCTGAGTTCTACAAGACCTTTAAAGAATAACTAATACAAATACTCCTCAATTTATTTCAGGGAATAAGAAAAGAGAGAGTACTTTCAAACTCATTCTATGAGTCCAAAATCACCCTGATTTCAAAACCAGGCAAAGACACATTAAAGAAAAAAAAAAAAAACAACAACCACCACCTGTGGACCAATATCTCTAATGAACATTGATGCAAAAATTCTCAATAAAACTCTGTCAAATCAAATACAAAAACATACCAAACGTATTAAAAAGACGTTGTACCATGATAAAGTGGGGTTTATCCCAGGGATGCAAGGTTGGTTCAACATACAGAAATCAATAAATATCATTCATCATGTCAATAGACTTAAAGATAAGAATAATATGATTATCTCAATAGATGCAGAAAAAATACTCCACAAAATACAGTACCCCTTCATGTTCAAAACACTAGAAAAATAAGGGATAACAACAACATATCTGAACATTGTAAAAGCTATCTATGCTAAGCCCCAGGCCAACATCTTTCTAAGTGGAGAAAAAATTGAAAGCATTTCTTCTGAAACTGGAACAATACAGGGATGCCCTCTTTTACCACTTCTATTTAAAATAATTTTTGGAAACACTTGCCAGAGCAATTAGACAGACAAAAGAAATTAAAGGGATACGGAAAGGAAAAGAAAAGCTAAAATAAGCACTATTTGACAATTATCTGATTCCATACCTAGAAGACACAAAAAGTTCAAAAAAAAAAAAAAAAAAACTTCTAGAACTAGTAAATAAATTCAGCAAAGTAGCAGGATATAAAATCAACACCCATAAATCAAAATGGGATGGACTCAAACTAAAAAAGTTTCTTCTCAGCAAAGAAAACAATCAATGAGGTGAACAGAGAGCCTACTGTAGTTTTAATTTACATTTTACTAATTGCTAGTGATGTTAAACATTTTTTTCATACATTTTTTGCCAAGTCACATTTCTTTTTCTATGATGTGCCTGGTTAGTTTATTTACCATTTATTGATTGCATTATTTATTTTATTTTATTAATTTTTTTTGATGTTTCATTTTTTGAGTTCTTTATATATCCTGAAGATTAATGCTCTACTTGAGGTACAGGTGGCAAAGATTTTCTCCCATTCTCTATGCTTTCTTTTCATGTTCTTGTTTTATTTGCTGTGAAGAAGCTTTTAAAGTTTGATACTGATTTATTGATTCTTGATTTTACTTCTTGTGATTTAGGAGTCTTGTTGAGAAATTTGATTCCTAGCTGACATGATGAAGAGTCTGCCCTAATTTGTTTTCTAATAGGCACAGGTCCTCTGTCCTAATAGCAAGGTCCATGATCCACTTTCTGTTGAGTTTTTATACAGAGTGAGAAATAAAGATATTATTTTATTTTGTTACACATGGATTTCTAGTTTACACAGCACCATTTGTTGAAGAGGTTATTTTTTCTCCAATATATGTTTAGGGTGTCTTTGGCTAGTATGTGATAATTATACTTATGTGGGTTTGTATTTGTGTGTTCTATTCTGTACCATTGGTCTTCATGTCTATTTTGGTACCAGTACCATGCTACCAAAAAAACTATAGGGATATTAAGGCATTTCTGTACTATCTTTTGTTACTATAGCTCTGTAGAATGACTTACAGTCTGGTATTTTGATATCTCGTGCTTCAGTTTTCTCACTGAGTATTTTTCTGCTATTCTAGACCTCTTATTTTCCAAATGAATTTAATGACTTCCTTTTCTAATTATATGAAGAACATAATTGCAATTTTAATAGGAAATGCTTTAATATCCCTATAGCTTTTTTTAGTAGTATGGCCATTTTTTTTTTTTTTTTTTTTTTTTTTTTTTGTGGTACTGGGGATTGAACTCAGGGGCACTCGACCACTGGGCCACATCCCCAGCCCTTTTGTGTAATTTTATTTAGAGACAGGGTTTCACTGAGTTGCTAAGTGCCTCGCCATTGCTGAGGCTGACTTTGAACTCGCGATCCTCCTGCCTCAGCCTCCCAAAGTGCTAAGATTACAGGCGTGCGCCACCGTGCCCGGCAGTATGGCCATTTTGACAATATTAATTCTGCCTATCCATGAACATGGGAGGTCTTTCCAATTTCTAAGTTCTTCTTCAATTTTTTCTTTAGTGTACAGTAGTTTTCATTGTAGATATCTTTTGCTTATTTTGTTAAATTGATTCCCATTTTTAAAAAAAAAAATTTTTAAGAATATTTTATGAATGAGATAATTTTTCCAATTTCTCGTTCAGCTGATTTGTCATTAGTGTGTAGGTATGTAATTTATTTATGTATGTTAAATTTATATCCTGTTACTTTGCTGAATTTGTTTGTGAGTGATAGAAGATTTCTTGTGGAGTTTTTTTGTGTCTTCTAAATATACAATTATATCATCAGCAAATATGGATAATTTGAGTCTGCTTCTCTTTTTCATATCCCTTTAATTTTTTCTTCTGTCTTAACTGTTCTGGCTAGGGTTTCAAGGACTATGTTGAATAGGAGTGGTAAAATAGGGCATCTCTGGCTTGTTTCAGTTTTTAGAAGTAATGCTTTCAGTTTTTCTTTATTTAGAATGATGTTAGCCTTGGGTTTATACTATATTGCTTTTAAAATGTTGAGATATGGTCCTACTATCCCTAGTGTTTGTAGTGCTTTGAACATGAATAGATGAGGAATTTTTTCCAATGCCTCTTCTGAATCTATTAAGATAATCATGTGATTCTTGTGTTTGAGTCTATTGATGTGACAAATTACATTAATTGATATCCATATGTTGAACCAATCTTATATCCCTGGGATGAACCCCCAACTTCATTATTGTGCACGATCTTTTTTAATATGTTTTTGGTACAGGCGTGCGCCACCGCGCCCGGCTTTTGGTATGTATTTTGCCAGGTTTTTTTAATGAAGAATTTGTGCTCCTGTGTTCATCAGGAATATTGTTCTGAAATTTTCCGTACATGATGTATCTTTGTCTGGTTTTGTTATCAGTGTGATTCTAGCTTTATATAATGTGTTTAGAAGGGGCTTTCCTTTATATTTCATTAAATAATTTGAGGAGGTCGATGTTCTTCTTTGAGATCTGGAAGTTTTGGCTCAGAATCCACCTGGCCCTGGGGTTTCCTTTCTTGGTAGGCTTTGGATGGTGTCTTCAATTTTTTTGCTTGAAATTTATCTGTTTAAATTTTTTTATGTCTTCCTAATTCAATTTGTTTTGTCATATGTATATAGAATTTTGTCATTGTTTTCATGATTTTTCTATTTTCCTGGGATATAGATTTTAAAAGTAGTTTCTGATTATTTTATTTATTTCAATAGAGTCCATTACATTAATATTTTACCACAAATTTTTGTTAATTGAGTTTTCTCTCTCATTTTCTTCATTAGCTTGCCAGTGGGTTTATCAATTTTGTTTATTTATTTATTTATTTTTGAAGAACTAACATTTTGCTTTCTCTACTTTTTTAAACTGATTTATTCCAATTTTATTAATTTCAATCTGATTTTAATTATTTCCTGTATTCTATTTCTTTTAGTATTGATTTGTTCTTTTTCCAGGGCTTTGTGATGTAATGTTAGATTATTTATTTGGTGACTTTCTATTGTTTTATAGAATATTCTCAGTGCCATGAACTTTTCTGTTGGAACCATCTTCATTGCTTTCCAGAGATTTTGATAAGTTGTGTCATGATTCTGATTTATCTCTATGTATTTTTATTTCTTCTACAATCCTTTAGTCCTTCAATTGCATCATATTTAGTCCTCAGGTATTAGAGTAGCTTCTTCTTCTTCTTCTTCTTATTTCTTTTCACCTTTTTGATCTTTAATGTCATTTTTGTTTTCTGATAAAATGAAGGTGTTATCTTCTTTTTTTTTTTTTTTTTTTTTTTTTTGTATTTGTTAATAGTTGCTTTGTGGCCTATGATATGTTCTATTTTAGAGTAGGATTCATGTGCCACTGAGAAGAAAGTGAATTCAGATATTGATGGATAAATTATATATATATATATAATATATATGTTAAAAATTATATATAATATATAATATATTATAAATGTATATATATATATATGTGTTCTTCAAGTCTAAAGTGTTAATTTTATTTTTTTCTGAACATTTTATTTATTTACTTATTTGTTTGTTTGTTTGTTTGTTGGTACCGGGGATTGAAATCAGGGGCACTTGACCACTGAGCTATATCTCCAGCTTTTTTTTTTTTTTTTTTTTTTTTTTTGTGTGTGTGTGTGTGTGTGTGTGTGTGTGTGTATTTTATTTAGAGACAGGGTCTTGCTGAGTTGCTAAGTGCCTTGCCATTGCTAAGGCTGGCTTTGAACTTGCAATCCTCCTGCCTCAGTCTCCAAGAGCTGGGATTACAGGTGTGCGCCACTGTGCCTGGCTGTACCTTTTTAATTTACTTTTTGTTTTCTTTTCTTTTTTTCTTTCTTTCTTTCTTTCTTTTTTTTTTTTTTTTTGAGGACCTGTTCAGTGGTGAGAGAGGTATGTTAAAGTCATGTTATATTGTAGACTTATGGTTTATTGGAGTTTTGAACTTTTGAAGGTTCTGTTTGATGTATATAGGTGCTCCACTGTTTGGGGCATAAATTTAGTTTTTATATTTTTTTATGTCTTGTTGATGTGTATTTCCCTTAATCAGTATAATATGATATTTTTGGTCCCTTTGATTACCTTTGGATTGAAATTCTCTTATTTTTATCTGATATTAGGATAGAAACCCCTGCTTATTTACAAAATTCATGTGTGAACAATATAATTTTTTTTTACCATCCTTTTACATTCAGTCTGTGAATGTCTTTGACTATGAGGTGAGTGTCTTGGAGACAGCATATTGTTGTGTTTTTCTTTGTAATCAACTCTGCCAGTCTATGGCTTCCGATTGATGAGTTTAGAACATTTACATTCAATGTTGTTATTGAAATTTCATTTTTGTTCTTTGTAATTTTATTTTTGTTTTTAAATTTAAATTATTTTTGCCTTTGAATATTTTTCTAGTGTAGTTTCTTCCTTTGCTGTTTTTCAGTTTTATTTTTCATTTCTTCATGAAATATCTTGTTAAGTATGTTTTGCAGTGAAGGCATTTGAGTTACAAATTCTTTTAGCTTTTGTTTATCATTGAAGGTTTTTATTTCTTCATCAGTTCTGAAGCTAAAATTTTCTGCTTGTTGTATTCTTCACTTGCATACATTTTTTATTTCATATGTGAAATATATTGTTCAAAGACCTCCTAGCTTTGAGGGTCTGGGTTGAGAAATCAGTTGATGTCCAGATTGTTTTCCCTCTAAACATGACTTGATGTTTTTCTCTGGCATCTTTTAAAATTCTATCTTTTTTTTTTTTTTTTTTTTTTTTTCTGTATGTCAGACATTTCCAGAATAATGTTCCTTGGTGTCGGTTTGTTGTAATTTTGTATACTTGGTATCCTGTAAGCCTCCTGTATTAGATCATCCATTTTATTCTTTAGGTTTGTAATATTTTCTCATATCATTTCATTGAAAAGATTGGGTATTCCTTTGGTTTGTATCTGCAAGCCTTCATCCATTCTGATAAATCTTATATTTGGTCTTTTCATTTTATCCCATATTTCTGGTAAAATCTGTTCATGGTCTTTTAACATATTTTTCCTAAGGTCAACTTTGCTTTCAATATTATATATTTTGTCTTCATTACTTTAGGTTCTGTCTTTCAAGTGGTCTAGCCTGTTGGTAATTCTTTCAATTGAATTTTTAAATTGTTTTTTTGATTTTTCATTTTGAGGATTTCTTATTGATTTTTGTCAGATACTCTCTTTATTGAAGTGATTTTTCACTTCCTCTATTTTTGTCTCTGATTTTATTCCTTTTATCATCCTTTGCCTTGCAGATATCTTTAACTGTGTACATTCTAAACTCCTTCTCAGATATTTCTTCCACTGTGGTGTGTATGGATTGTTTTATTGAAGGCTCTTTGTTATTTAAGTTTATTTGATCTCTTGCTTTTTCATATTTGTGTGCCTACTTATCTAAGAGTGTATATTTGAGGCAGTAGAGTTTCTTCCCTATGGAACTTAGAGTGTCCCTGCAGATTTTCTGTACCTCATCATTTAGGGGGAGAAAAATAATAGGAAAAACAATGCAAATAATCTACATCACTAAACAAAATATTTCCTGCTATAATGTCTATAATGTTGTCACAATTAACAAACATGATATGATCACTTATTGCCTACAATAATAACAGAATGTTTGCAAAAGTGTTTACAATTTTGAACAGGGACAGAAGCAAATTGATATAGAATGTGATGATTATGAGGAGCAGGAAAGAAGATAGAAGTTAAAAAAAAAGTAAAGAAAAAATGAAAGAGGAATTACTAGAGATTATCTCTTAACAGAAGAAAAGTGTGAAAAAGAATCATAGAAATCATGTTAGAGAAAAAATATATATAAACTAAAAATTCTGAGGGGGATCCAAGATGGCGGATTAGAGGAAGCCGCACTTCAGGACAGCTCCGTGGAAAGAATCCAACAAAGCAGATAAATTTCCTTTCTCATCATATATATATAGGCTGTAAATACCGATCTCCTGGATGGTTTGATTACCACTACCAGAGAGAGAAAGAGACAAGCTGTCTGCAGCGGCTGGAGCCGCGAGGCTCCTGCAAAACCGCCTGGGTGGTGCACAGGCCATCCGAAACAAAGTCAGTGTGGGGAGACCGCGCTACTACTGCAACCCCAGCCAAACTCACGGCACACCAGCGTGAAAACGGTGATAAAAACCAGGGATAACAGCCGGCGGGATTGGTGCTGGGGAACCATGGGAGACCGCGGGCCCACAACACCAGTTCAAAACCCACACTCCACCTGACGCAACCCTCAGTAGTGGGGCCTCGGGCAGAGCGGCGCAGAGATCTGCGATCAGCAAACAGGGGCAGAGTGGAGCGGGCCACAGTCCGAAGCAGCGCTGTCTGCACCACAGTCACAGGTGTGGCTTCCCGGTGCTACTTCGGCAGGGAGACATCACCCAACAGCTTTGAAATCGATCGGCGAGGATAGGGGAGTCTGCGGAGCTGCTGTTGACTGGAAGGAGAGCACCGCCATCTTTGAAAGCTGCAGTGACTGGCCCAGACAAAGGGGAGGAGACGGAGAGCGACGGGCTGCAACCATCCAGGGACTCTCCAGCTCTCTGAAGACAACGCACAATTGGGTGAGACCTGGGTGGTCAGCAGGGGAAGGCGTTTCTGAGGCTAGCACAGCGGCAACAAGAGGCTGCAACTGTGGGTGGGCTTGGGGAGGGGGTGCCTTCTGGAAGGTCCCCTTCCCAGTGCCATTCATCTGCTAACACACACAAACCCCCTGGGCCACTCCTTCAATGAACCGTGCAGCCACTGGCCTAAGATGCAGCCTTGATTTCACTAACATGATCACAGACTGTCTGGACGTGATCCAATAGCAATTGGTTTGAACTGGAAAGGAAAAAAAAAGAGGGGGGCTTCCCAGGGTCCGTTTGGTCTGAGACTTGGGGTTCGACTTTTTTTTTTTCCTTTTCTTTTTGTTGGTTTGCTTGTCTTGTTGGATTGCAGGGAGGTTTTTTTTTGTTGTTTGTCTGTTTGTTTGTTTATTTTTATTTTTCTTTTTTTGGCTTTGTTTTGTTCTGCCTTTTTTTTTTCCTTCCGCATTGATTGTTAGTGTGTTTGTTTGCTTCCGCTCCTTTTTTCTTTCCTTCTTTTCTTTCTTCTCACACTTGTATCTTTTCTTCCTCCTTCATCTTTCATGTTTACATCCTGCCAGTGCATACTAAACAGAGGCAAAAACAAGTTATACGCAGAACTTGGGATTTCTAGAACCGGCACAATTGAACTGGGTAGCAAAGTGGTGTTATATATAGTTTACTCTCTATTTCCTTGATTCTCTCTCTCCTCTCTCTTACACCAATTCCTACTCTTTTATCATTCTTTTATATTTTCCAACTTACTTTATATATGAATTGATCTTTTCAGCTAATTGTCAACCCCATTCTCTTTCTTCCATCGTCTACTGATATTAAACAACTTTCCAAAAAACCACTTCAATAGATATCGCCTTTCATACTTTCCAAGAAAGAACAATTCAAGACACTTCCTTCTTCCTAAACATAAACACCTCTGTATCCATTACTTGAAACTATAAAACCCTATCAGAAGCGTACAGAGTAAATTGGAAATAATATCTGGGTTAACAAAATCTGTACATTGTGATCAAACTTGGATTTTTCTGAATAGAAAGTGTTAGGTTTTAAAAGTGTAAAGGAATTTTAAGGTGATCTGATAGCATTGTACTACAGGAACAACATAAGGCTTTAAGGTAAAATCGAAATAGTCAAGGTCCCACAGTTCAGGAAGAATAGACACACAAGCAACATAAAAAAAAACAAGGAAAGAAAATGACACAAACAAATCAAGATACCTCATCGGTAGATGTCATGGCAAGCACAGTTGGTCAAATGCCAGAGATGGAATTTAGAAATTACATATGCCACATGTTTATGGAACTTAAGAATGAACTCAAAAATGAGATGAGGGAGCAGGTACAGGAGGCAAAAGATCATTTTGACAAAGAACTCCAAAAACAAATACAGGAAGTAAAAGATGACTTCAATAGGGAAATAGAGGCTCTAAAGAGAAACCAAATAGAAATTCCAGAAATGAAAGAAGCAATAAACCAAATTAAAAGTTCAATTGAAAGCATCTCCAACAGAGTAGACCACTTGGAGGAAAGAACCTCAGACAATGAAGACAAAATATATGTCCTAGAGAAGAATTTAGAACATACAGCAAAACTTGTTAGAAATCAAGAACATAACATCCAAGAATTATGGGACAGCATAAAAAGACCAAACTTAAGAGTGATTGGCGTAGAGGAAGGGGCAGAGTTTTCAAGCCAAAGGAATGAGTAATCTATTTAACAAAATAATTACAGAAAATTTTCCAAGCTTGAGGAATTAAATGGAAAACCAAGTTCAAGAGGCATACCGAACACCAAACAAACAAAATCTCAACAGATCCACACCAAGACACATTATATGAAAATGCCTAATACACTGAGCAAGGAGAGAATACTAAAAGCCACAAGAGAAAGGAAGTAAATTACATATAGGGGGAAACCAATCAGATTATGTTCAGATTTTTTAACCCAGATCTTAAAAGCAAGAAGATCCTGGAATAGCATATTTCAAGCTCTGAAAGAAAAGGGATGTCAACCAAGAATCTTATGTCCAGCAAAATTAAGCTTAAGATTTGAAGATGAAATAAAAACCTTCCACGACAAGCAAAAGTTAAAAGATTTCACAACTCGAAAACCAGCACTTCTAAGCATCCTGGGCAACATTTTTCATGAAGAAGAAGAGAAAGATGATAACAAAAATCACCAAAGGGAGATATTAAACTAAAGGAAATACCAACCAGAAGAGAAACCAAATCAAGCTAAAGACCATAATTCAAATAAAAATGGATGGGAATAAAAATCACATCTCAATAACAACCCTGAACGTTAATGGCCTAAACTCGCCAATCAAAAGACACAGATTATCAGAATGGATTAAAAGAAATTACCCAACAATTTGCTGTCTCCAAGAAACACACCTCATAGAAAAAGACATCAACAGACTGAAAGTGAAAGGCTAGGAAAAGTCTTATCACTCACATGGCCGGCGGAAGCAAGCAGGGGTTTCCATTCTCATATCAAATAAGGTAGACTTCAAACCAAAACTAACCAAGAGGGACAAAGATGGATATTTCTTATTACTTAAGGGAACCATCCATCAACAGGATATAACAATCATAAATCTGTATGCCCCAAATAATGGAGCACCTACATTCATCAAACAAACGCTTCTTAAGTTCAAGAGTAAAATAGACCACAACACAGTTATTCTAGGTGACGTCAACACACCTCTCTCACCAATGGATAGATCATCCAAACAAAAGCTAAACAAAGAAACTTCAAGCCTCCTCAAAACAATTAACAATTTAGACCTAACGGACATATATAGAATATTTCATCCCTCAGTAAACGAATACACATTTTTCTCAGCAGCACATGGCTCCTTCTCCAAAATAGACCATATTTTATGTCACAAGGCAACTCTCAGCAAATATAAAAAAATAGAGATACTACCCTGCATGCTTTCGGACCATAAAGGGATGAAATTGGAAATCAATGACAAAACAAGGAATAAGAAAAACTACTCCATCAACTGGAAGCTAAACAACATGCTACTGAATGAACAAGGGGTTGAAGAAGACATCAAAGAGGAGATCAAAAAATTCCTAGAGGTAAATGAGAACACAGATACATCATATAGAAATCTCTGGGACACTATGAAGGCAGTAGTAAGAGGAAAATTCATTGCACTGAGTTCATTCCTTAGGAGGGAAAAAAACCAACAAATAAATGACTTAACATCACACCTCAAAGCATTAGAAAAAGAAGAACAGACCAACACCAAGAGCAGTAGAAGACAGGAAATAATTAAAATCAGAGCAGAAATTAATGAAATTGACACTAAGAAAACCATTCAAAGAACTGACAAAACTACAAGTTGGTTCTTTGAAAAAATAAACAAAATTGACAGACCCTTAGTGATGCTAACGAAAAGAAGAAGAGAAAAAACTCAAATTACTAACATTCGTGATGAAAAAGGGAATATCACAACAAACACCTCAGATATACAGAATATAATTAGAAATTACTTTGAAAACTTGTACTCTAATAAAATAGAAAATACTGAATGCATTGACAGATTTCTAGAGTCATATGATCTGCCTAAACTGGATGTGGAGGCTATACACAATTTAAACATATCAATTACAAGCAAAGAAATAGAAGATGTCATCAAAAAGCTACCAACAAGGAAAAGTCCAGGACCTGATGGGTTTACAGGCGAGTTCTATAAGACTTTCAAAGAAGAATTAATACCAATGCTCTTCAAACTATTTCAAGAAATAGAAAAAGAGGAGCTCTTCCAGACTCTTTCTATGAGGCCAATATTACATTAATTCCAAAGCCAGGCAAAGACATATCCAAAAAGAAAACTTCAGGCCCATATCTTTAATGAACATAGATGCAAAAATCCTCAACAAAATCCTGGCAAATCAGATACAAAAACATATCAAAAAGATAGTGCACCACGATCAAGTGGGGTTTATCCCACGGATGCAAGGCTGGTTCAACATTCGGAAATCAATAAACATAATACATCACATCAATAGACTTAAAGACAAAATCATATGATCATCTCAATTGACGCAGAAAAAGCATTTGACAAAATACAACACCCCTTCATGTTCAAAACACTGGAAAAACTAGGAATATCAGGAACATATCTTAACATTATAAAAGCTATTTATGCAAGGCCCCAAGCTAACATTATCTTACATGGAGAAAAATTGAAAGCATTCCCTCTAAAAACTGGAACAAGACAGGGATGCCCCCTTTCACCCACTGCTATTTAACATAGTACTGGAAAACTCTGGCCAGAGCAATTAGACAGACAAAAGAAATTAAAGGGATCAAGATAGGAAAAGAAGTGCTCAAATTAGCACTATTTGCTGATGACATGATAATCTACCTAGAAGATCCAAAAAACTCTACTAGAAAACTTTTACAATTTAGTAAACGAATTTGGCAAAGTTGCAGGATACAAAATCAATACACATAAGTCAAAGGCATTTGTGTACATCAGCGACAAAAACTCTGAAAGGGAAATGATGAAAAATACCCCATTTGCAATAGCATCAAAAAAAAAAATAAAATAAAATACCTGGAAATCAACCTAACGAAAGAGGTGAAAGACCTCTATAACGAAAATTATAGAACACTAAAGAAAGAAATTATAGATGAACTCAGAAGATGGAAAGACCTACCTTGCTCTTGGATAGGTAGAATTAATATTGTCAAAATGTCCATACTACCAAAAGCATTATACAGATTTAATGCAATTCCAATCAAAATCCCAATGTCATTCTTCAAAGAAATTGAAATAGCAGTCATGAAATTCATCTGGAAAAATAAGAGACCCAGAATAGCCAAAGCAATCCTGAGCAAGAAAAGTGAAGCAGGGGGCATCACCATACCAGACTTTTAAATTATACTATATAGAGCAATAGTAACAAAAACAGCATGGTATTGGCACCAAAATAGACTGGTGGACCAATGGTACAGAATTGAGGATACAGAGTCTAATACATATAATTACAGCTATCTTATATTAGACAAAGGTGCCAAAAATGTACAATGGAGAAAGGATAGCCTCTTCAACAAATGGTGCTGGGAAAACTGGAAATCCATATGCAACAAAATGAAATTAAACCTTTATCTCTCACTATGTACAAAACTCAATTCAAAGTGGATCAAGGACCTAGGAATTAGACCAGAGACAATACACCTAATAGAAGAAAAAGTAAGCTCCAATTTCCAACATGTTGGATTAGGCCCCAAGTTCCTTAATAAGAATCCTGTAGCACAAGAATTACTATCAAGAATTAATGAATGGGATAGATTTAAACTAAAAAGCTTCTTTTCAGCAAAAGAAACAATCAGTGAGGTGAATAGAGAGCCAACTAATTGGGAACAAATTTTTTAATACATGCACATCAGATAGAGCACTAATCTCTAGAATATATAAAGAACTCAAAAAACTTTACACTAAAAAAAAAATAACCCAATCAATAAATGGGCTAAGGAATTGAGAAGACACCTCTCAGAAGAAGATACACGATTAATCAACAAATACATGAAAAAATGTTCAACATTGCTGGCAATTAGAGAAATGCAAATCAAAACTACTCTAAGATTTCACTTCACTCCAGTCAGAATGGCAGCCATCAATAACACAAGCAACAATAAATTTTGGAGAGGATGTGGGAAAAAGGCACACTCATACATTGCTGGTGGGACTGCAAAATGGTGCAACCGTTATGGAAAGCAGTATGGAGATTTCTTGGAAGACTGGGAATGGAACCATCATATGACCCAGCCATTCCACTCCTGGGTCTATTCCCAAAGGACCTAAAAACAGCATATTACAGTGACACAGCTATCTCAATGTTTGTAGCTGCACGATTCACAATAGCTAGGTTGTGGAACCAACCTAGATGTCCCTCAGTAAATGAGTGGATTAAGAAAATGTGGTATATACGCACAATGGAATTTTACTCAGCAATAAAAGAAAACAAATTAATGGCATTTGCAGGTAAATGGATGAAGTTGGAAGACATAATGCTAAGTGAAGTTAGTCAGTCTCAAAAATCCAAGTACCAAATGTTCTCTCTTATATAAGGAGGCTATTTCAAAGTATTGTTGGAAGGGGTACATAGGAGGATTAGAAGAACACTAGAATGGTCAAGGGAAGGGAGGGTAAGGGAGGGAGCAAGAGGGGAGGGAGGGGAGAAAAAAAAAGTGGTTGAATGAGACGGATATCATTTTCCTTAATGCATGATTGAAGACCTGAATTGTACGAATATACTTTGTATACAAACAGTTTGTATGTAAAAAGATACTAAATATATGCACTATGAGTTGTACATATTAAAAAAATATAAAAATAAAATTTAAAAAAAAAAACCCTAAAATTCTTAAAAAATTAAAAACACAAAGAATATCATACAAAACAAAACTGAAATATATGAAGCAAAATACTAGTCCTCTTAAAGGGGATCCATGAAAAATAACCTGGCTTCAAAAATTCCAGAAACAAAAAGTATAAATATGAATATATAAAAATGTCCATGAACATTGTGGTGAATATTATAGAAAAGAAAAAATAATGACACAAAGAAATAAAAATATGGATAAACTTAAAGAATTGCTTCTGTTGGAATTGAAAATATTCTCAGCTTGTCTTTTCAGCAGTGTGAGATGAGATCATCAGAAGCATTATTCCCCATCCTTCAAGTAGTTTGCTGAAGGGAGTGAGGTAATCACCTAGGCAGAACTTCTGGTGTCAGGTTTAGGCTTAAGTGGGCTGTAGGCTCCTATATGAATGCAAATTTTTTCTGGAGATTTTACATCAGCACACCTCTGAGGCCTAATAATTGCCTGTACACACTGGAAGACTGCACCCAGAAAATCTCCCTGGGTTCCACTATGTGATGAAGAGGAGCCAATTCTTAGTCCAGTACATCACCTTTGGGCCCCACATCTTCTCGTCTTGAGTTCAGCCTCAAAACTCAATTTCTCCCCTCCCACCCTTTTAAATATGTGACCATGGATGCATCTCCCAGGTGGTCTTACAAGCAGCCAGATTGGAGGAGAAAAGGTGAATCAGGTGGGTTTCCATGACCAGTATTCCCCTGTGTAAACCACTTTCCACCTTTAATTTTCTCTTAATCACTTTGGCACACTCTAGGTTGTACAATGTGGAGTTTCCAGGCTTGCATTTGGGGCCAAATTGGGTTTGCCAGTAATTATCTCCCCCAGATGCTAACCCCCATGCTCCAGCTGAAAAATGGTTTCTTCCTCTGTCCTCAACATGCTTCTGGGAGAGATTCATCTTCCTTCCCACATAATGATATTGTGCAGTGTGACTTTCAGTTTAGTTGGGTGTTGTCTTTGATCTCCAAACTGTCTGTACCCAGATACTCCAAAGGCCTCCTAAAAATGCAGGTTCTTTTAATTCCCTTATTCCTCCACTTTGCTCATAGAGGGAATGCTATGCTGCTTCTTCCAGCTGTGGCACTGGGTGTGTCACTGGGGATTTCTTTCTCATTTAATTACATCCTACCCCCTGAGTCCCTGATATGCTTTGAATATCCAATGTTAAATTTCAGTAAATCTCCCATCATGCTTTTCTTTCTCACCCACCTTGTTGATTAGCTGAATAACTGCTTTCTTGGTTTCATGGCATGTAGCAGCTAGAGAGGTAACCTTCTCTATACTGCCAGTTGAAACCTCCTGTACCATTATTTTATGTACATAATAAAACATTTCCCAAAGTAGAACTTGAAATTGAGTAAAGTCAAAATAAAGTAATATATGACATCAAAAGCCACAGATGGTGACACATGCCTGTAAATCAAAAGATTTGGGAGACTGAGGCAGGAGAATCACAAATTGCAGGCTAGCCACAGCAACTTAGCAAATAAAATAAAATAAAAAGGACTGGGCATGAATGGGATGTAGCTCACTGGTAATGTAAATCCAAGTTCAATGCCCAGCATCACACACACAAAAAAAAAAAAATGTTAAAAAACTGACAAAAATTGAAATCTGCAAAGTCTTTTGAGTTTTAAAGAAAGTAGGGTAATAATTTAAAATATTTTCTACAGACATCAATAAAATCTGGTTTGTTTTTAGCACTGAGGATGAAACACAGGACCTCAAAATGCTGGGCAAACTCTCTACCACTGAGCTACATCCACAACACTTGTGGGTGAGATCTATGAAAGTTTCAATAGTTAAGTCATGCCAACTCCTTCACAAACTCTTCTAGTAAATCAGAAAAGAGGAAACATTCCCAGATGCTTCTGTGCTTATAACTTCGATTTTAAACAATTATAATCTTATCTAACTCGAATCAGTGGAACAAAATCCTCTATTGTTCCTTTTTTGAGGCATACTCATTTTAAATGAATTATGTAAATTTGGAAGGAGAAGCAGCTGAGCAATTCTATCTCCTTGATTAACAGAACTTATACTTTGGGGTGAGCTAAGCATTATTTTTATTTCCCCTTTGTAGTCTGAGTTTATTACACCTGGGGTTACTTGCAAACCTAATAAGCTTTCAGGACTTCACCCAAGAATAAATCCTATAGTCCCTGAGGGAAGAGGTCCCCTGACTCATGTGGGAATCAGTTGAACCCCCATTTCAGGTGTTAGCACTATTCGGGCGGTGGAACAGAGGTCTAATCCTGCATTTCCTCCTGTTCCTCTGGCGAGGGAGTGGATGGGTAGTAGGGATTGTGTCGGGGAAGCATCTGAGTGGATGCTTGAGGATACTCCTCCTCCAATGCCTCGTACAGTTGTGGGCCCTGGGGCATTGGGCCCTGTGCCCTGTTTTTTGAATTCCTGGACAAAAGATTTCCATGGATGTCAAATTTTGAATAGCATTTATTGGCCCAATGATTTCACTTTTTACACCTGGGGCAGCGGCCTGGGGCACCATATGAGCTTGGTCTTATTTCTCTTTGGGGATTTTGCCTAGAATAGCCTGATTGATTATGATAATTTTGCCTGGAATATCTGATTGATTATAATGTCTAGGTTGAGCCCTTGTGAAATTTTGAGGGGCAGCATCTCTCATAGCTACTGAAATCATATTTCCTGTAACAAAGGCATCATTTATATCTTTACATAGTTGTATATATATGGAAAGATCCTTTTTATTTCTCTATGGCCTGATGGCTTCCTGGCAATATTTATTAGCATTTTTCTATGCTAATTGAACAACTAATGGCATAACTTGATTGACGTCTCCAAACACTCTACCTGCAGTTTTCAAAAGTCAATCAAAAATTCAGCACACGGTTCATTAGGTCCTTGAATTATTTTTGACAAGCTACCTTTGCAGATCGCCAAGGCCTTGTAAAGTTTTCCATGCCTGTAATACAGCTGCATAGATCTGAGCATATACGCCTGGCATATAATATTTTTGAGCCTGTGAGTCTGCGAATTGCCCCTCTCCTGTGAGCATTTCCACATTCTGATCTCCAAACCCTGCAGCTGCTTTTCTTTTAGCTGTTTCTATACACAGTTCTTGGAATTGCGATTGCCAAACCAAGTATTGTCCACCACTTAAAACAGCTTTGCATAGACTTTTCCAGTCTGAGGGGGTTAAATTAAAGGTGTTAAGGGCCTTTACCATGCTCAGCATGAAAGGAGATTGTGGTCCATATGTCATTACTGCCTCTTTGAGATTTTTTTATTGTTTTGAAATCTATTGAGAGGTGGGCCCTCTGTCCATCAATTTCAAATACTGGCAGTTCCCAATTTATCTGTGAGTTACCCTCGAGAGCATATAGGTGCTCAGAAAGACTTTTTATTTCTGTTCCTAGGGTATGCAAATGCCTAGTAATACCCTTCATGTTTTCTGTAATGGATTCCACCCCTGGGGGAGTAGAGGACACGAGTGGTTCCTCTACTTGACAGTCCTTTTTCTTGGTCTTTTTTAGTTTCTTTTTCCTCATTTTCTCAGGATCACTTTTAGTAGATTCCTCACTACTGCTAATTTCACTGACAGCAATATCCTGAGTCCCAGGTTCAATGGAGAGCAAGTATCCTTCAGCTATCTCCAATAAATCCCAAATAGCTCTCACAGCTCAAATTTTTGTCATTTTGGGGATGCTTCTAATATTCTCCTTACTGGTCGTAGTTGACTCAGCGGAAGCTACACTTTCATAATCGCCTTCACTTATTACTAAATCCTCACTAACGACAGACTCAGCTATATCAAAGAATTCATCAAGAGCCTTGTACACTTGGGTCTTAGTTATTTTCCAACCCATTTTAACCACTCTGACTAGAGACTCCTGCGAGGTTCCTCAGTTCTTACCTGCTGTGCTGAATCCCCGTACAGGCCACCACCTGTAGCTGCCTGAAGCGATTGCCGCTTGGAGCAACTATGCCACGGGAACAAGTTCAGAGGCAGACTGGAAACAAACAGGCTTTTTATTCTGGTAGCTTTTCTCTCTGGCTCTAACAACAACTCCCACATGCACCACACACCACCAAAATGGTGCCGACCAGATCTGCCAAGTCATGGCTCAAGTCTCTCGAGATACCGGGCCAAGTCCCGCAAGACCATGGAAGATGGAAATGCCCAACCATGGCCCGCAGCCAACTGCAACCTCAGCCATCTCCCCAATCAGGGCTCCTGCAACAAGGTTTACGTATTGTAAATCAAATACTAGCAGAAAAAAAGAGGTTTTTTTCCTCTTTTTTATTCAAAGTTGTATTTATAAGAGTAGTATGGATTACAATTCATAGTGCACATACAAAGCATGTTTTTGCTGTTTGTATACAAAGTATATTCATACCTTTCAAGTCTTCAATCATGCATGCTGTTTTTGTTACTATTGCTCTATAGTATAATTTAAAGTCTGGTATGGTGATGCCACCTGCTTCGCTTTTCTTGCTAAGGATTGCTTTAGCTATTATGGGTCTCTTATTTTTCCAGATGAATTTTATGACTGCTTTTTCTATTTGTTTGAGGAATGTCAATGGGATTTTGATTGGAATTGCATTAAATATGTATAATGCTTTTGGTAATATGGACATTTTGACAACATTAATTCTACCTATCCAAGAAAAAGGTAGGTCTTTCCATCTTCTGAGGTCTTTTATATATTTTATATAATTTTTTTCTTTAGTGTTCTATTTTTTTCCTTTTTAGAGGTCTTTCACCACTTTCGTTGATTCCCAGATATTTTTTTTAATGCTATTGTAAATGGGTTAGTTTTCATCCTTTCCTTTTCAGAGGATTTTTCACTGATATACAAAAACTGCTTTTGACTTATGGGTATTGATTTTGTATCCTGCTACTTTGCCGAATTCATTTACTAGTTGTAAAAGTTTTCTGGTAGAGTTTTTTGGGTCTTCTAGGTATGTTATCATGTCATCAGCAAATAGTGCTAATTTGAGCTCTTCTTTTCCTATCTGGATCCCTTTAATTTCTTTAGTCTGTTTAATTGCTCTGGCCAGAGTTTTAAATACTATGTTAAATAGAAGTGGGGAAAGGGGGCATCCCTGTCTTGTTATAGAGCTTAGCTTAGAGAAAGATTAGAGCTTCTTTCTTCTCTCTTCTTTCTTCCTTCTTCTTTCTTCTGTCTTCTGTCTTCCTCAGGAGTCTCGGCCTAACTCTGACCAGTCATTACTTCTTCTATCTGGTTTCTCTTCTGTAACCGCTCTGCCTACGTTCTGGCCGCTCTGATTCTTCTGACCGACCGAGTGACTGCCCGGCTAACTGAATTCTCCATTCTCCTAACTCGGACCGCTTTCACCCCGTTATATACCTTCAGGTTTGCGGGTGCCTACAGGTGCACGTCACATACATATCAGGCGGAACCCATGGCTTCCAGCTAGCTACAACAGCCCTTCCTAATTAGGGCTCCTTCATATTCCTTCCCTTTAGTTTAAAAAGGTGCTTTTGTTCTTTTTCTCTATTTTTTTTATTTTCTGTCCCTACCTAGCTTTTCACCTTTTATTTTTGAAAGGGTGGATATTTGAGCCCTTTTTGAGAAGGTGCTTTTTTCCCCCCCCTCCCCCACCCCCCCCCCACCCCCCCTGTGGCTTTAAGGAAGCCTAATGCTGAGGAGCAGCTAACGCACCTAGTTAAGCACAATTGCATAAGCGGCTTTGACTTTTTTTTTTTTTTTTTTTTCTCTTCTTTATTTTTCTTTATGGCTTTCTTGCCAAGCTCAATGGCTTTTTTTCTGCATGGTTTTTACCATGCTATTTAATTCTCTATTTTCTTTTAAGCTCATGGCTTTTTTTCTTTATACTAAAGCTCAAGGCTTTTTCTCTATATTTTTTTATGGCTTTTGGCCGGGCTACTCTGCTTCGGCTTTTGGCCGGCTCACTTCGGCTTTTTCGGCTTTTGGCCGGCTTACTCTGCTTCGGCTTAATTTTTTTTTTAAATAACTGGCTTCAACTGTGTCAGAGGCTCTGCTCTCTTGTTTTCTACTCTTTTTGCTGGTCTCAACTGAGTCTTCTGTCTTCCCAGTCATTACTTCTTCTATCTGGGTCATTACTTCTTCTATCTCTTCTGTAACCGCTCTGCCTACGTTCTGGCCGCTCTGATTCTTCTGACCGACCGAGTGACTGCCCGGCTAACTGAATTCTCCATTCTCCTAACTCGGACCGCTTTCACCCGGTTATATACCTTCAGGTTTGCGGGTGCCTACAGGTGCGTCACATACATATCAGGCGGAACCCATGGCTTCCAGCTAGCTACAACAGCCCTTCCTAATTAGGGCTCCTTCATATTCCTTCCCTTTAGTTTAAAAAGGTGCTTTTGTTCTATTTTCTCTATTTTATTTTCTTGTCCCTACCTAGCTTTTCACCTTTTTTATTTTTGAAAGGGTGGATATTTGAGCCCTTTTTGAGAAGGTGCTGTGGCTTTAAGGAAGCCTAATGCTGAGGAGCAGCTAACGCACCTAGTTAAGCACAATTGCATAAGCGGCTTTGACTTTTTTTTTTTTTTTTTTTCTCTTCTTTATTTTTCTTTATGGCTTTCTTGCCAAAGCTCAATGGCTTTTTTTCTGCATGGTTTTTACCATGCTATTTAATTCTCTATTTTCTTTTAAGCTCATGGCTTTTTTCTTTATACTAAAGCTCAAGGCTTTTTCTCTATATTTTTTATGGCTTTTGGCCGGCTACTCTGCTTCGGCTTTTGGCCGGCTCACTTCGGCTTTTTTCGGCTTTTGGCCGGCTACTCTGCTTCGGCTTAATTTTTAACTGGCTTCAACTGTGTCAGAGGCTCTGCTCTCTTGTTTCTACTCTTTTTGCTGGTCTCAACTGAGTCTTCTGTCTTCCTCGGGAGCCTCGGCCTTACTCTGACCAGTCCTCTGGAGCCTCGGCCTAACTCTGGCCAGTCATTACTTCTTCTATCTGGTTTCTCTTCTGTAACCGCTCTGCCTACGTTCTGGCCGCTCTGATTCTTCTGACCGACCGAGTGACTGCCCGGCTGACTGAATTCTCCGTTCTCCTCACTCGGACCGCTTTCACCCGGTTATATACCTTCTGGTTTGCGGGTGCCTACAGGTGCGTCACATACATATCAGGCGGAACCCATGGCTTCCAGCTAGCTACAACAGCCCTTCCTAATTAGGGCTCCTTCATCTTGTTCCAGTTTTTAGAGGGAAAGCTTTCAATTTTTATCCATTTAAGATAATGCTAGCTTGGGGCTTTGCATAAATAGCTTTTATAATGTTGAGATATGTTCCTGTTATTACTAGTTTTTCTAGTGTTTTGAGCATAAAGGGTGTTGTATTTTGATGAATGCTTTTTCTGCGTCTATTGAGATGATCATATGGTTTTTTACGTTTAAGTCTATTGATGTGGAGTATTATGTTTATTGATTTTCAAATGTTGAACTAGCCTAAAGAATCTAGATTGGCAAAATTCCCCTGAATTACTAGAGAGAAACTGTGCTGAGCACAGGATATTTGACAGGAGGTAATGAAGTACAGGAGGGAATGAGGATAGGAAGAGGCAATGAGTCATATGTCTAATATACCAATACAAGCCTCAAGCTGTCATTGCTAGTTTCACATACAGTGTAGGAGAGAAAAATGGAAATACTGAACATGTTATCACAGAACTCATTGATACTCTGTTCCATGGTGGACAGCATTCATAAACCTGTTCCTTCAGTGATACGAAGCAAAGGCTAAAGAAGTGCCTTACTTTGTCAAGCACCATCTCCCAAGATCTACCATTCTTCACTGTGTCTGTCTGTTTATCTGTCTGTCTGCCTGTTTCTCTCTCTTTCTCTCTGTCTCTCTCCTATTTTCTAAACATAGATGGACTCCAGGGACTCTGGGTTCTTCTGCTGTACGTAACTTAACAACAATTACATTTTCCAACAATGGTGACCAGAGACTGGAAGGAGCAAAGAAGGGGAAAAATTGGAGCTGGTGTTGTGGCTCAGCAATAGAGCGCTTGCTTACCATTTGTGGGGTGCTGGGTTTGATCCTCAGCACCACATAAAAATAAAATAAAGAGCCGGGCGCAGTGGTGCATGCCTGTAATCCCAGCACTTTGGGAGGCTGAGGCAGGAGGATCGCAAGTTCAAAGCCAGCCTCAGCAATGGCGAGGCACTTAGTGAGACCCTGTCTCTAATAAAATACAAAAAAAGGGCTGGAGATGTGGCCCAGTGGTTGAGTGCCCCTGAGTTCAATCCCCGGTACCAAATAATAATAATAATAAAATAATAATAATAATAATAAAATAAAGGTGTTGTGTCCAACTAAAACAAAATATTTTAAAAATGTAACAAAAGAAGAGGAAGAAGAAGAAGAAGAAGAGAAGAAGAAGAAGAAGAGAAGAAGAAAGAAGAAGAAGAAGAAGAAGGGGAAATATTGTTTAAAGGATTCAGGGTTCCTGCTTGGGATAATGAAATAGTACTGGAAATGGATCATGGTGATGGTGGTTATCACACTGAAAATATACTAGTGCCATCAAATTATACACTTTAAAGTGATTAAAATGGGAAAAAAAACACGTTTTGAATGCTTGAGTATTAAACTCAGGATTTTAGTCATAGTAGGCAAGCACTACAACACTGAGCTCTACCTTCAACACCTAATTTTATCTGGTGTCTTTTTAACCACAATTAAACAATTTCTCATCAAAACTTCAAAGGCATATAAATAGTCAGACCAATATTTTTTTCATACTTACAATCCTTGCCATATTCCAATTAACCTATATCTATAACATGTAGTAATTAGTGGTTGCTATGAACGGAATTTTGCTTTTCTAAATTCCTGTCTTGAACTTCCAACCAACAGTGTGAATTTACCTGAAAAGTAGGGCCTTTATAGATGTAATTGAAGTCAGGAGCAGTGGCATAAGCCTGTAATCCCCAGTGGCTCTGGTGGCTGAGGCAGGAGAATCATGGGTTAAAAGCCAACCTCAGCAAAAGCAAGGTGCTGAGCAATTCAGTGAGACCCTGTCTCTAAATAAAATAGAAAATAGGGCTGGGGATGTGGCTCAGTAGTTAAGTGCCCCTGAGTTTAATCTCTGGTATCCCCCCACCAAAAAAAAAAAAAAAAAGGTGTAATTGAGTTTAAAAAATGTCATAAATGTGGAGCCCTAGTACAAAAATTCCTTGTGTCCTTATAAGAAAAAATTAGGTCACAGTCAACATAGAATGAGAAAATATCATTGGAGGAAAAAGTAAGCCATGTGCAAATGAAGGATGGAGGATCCAGGAGAAATAGAAACTAGTGACACCTTGATCTTTGACTTTCAGCCTGCACAACTGTGAGTAAATTAATTTCTCTTATTACAGTCAGAAGCATGTGAAATTTGTTACTACACAGACTTATCAAATGACTTAGTTTTCTTACTTAACTTTTTGCTATTAGCATCAATAATATTATTTCAAAACTATGCTTGAATGGTGGGTTTCTTATGTAGAAATGGCAGTATCTTCAGTGACTGCCGGGGTCCAGCCCTAGCAGGGTCGGGGGGTTCTGACTGTGAGACAGCGTCGGCGATGGATGGACAGCAACCACACAGACTCAAAGGCCAGTGAAGAATGCTGACAAGTTTATTGAGTTCACATAGTTTTTATACATTTTTTAAAGTATAACATGCAAAAATGTGGTTAACATAAAACCCATAGAATTCTTAGTACAGAACAAACCTATTAATTATATGAGTTAACCCCCACCACAACTCCTGCTATTGTTCTAAATCTATGAATATAATCAGTAAAGTTTGATCTTAAGTTTCTACTTCTATATAAATGCCCTTTGCATAATTTATCACCTAGTGTTTAATTACAGTTAACATGTTAGACTTTTAACTCTATTCTTGTCTAAGCTAAACGTCATGCTTGGGCTAGCAAGAGGATAGTGTTTTCAGCGGCTTCCATGGCCAATCTCTTTGTAGATAATCGTTATATTGTTTAGTAAAGCAAGATCACCAGGCACCAGCTTCTGAGACTTGGATGATTTATGTAAGCGGGTCATTCATATCAAATAATTCATGCCTATGAATTCTTTTACCCCTCCATCATATCATAACTTTTCCTGATTCTAGATTTAGCCAACCCATGGGACCCAAGGGAGGATCTGTGGGAGATAAGAGGGGACCTGAATCTAAATTTTTACGAAGTTTATACTGAGGAGGAAGCCAGGAACGTCCTCCAATCAAAAGAGTCTTTTTCCCCATGGGGTCTCTGTAGTAAGAAGTGCTTTGATTTTATACTGTTTCTGATTACTAACAATGGGGCTATGTGCTTTTGCATACTCATGACTGGAGAAAACAGGTGGCTCTGTGACTGTTCCCACATATAGCAATACATATTTATAACAATCACCCCAGGAAAAAGACACATCACACGGTGGCAGAAGATTATTTACTGTTTGTGGTAGGGAAAGGGTCATGGTTTCTGATGTTTATTAATATTCTTAGAAAATGCCGTAGCATTCCTTCCACCCTTAGCGATCACCACTAGGAAATATTATGAGTAATGTATTGTTAGGAAAATAGTGCAGAAAAGGCACTAGAGCCCAGAGGCATATATCTGGCATTTTCCCGAGATGATGAGTCCTTGCAAACATCATTCTCCAGTGGATCGTTGTCAAACACTGGTTGGGTTGCCAGGCACCCCCGCAAGTGACAGTGTCATGTTCTCTAAACAGAATCACATGACTTCCTCTTTCTCTAAACTTGAGACATATTCACAGTTTTATCCTCACCCACCAGAGATTTATTTCCTGTCCTTTCCACATTGATTCATGCTAGGCATACATTCTTACAATTCACACTCACAAATCTAGAGCAATCAATGATGTTTGGAGAAAGTGGGATCAAGCTCTTGTTTGCAATGTTTAATCCATCACCACTGAGTAAAGAATTTGTCCTCTCTTGGGGGCAGTGAAAACCTAGTGTCAAGAATCTGAAGGATATTAAGAAATGACACCATAGCCCTTTTTGGTACTTGTGCCTGAGCTGCAATCTTAGATAAATCTGGGAAGTTTGTTCCTTCCTTCTGATTATACTTTTGAGTTATCAGCTTTTGAGCTGATTCTCACCCTCACTTTCAAAGTCCTCCACAAGATACATATTACTGGGAAATATATATTTCTTAGTTCCTACTTCTCCAAGGAAAGGTTGCAGTTAAGAGACAGACAAAAAATTATAAAGGGTTTCTTTTTTGAAGTGAAAATACTCTGCAGGGAATGTATAGTGATATCCCAAGGGAGGAAGCAGCTCAGAATTTTGCATCTGGTGGGTTTTATATTTGGTGCAGAAACCTCTCTCCTCATTTATTATGCATTTTCAGTGACTAACACAATTTCCCACCATGGCTTAGTGCCTCAGTATTCTGGGCATGCTCCAAAGTTTGAAAGTCTCTTAGGCTGGTTACTCCCATTTCCTTTTAGAGTTTGTAAAAAAAAGTTCATAAAACATTAATTATTAAGTTATCATTTATACTACACTTCTAGTATTTGCCTTCTATGCATTTTATATAGTCACAAATTTCATTTGTTTTGAGGAATGCAATTTAATTTTATTTTCATTCAGATTTATGGATGTAGCTTTTTATATTTTATTTATTTTAAAAATTAGTTATTGGTTTTCTTTAGTTATACATGACAATAGTATTATTTTGACACAGTTATAAAAGCATGAAATATGATTTGTTTCCCAGAACTTCACATTCCCTTCCTTTCCTTCCACCCTTGTACCTTTCCTCTTTTTTAGGATCTTTCTGCTATTTACTGCTAGTTTTTTTTTTTTTTTTTAATACATTAGTGTCTTCTAAATTTACATGATATTGAGATTCACTGTGGTATATTAATATATATGCATAGGAATGTTAGATCATTCCATTGTCTGTCCTTATCCTATCCCTTCTCCCTTTCTTTTATTCCATTTTTATTCTTTTTAAGAAGGTAGTATATCTGGGTGGGGTGTTTCATCAAAGAGTTGGAGTGAGTACTCAAGATGAAGTAAGCTTTATTCTCTCTTCCCCACTGCCTGCTCATGTCCTCCTGTCTCCTTACTCTAACAATAGTCACATATTCATCTTAACCCTGAGGACTGTCTTTTTGGAGCTAAGACATAATATGCTACAAGGGTCATTCTGGTTAATGAAAGTTGCCCAAATTCATAGCAGCCAGAGTGACATCCTGACACTCATCATTTTTCTGTGAAGTTTCCTAAGTGACTCTCATGGAGGAGAGAAGCTCCTCCCCAGCCTGGCTCTGCCTGTTGAATAGGCAAGTGTCTTAAAAAAATGAACCAGCCCTTTTGGGGTCCAGGATACAGCCAGATGTGACCAGGTCTGGTGAAACTCAGTCTGGATAATTGTAAAGGATTAGGTTTGGATAGAGAATACATATCTCAACTGCACCAAGAATGAACCTAAATATTGACAGGGCATGGGGAATGAGTTTTTAATATGCTATAATGTAACTTACACACAGTTCATTCCTTATTTGTCTCCACTCATACTATATTTTGTGTAAACATGATGTTACTATCTTATAGGAAAGTGAACAAGAAAAATGTCAGGATCAAAAGAAAAAAATATGAAAATGTTAAGATTTAACAGATTTTTTTGTATGTAATGCAAATGGATTTATGACAGGTTATTTATAAAGGATATACTGAAAGGAAAATCAAATTTCATAATGGAACTTAAAAGATAGAAAACAACACTGCTTCTTCTTTTTTTTTTTTTTTTTTTTTTTTTGTACCAGGGATTGAACTCAGGGGCACTCAGCCACTGAGCCACACCCACATCTCTGTTTCATAGCTTTTTAAAGACAGGGTATCACTGAGTTGCTTAGTGCCTCACAGTTGCTGATGCTGGCTTTGAACTTGCAATTTTCTTATCTCAGGCTCCCAAGCCGCTGAGATTACAGGTGTGTGCCACCGTGCCCAGCTAAGACTGCTTCTTAAACTTTCTTTGTCATTTACACTAATAGTAGCAATTCTCATCTTCCCCATAAAGCAGTTGGCCAGGTGTCTCCATGAAAGCAGCTAGAGGCCCCATGGACAATACCAAACATCAATACTTATTTTTGAGCAGGACATCTCTCCAGTACACACATTTGTGTCCCATGATTGCAGAGGTTCTGAAAGCATTGAGGCTAGCCTCTGCATAGGGATCTGAAAGTCAAAATTATGGCTGGCTTTATCACATCCTGGCTACTCCTGTCCATCCTTACCATCCTCATATGCAGTCATGGGCAGTGGTCAAGCCTGATGAGAATCCTTACTGCTCCATCAAATGTTCAATTGCCCCCACTCCCCGCGACCCGCCCAGCAGTGACCAGAGCAAGAGGTAGGCATCCGCCCGCCTGCGGGAAGGAGAGATCCAGCCTCCAGTTTGCCTGGCCTTCAGGGCCCAGAGTGGCAGCTCCCTGCTGCTGCACACAGGGCCAGACCTGGGGAAGCACCACTTCCACTCCCTGCGACCCACCCAGCGGTGACCAGAGCAAGAGGTAGGCATCTGCCCACCTGCAGGAAGGAGAGATCCAGCTTCCAGTTTGCCTGGCCTTCGGGGCCCAGTGTGGCAGCTCCCTTCTGCTGAACACAGGGCTCATCCTGAGGATAAGCCCCCTCCACTCTTCCACTGTGCCATTCTGCAAAGGGCCAAAGGGGGCAGCCTCCACTCCACTAACAGGATTGCTGACTGGATATGTTCTGGGTCAATTGGCTTAATCTGGAAGGGAAAAAAGAAGGGCTTCCAAGGGTCCATTTGGCTTGAGACTTATTCCTGGTTTCAAAGTTTTTGTTTGTTTGTTTGTTTGTTTGTTTTGTTGTTTCTTGGGGGGGTTGTTTGTTAGTTTCTGTTTTTTTGTTTTGTTTTGTTTTGATTGACAGTGTGTTTGTTTGCTTCTGCTCCTCTTCACTTTCTTTCTTTTCTTCCTTCTTACTTTAGTATTTTTTTCTTCTTCCTTCATCTTTCCTATTTACACCCTGCCATTGCATACTCAACAAAGGCAAAAACAAGTTATACGCAGAAATTGGGTTTTTTTGAGCGAGTACAATTGAAATATATAGCAAAGTGGTGTTATATATAGTGTATTCTCTATTTTCTAGACTCACTCTCTCTCATACTAATTTCTACTCCTTGGTCACTTTTTTTTTTTCTTCCTTTTTTTTTTTCTTTCTTTTTCCTTTTTCTCCATCTTTCTTTATTTCTTCTCTCAACCACTGCATAAATTAGGTTTATATATAAATTGGTCTTTCCACCTAATCATACACTATTTCCTCTCTCATCTGCTGATACTAAACCACTTCCATAGAACTCTCTTTTCATACTTTCTGAGAAAGAACAAGTCAGCTCACTCACTTCCCTCTTACTAAACATATCACCTCTGTGTCCAATACTTGAATCTATAAAGCCCCATTAGAAGCTTACAGACTAAATTGGAAACACTATCTAGGTTAAACTAAATCTGTACATTGTGATCAAACTGGGATTCTCTGAATAGAAAGTGTCTGATTTTAAAGTGTAAAGGAAATATAAGGGGATCTGATAGCATTGTACTACCGGAGCAACATAAGGTTCTAAGGTAAAATCAAAATAGTCAAGGTCCCATAGTGCAAGAAGAATAGACATAAAAGCAAGATAAAGAAACAAAGAAGGAAAGTGGCACAAACAAATCAATATACCTCCTCAGTAGATTCCATGGCATGCACAGTTGGTGAAATGACAGAGATGGAATTTAGAAATTACATTTGCCAAATGCTTTCAGAACTTAAGAATGAACTAAAAAATGAGATGAGGGAGCAAGTACAGATGGCAAAAGATCATTTTGACAAAGAACTCCATAAACAAATACAGGAAGTAAAAGATTACTTCAATAGGGAGATAGAGGCTCTAAAGAGAATCCAAACAGAAATTCTGGAAATGAAAGAAGCAATAAACCAAAATAAAAGCTCAATCGAAAGTATCACCAACAGAGTAGATCACTTGGAAGAAAGAACCTCAGACAATGAGAACAAAATATATACCCTAGAGAAAAATCTAGATTACACAGCAAAAATGGTAAGAAACCAAGAACAGAACATCCAAGAATTATGGGACAACATAAAAAAAACAAACATAAGAGTGATTGGGTTAGAGGAGGTGCAGAATTTCAAGCCAAAGGAATGAACAATTTATTTAATGAAATAATTACAGAAAATTTTTCCAAACTTGAGGAATGAATGGGAAAACCAAGTTCAAGAGGCTTACCGAACACCAAACATACAAAATCACAACAGATCCACACCAAGACACATTATAATGAAAATGCCTAATACACTGAGCAAGGAGAGAATACTAAAAGCCACAAGAGAAAGGAAGCAGATTACACATAGGGGGAAACCAATCAGACTATGTTCAGACTTTTCTACCCAGACCGTAAAAGCAAGAAGATCCTGAAATAGCATATTACAAGTTCTGAAAGAAAAGGGATGTCAACCAAGAATCTTATATCCAGCAAAACTGAGCTTTAGATTCGAAGATGAAATAAAAACATTCCACGACAAGCAAAAGTTAAAAGATTTCACAACTTGAAAGCCAGCACTTCTAAGCATCCTGGGCAACACTTTTCATGAAGAAGAAGAGAAAAATAACAACGAAAATCAACAAAGGGAGATATTAAACTAAGGGAAATACCAACCAGAAGAGAAACCAAATCAAGCTAAAGATCATAATACAAATAAAAATGGATGGGAATAAAAATCACATCTCAATAATAACCCTGAATGTTAATGGCCTAAACTCACCATTCAAAAGACACAGATTATCTGAATGGATTAAAAGAAATGACTGAACAATTTGCTGTCTCCAAGAAACACATCTCATAGAAAAAGACATCAATAGACTGAAGGTGAAAGGCTGGGAAAAGTCTTATCACTCACATGGCCTGTGGAAGCAAGCAGGGGTTTCCATTCTCATTTCAAATAAGGTAGACTTCAAGCCAAAACTAATCAAAAAGGGACAAAGATGGATATTTCTTACTACTTAAAGGAACCATTCATCAACAGGATATAACGATCATAAATCTATATGCCTCAAATAATGGAGCACCTACATTCATCAAACAAACTCTTCTCAAATTCAAGATTAAAATTGACCACAACACAGTTATTCTAGGGGATTTCAACACACCTCTCTCACCAATAGATAGATCATCCAAACAAAAGCTAAACAAAGAAACCATAGGCCTCCTTAACACAATTAATAACTTAGACTTAATGGACATATAGAGAATATTTCATCCCACAGTAAAATAATAAACTTTTTTCTCAGCAGCACATGGCTCCTTCTCCAAAATAGACCATATTTTATGTCACAAGGCAACTCTCAGCAAATATAAAAAAATAGAGATACTACCCTGCATGCTATCGGACCATAAAGGAATGAAATTGGAAATCAATGACAAAACAAGGAATAAGAAAAACTACTTCATCAACTGGAAGCTAAATAACAGGATACTGAATGAACAAGGGGTTGAAGAAGACATCAAAGAGGAGATCAAAAAATTCCTAGAGGTAAATGAGAACACAGATACATCATATAGAAATCTCTGGGACACTATGAAGGCAGTAGTAAGAGGAAAATTCATTGCACTGAATTCATTCCTTAAAAGGAAAAAAAAAAAAAAAAAACCAACAAATAAATGACTTAACAACACACCTCAAAGCACTAGAAAAAGAAGAACAGATCAACACCAAGAGTAGCAGAAGACAGGAAATAATTAAAATCAGAGCAGAAATTAATGAAATTGAGACTAAGGAAACAATTCAAAGAATTGACAAAACTAAAAGTTGTTTCTTTGAAAAAATAAAGAAAATTGACAGACCCTTAGCGATGCTAACGAAAAGAAGAAGAGAAAAAACTCAAATTACTAACATTCGTAATGAAAAAGGGAATATCACAACAAACACCTCAGATATTCAGAATATAATTAGAAATTACTTTGAAAACTTGTACTCTAACAAAATAGAAAATACTGAATGCATTGACAGAATTCTAGAGTCATATGATTTGCCTAAACTGGATCTGGAGGCTATACACAATTTAAACAGATCAATTACAAGCGAAGAAATAGAAGATGTCATCAAAAAGCTACCAACAAGGAAAAGTCCAGGACCTGATGGGTTTATAGCTGAGTTCTACAAGACTTTCAAAGAAGAATTAATACCAATGCTCTTCAAACTATTTCAAGAAATAGAAAAAGAGGGAGCTCTTCCAGACTCTTTCTATGAGGCCAATATTACATTAATTCCAAAGCCAAGCAAAGACGCATCCAAAAAAGAAAACTTCAGGCCAATATCTTTAATGAACATAGATGCAAAAATCCTCAACAAAATTCTGGCAAAATCGGATACAAAAACATATCAAAAAGATAGTGCACCACGATCAAGTGGGGTTTATTTCAGGGATGCAAGGTTGGTTCAATATATGGAAATCAATTAACATAATACATCACATCAATTGACTCAAAGATAAAAACCATATGATCATCTCAATAGATGCAGAGAAAGCATTTGACAAAAATACAACACCCCTTTATGTTCAAAACACTAGAAAAACTGGGAATAACAGGAACAAATTTCAACATCATAAAAGCTATTTATGCAAAACCCCAGGCTAACATTATCTTAAATGGAGAAAAATTGAAAGTATTCCCTCTAAAACTGGAGCAAGACAGGGGTGCCCCCTTTCACCACTGTTATTTAACATAGTACTTGAAACTCTGGCCAGAGCAATTAGACAGACGAAAGAAATTAAAGGGATCCATATGGGAAAGAAAGAGCTCAAATTAGCACTATTTGCTGATGACATGATACTATACCTAGAAGACCCAAAAAAACTCTACCAGAAAAATTTTACAACTAGTAAATGAATTCGGCAAAGTGACAGGATAAAAAATTAATACCCATAAGTCAAAGGCGTTTTGGTACATCAGTGACAAACCCTCTGAAAGGGAAATGATGAAAACTACCCCATTTACAATAGCATCAAAAAAATAAATAAAATAAAATACCTAGGAATCAACTTAAAGAAAGAAGTTGAAAGACCTCTTTAAAGAAAATTATAGAGCACTAAAGAAAGAAATTATAGAAAATCTCAGAAGATGGAAAGACCTTCCTTGTTCCTGGATAGGCAGAATAAATATTGTCAAAATGTCCAAACTACCAAAAGCATTATACAGATTTAATGCAATTCCAATCAAAATTCCAATGTCATTTTTCAAAGAAATAGAAAAGGCAATCATGAAATTCATCTGGAAAAATAAGAGACCCAGAATAGCCAAAGCAATCCTGAGCAAGAAAAGTGAAGCAGGGGGCATCACCATACTGGACTTTAAATTATACTATAGAGCAATAGTAACTAAAACAGCATGGTATTGGCACCAAAACAGACGGGTGGACCGATGGTACAGAATTGAGGACACAGAGACTAATACATATAATTTCAGTTATCTTATATTAGACAAAGGTGCAAAAAATGTACAGTGGAGAAAGGATAGCCTCTTTAACAAGTGGTGCTGGGAAAACTGGAAATCCATATGCACAAAATGAAATTAAACTTGTATCTCTCACCATGCACAAAACTCAATTCAAAGTGGATCAAGGACCTAGGAATTAGATCTGAGACAATACGCCTAATAGAAAAAGTAAGCTCCAATTTCCAACATGTCGGATTAGGCCCCAAGTTCCTTAATAAGAATCCTGTAGCGCAAGAACTATTACCAAGAATTAATGAATGGGATAGATTTAAGCTAAAAAGCTTCTTCTCAGCAAAAGAAACAATCAGTGAGGTGAATAGAGAGCCAACTAATTGGGAACAAATATTTAATACATGCACATCAGATAGAGCACTAATTTCTAGAATATATAAGGAACTCAAAAAAACTTTACACCAAAAAGGAAAATAACCCAATCAATAAATGGGCTAAGGAACTGAAAAGACACTTCTCAGAAGAAGATATGCAATCAATCAACAAATACATGAAAAAATGCTCAACCTCTCTGGCAATTAGAGAAATGCAAATAAAAACTACTCTAAGATTTCATTTCACCCCAGTCAGAATGGCAGCTATCAAGAACACAAACAACAAATAAATGTTTGGAGAGGATGTGGGGAAAAAGGCACACTCATACATTGCTGGTGGGACTGCAAAATGGTGCAACCGCTATGGAAAGCAGTATGGAGATTTCTTGGAAAATGGGAATGGAACCACCCTATGACCCAGCCATCCCACTCCTGGGTCTGTTCCCAAAAGACTTAAAAACAGCATATTACAGTGACACAGCCACTTCAATGTTTATAGCAGCACAATTCATAACAGCTAGGTGTGGAACCAACCTAGATGTCCCTCAGTAGATGAGTGGATAAAGAAAATGTGGTATATATACAAAATGGAATTTTACTCAGCAATAAGAGAGAATAAAATAATGGCATTTGCAGGTAAATGGATGAAGTTGGAGAATATAATGCTAAGTGAAATTAGTCAATCTCAAAAATCCAAACACCAAATGTTTTCTCTGATATAAGGAGGTTAGTTCACAGTGTGTGATTGGATGGGGGTACATAGGATTAGAGGAACACTAGAATGGTCAAAGGAGAGGGAGGGTAAGGGAGGGAGCAGGGGGGGAAAAGGGGGGAAAAATGGTGGTTGAATGAGATGGATATCACTATCCTAAATGCATGATTGAGGATCTGAATAGTACTTATATACTTTGTATACAAGCAGTTGTATGTAGAAAGATGATATACTTGTGCATTATGAATAAGTATATAAATAATCTAAAATTAAAAAAATAGAAATTGAAAAAAAAATCTTCAATTGCCTCTCAACTGAGAATTTGTTTCACAGCCTGTGCTGATCAGCTGCTCTCTGAATCTCCCACCTGGGACAGTCAAATTTACTTGCATTTTGGGCATCAGGTACAGTGGCTACATGAGTCTGGCACCAAGATAGACCAGCAAAGGGCACTCAGGACATAATACAAATAGGCAAGAGAGTTGTTGTAGGACCCAATGGTGATGGGATACCCAATTGCTTCTGAAGAACAAGTTCTGTGCTGGATTCATAACTGATCGTTCAGAACATCAAAGAGGTTTGTTGTTGCCTGAAGCGATGGCCGCTTGGAGCAACGAAGCCGTGGGAAGAAGTTTAGAGGCAAACTGGAGACAAACAGCTTTTTATTCTGATAACTTTTCTCTCTGGCTCTAACAACGACTAACACGCGCCGCACACACCAGCAAAATGGCGCTGACCCGATCAACAATCTCGGCCAAGTCACTCGAGATCCCGGGCCAAGTCCTGTGAGACTACGGAAGGCGACAATGCCCAAATCTCCATGGCCCATAGTCAACCGCAATTCAAGCCATCTCCCCAAACAGGGCTCCTGCAGAGGTTGAACAAAGCTGAATGCCAGTGCAGGGCAGACTATGGAAGTGGGAGCAGCTCAGTATAACTCCTAATGATACAGTCAGAAAAGAATAAAAAATAAAACCTCCCACTTCAGCTGCCCCGCCCTAACCCAATTTCCTGTCTTTGTTTTCACAGTTTAGAGGGCATATTGACACTCCTTTAAAATGTTCAACATTCCCAAATAATTTACTAATCTACCACCAGTGTAACAGAATTATCTATCTTTTCCTGGCCTTGATCCGCAGCCTAGCATACCCATGTTGCAATGGGATTTTTTAAGCACATCGTGAAATACAAGTTTTTTGAACATGCACGTGTGTGTAGTTGTCAACTCAGTTTATGGTGTTTTAGATTGCAGGTTGGAGCATTTTACACAGGTGCACTCATGCTGGAAATCCATCTGCTACTGTTAATGTTCATCCAAATTAAACACTGATGCACTGAAGACACCAAGCAAGGTGTTGCATATTTCCTGGACTCACAACATATTAATGATGGTGTATACATGGTCTTATGTGCACTGTTATGATTTGAATGTGAGGTGTCCCCCAAAATCTCATGTGTAAGACAATGCAAGAAGGTTCAGAGGAGAAATGATTGGGTTGTAAAAGTCTTAACCCAATCAGTGAATTTATCATTGATGGAATTAATTGAAATTGTTGGTATGGCTGGAATAGTTAGAAACTTGGGCATCAATTTGTGTATATATTTGTATCTGGCAAGTGGAGTCTCTCTCTCTCTCTCTCTCTCTCTCTCTCTCTCTCTCTCTCTCTCTCTCTCTCCTTCTTGATAATGTGAGCTGCTTCCCTCTGTCATACTCTTCTGCCATGATAGTCAACTTCACCTAGAGACCTGAGGAGTTGAGCTGAAGTTTCATTGACTAAAACCTCTGAAACCATGAGCCCTCAAATGAACCTCTCCTCCTTTATATTGTGTTAGGTCCTTTAGTCACAGCAGTGACAAAGCTGACTAAAACATGCACTAAAGGTCCATCTGGACTTCACCCACCTCACATCACCTTCACACTCACAGGTGTCTCAGAGAATAAGCCACTTTCATATTGGAGGTGGCTGCAGTCACCTGCTTCTGAGGCCTTGGAAAGGAACCTCAAAAAACATGAAATTGACATATCACACAATGACAGAAGTAAACTAAAGTGATGTTAAAATTGTGACATCCCTTATCAAAGGACTCTACATGTGGCAGATGATCACGGGAAAGCACCAATACTAAAGCACAAAGAACAAGACAGAGAAAGATGTTGACTGAGTGATGTGAACAGAACATGGGTATATATATATAAAATAATATATATCCATTTGAAGTACAAAGTTTATAAATACTGATTAATATATATTTATATAGTTAATTTATTTAGAATCATTTGAATATATGTGTATAACTACATAAAACATATACATACACTATTTTAACAACACCATAGTGATGGTTTAAATATTTCCATCTCTTGAACACTTCTCTTGTGTCCTTTTTGTAAATATCCATTCTCTCTGGCCCCGAGGATCAACTCATCTGATTTTTGATACTCTGATATTCTTTTCCTCAGGATTAGCTATACATAGACATATTTTATATACTCTATCCTAGCTCCATAAAATAATCTTAACAGTTATTTATATTGTAGTCTCAAAATATTTTTTAGTTTGTTATATAACAGCAGAATGTATTACAATTAATACTACACATATACGGCACACTTTTTTATATCTCTGGTTGTACACAAAGTAGAGTCACACCATTTGTGTCTTCATACATGCACTTAGGGTAACGATGGCCATCTCATTCCACCATCTTTCCTACCTCCATCCCTCTTTCCTTCCCCTCTTTTTCCTTTGCCCTATCTGGAGTTCATCTAATCCTGCCATGTCACACACCCACAACCACATAATGAATCAGCATTCTTAAATCAGAGAAAACATTCAACATTTGGTTTGTTCAGATTGGCTAATATCACTTAGCATTATATTCTCTAACTCCATCCATTTACCTGCAAATGCTATGATTTTGTTCTCTTTTAATTCTAAGTAATATTCCATTGTGTACAGATGCCACATTTTCTTTATCCATTCATCTACTGAAGGGCAATCTAGTTTGGTTCACAGTTAAGAAATTATGAATTGTGCTGCTATAAATATTGATATGGTTGTGTCTCCATAGTATACTGTTTTTAAATCCTTTGGGTATAAACCAAGGAATGGGATAGTTGGGTCAAATTGTGGTTCTATTCCCAGTTTTCCAAGCAATCTCCACATTGATTTTCATATTGGTTTTGCCAATTTGCATTACCTCCAGCAATGTATGAGTGTGCCTTTTCCCCCACATCTTCACCAACATTTATCCACTTCTGACAAACATTTGGGTTGTTCAAATCATGAATAATAGAACTATGTATTTTTTCTATCAATCACTGTATGTACATTTGTTTCTTTAGTTTATATGTATTTCACTAACAAGATTTTATATATCATTAGAAAAAGTTTGCTACCTCTAAAATGACAGACCAATCTCTTTCTCAGTGGTTGTGTTTGCCAGGTCCACTTGCTTTCTACTCTGTCATAAGCTGATCTATTTTCCAACCACTCTCACGCATTCATTCAGGCCATTTTAATTGCATTGCTTCTTTTCTCCTTATTGAGTTGTTTATACTGACTTACATGGGGAGCATATTTTTTATTTTAAATAGGGAAAGACATGATGGAGCACAGTTTATATTGATTTTGTCACTCTAGAACTCTAGAAGGTGCTTTGTGTCAGGATCTGGAGAAGGAAGAACAGCAGGAAAATGTCCTCTAGTCCTTGGGTCCCATTAATATGTAATTTCTGATGTGTGACCACTCAATAACTGTGGTTTGGCCAGCTGAAGCCCCTGGGATGGTACATCATTTGCATGAAAGCTATACTTCCACAGGTTGTAAGGGGTTGAAATGAGAAACTATAGGGCTGCATTTGTGGTGAGCAGTCTTGAAAATCACAACACTAGGCCGTCTGTACCATGACCTGGACTCCTCTTTTGCTCACATTTCTGGCTTACTGCAGAGTCAGGGAATGAGAAGTGGAGATGGAAATATGGAACATTCAGGCCCCTGTCTTCTTTACTGATCAATCAGTCTCTTGGTTTCAAGGTTCACTCACCAGTCTGTGGTGATTCAGGAAAGTTCCACTTTCTTAACTCTTGGAGGAATGGTTACATTCCTTGTGGATGCACTGTTTGAGATCTTTCTATTATTTACCTTATGGGATGCCTCATTTCCCTTAGGTCTCATGGATGACACAAAGAAAAATCTGTTCCTGAGAACACTGCAAAATTCTCTGGTTTCTATCCTGAACATGAACCTACCATAACAGTGAATCTGCCCAAGCATGATCCTGAACATCAATGTATTCAGTGGTATATAAACCATCACCACAGTGACAAACAGGTGGAGAGTGCCAGAAAGAGCTAGGCTCAAGCTTACTTATTCTACTTATGTGAACCAAATATGCTCTTATTTGGAAGTTGAATTTTTGCAATAATTGACTCGGTATTTACTTTACAGACCTCATAAGAGATGATCACAAAACACTTTTTCTATTTACCCATGTAGTTACTTCAAATTGAAAGTGCTTTTCTCTTCCTCTAGTCTTTTTAAAAATTCTTTATTTGTTTTCATTAATTATATATAAGTATAAAATGTACTATGATACATCATACATAAATGGAGTATAATTCTCATTTTCTTTTATTGTACAAGATGTAGAACACCACCGGTCATGTAGTCATATGTACAAGAGTTCTATTCTCCCTGCCTCGTACTCCTTCCCCTCCCTTCACTCCCCTCTACCTAATACAAAGTAATTCTATTTTTCCTATTCACTGCCCCCCCCCCCCCCCCCCCCCCGCTCAGCCTTTATTGTGAATTAGCAACTACATATCAGAGAAAACATTCAGCATTTCATTTTTTGGACTTGGTTTATTTTGCTTAGCATGATATTCTTCAGCTCCAACCATTTACCAGTAAATGCCATAATTTCATTATTTTTAAAACTGAGTGATATTCCCTTGTGTGTGTGTATAATACATATGTATATATATCTGATATTTTCTTTATCCATTCATCTGCTGAAGGACACCTAGTTTGGTGCTGTAGTTTAGTTATTGTGAGTTCAGCAGCTCTAAACTTCTAAAACTAATAAATGAATTCAGCAAAGTAGCAAGCTATAAAATCAACACCTATGAATCAAATGCAATTCTATATATTAGTGATGAATCCACCAAAAGAGAAATTAGGAAAATTACCACATTCACAGAAGTCCCCCCACCAAATAAAACACTTGGAGATTAATCTAACAAAAGATGGGGAAGACCTCTACAATGAAAACTACATAACACTAAAAAAAAGAAATTGAAGAAGACTTTAGAAAATGGAAAGAACTTCCATGTTCCTGGATACGCAACAATAATGTAGTCCAAATAGCCATACTACCAAAAGCATTATAAAGATTTAATGTAATCCCTATTAAATTCTCTGTGACATTCTTCATAGAACTAGAAAAAGCAATCATGAAATTCATTTGGAAAAATGAAAGACCCAGAGTAGTCAAAGCAATTCTTAGTAAGAAGAGTGAAGCAGGAGGCAACAAATATCAGACCTTAAATTATATTACAGGGCCATAGTACTAAAAACAGCATGGTATTGGCATCAAAACAGACACATAGACCAGTGGTACAGAATAGAAGACACAGAGTCAAACCCATATAAATACAGTTATCTCACTAGACAAAGGTGTCAAATACATTCACTAGAGAAAAGATAGCCTAATCAACAAATGGTGGTGGCAGAACTGGAAATCCATATGTAGCAAAATGAAATTAAACCTCTATCTCTCACCCTGCACAAAAATCAACTCAAAGTGGATCAAAGGCTTAGGAACTAGAACAGAGACCCTGGGCCTAATAGAAGAAAAAGTAGGCCCAAATCTTCACCATATTGGCCTAGAATCTGACTTCCTTAACAAGATCTTCAAAGCACAAAAAAGTAAAATTAAGAATCAATAACTGGGATGACTTCAAACTCAAAAGCTTCTTCTCAGCAAAGGAAACAATGGATAATATGAAGAAGGAGCCTACACATTGGAAGAAGATCTTTAACACATGCACCTCAACATTAATTTTCTGGATATATAAAGAATGCAAAACACTTAACACACATACACACAACAAGCAAACAAACAAAGAAAACAAATAACCCAATCAATATGTGGGCTAAGAAACTGAACAGACACTTCACAGAAGAAGAAATATAATTGATCAACAAATATATGAAACAAATGTTCAACATCTCTAGCAATTAGAGAAATGCAAATCAAAACTTTTCTAAGACTTTCTCAATTTAGTCCAAATAGTAATTATCAAAAATACAAACACAACAACAAGTATTGGTGAGGATGTGGAGAAAAAGGTACACTCACACATTGCTGGTGGGAATACAAATTTGGTGCCACCATTATGGAAAGTAGTATGGAGATTCCTTAGAAACTTGGAATAGGACCAACATTTGACCCAGCTCTCCCACTCTTTGTTTTATATCCAAAGGACTTAAAATCATCATATTACACTGACACAGTCACATCAATGTTTATAGCAGCTCCTTTAGTCTTAAGTAACACAATGACAGATTTGGCCAGCTTCAATGATGAAGATAGAGGGTAAGGGAGAGTCAGACTTAATGTTCATTGCAGAACCTTTTCATGGGCAAGTTCATACACTCTTGAAATGAATAAAAAAGAAATATATTAAAATAAAATAAAATAAAAGACCTTGATGCAAACCCAATGGACTTTATCCAGCTGAAAAAAATATAACAAAGTGAAAAATAAAACTTGAGAAAGATTTAAATAAAATCATAGTGAATCTAAACTTCAGGTATTAGAGAAGATATTTAACATAACTAGAGAATTTAATTATAATTATCCAAATATTTTAGCAGGTACTGTGGATCTTCTCAAAAGTTGTCAAGGCATGAAAAAGACTCACATAGCCAACAAATAATTTCCCTTGGCCAAGTTCAGTGGCTTGAAATGGAGGTTATAGCAGGTGCTTCCTTTCATGAGGCAAACTTAGCTCACAACACCCCAGCCCCTCTGACACTGGAGCTTCTCTCTGAGCTGAAGGACCCAGTATCTTGTGGTGCTTTAGTATTGGAAAGGGGCTCATATATGCCTAATGCACCACCCAAACTCAGGCCCTTTACTCAGGAGACTGAGTGAGAGATAGGGGCACTAAAGAGTCCTGCTGGGCCATTGAGTTCTTCAAAATGTTTTTACAATGAACTGGATGCCTTCCCCCTCCTTCCCTCTTTGTTCACACTCTTCCCAGATTCACTTAGGTTTCAGAGACCTGCCTTTGGAATGATCCTCCTGTTCCTTCTCCTCATTCCTAACAGGTTTGTTTTCATTTCATTATCCTGTTCTCAGGATTTGATGATTCATGGAGTTCTCACCCTGTCCACAGGAGAGAGTAGCTCTCATCAGAAACTGCTGCTTTCTAGCAGTCACTAGTAGTTTCTCTCTATACTGTTTCCAGCAGAGGCCTGGGTAAGTTTCTAGGACATTCATTTATGATGCAAACAATGGTCACTCCTGGTTATGTGTGAGGTTTATAGGCTCCCTCCTTAGACCCTCTGTGAAGCCCAGCATGAGGACAAGGTTGAGAACTACCAATGTTCTGTGGGTCTCAGCACAGTGAAATCCAGATGGGGAAAACACACAAAAACATGCTTATGTCTGAGCCTGGGTACAAACTTGATCATGTAAGATGGGGATCATGAGATACTGAGTTCTCCGGCAGTCTAATGTTAATTATCCATAGAGAGAAACATAATGGAGGGCTCTGAATGTATTCCTCTTCCTGATTGAATCCTAAAGTGGAGGATATTAATGACTTATTTGGGTGCTGGTGTTCCATGAAAAACAGAATTCAATTATTTGTTTTCTGAAAGGAAACACTTGGATCACACCTAACGAATGTCAATGTATGTCCTCCAGAAAGAAGCATCTCCAGTGATGTTCATTTTACCATCGAGGGGAAAGCAAACAAATTATCTTCTGTGTATTACTAATGCCAATTTTATTATATTTAATTTTAGTATAAGTAAACTGTATATCACTTTAAAAATATTTAAAAATATAAAAAGTTTGGGCAAGAATCCTCCTTCTCTAATGTTGTATGTCTAAGTACTTCCCCCCAAGAGGACACATTGAAGTGATGATCCCAAGTACCACAGATTGTGACCTTATTTAAAAACAGAGTCATTGCAGATGTCATTATGTAGAATGAGACTATACTGGAGTAGCATGACCTGCTGATCCAATATAACTAGGGCCCTCATAAAAGGATGGTCATGAGAAGAAAGGGAAACAGATAGAATGTCTTTTAAAGATGGAGGCACAGACTACAGGGTCAAGGAACACTCCAAATTGTCAACTAACTAGGAGCCAGGAAGGGGAAAGAAAGGATTACCTTAGAATTGTCATAGGGAACATGACTTCATTTGTGGCTTTTAGATGACTAGTCACAATAAGTATAAGACAATACATTACATGTACACCAAGTTTTTGGAACTTTACCATTGTCATCCTATGAAACAAATACACCTTATACTGAATATCACATTATTACTAAACTTGCATGCATTTCTCTATCTTGACATATAATTTAACTCTAAGTAAGATCATATTTCTGCTTATACTTCTTACGTTTGTAACTGTGATTGTGACCTAAGGCTAAAAATCAGGAATTTCTGTGTTAAAATATATAAATACAGCATTACCACTTTAATATTAAGATTAGAAGCACTAATACAAAAATTACAACTTTTATAAAGTCCCAAATTTTCACTGATATCATCATATTCTTATTAACAAAGTACTGCTGGATATTTTTGTAGATTTCTTAAAGTCTGAGCAATATGACTGCCACTTTTAATGAGAACCCCTGAGTACATTAAACTTCATATATAATGAACAGAAGAGTAAACCAGAGGTGAGCTTGGGGGGTGTATTTGGAAGAAGTAGAATAGATTGAAGCATGAAGAACAATTTGCTACCAGAAACACACCTTGGTCTCTGTACTTCTTAGACAAGTGTTTCTCAGAGTTTAATTTGCATAATTTAATTTTTGAATCATCTTCTTCTACTTCTCCTCCCCCTTCTCCCCCCCTCCACTCCTCTCCCCTTCTTCTCCTCCTCCCCCCCTTCTCTTCCTCAGCCCCCTCCACTTTCTCATTCTTCTTTTTTTTTTTTTTTCTGGTATCAGGGATTGAACCCAGGGGGTCTTTTACCACAGCACTTTTAAAAAATATTAATTTTCTAATTGTAATTGGAGACAATACATTTATTTTATTTATTTATTTTTTACATGGTGCTGAGGATCCAACCCAGGGCCATGCACATGCTAGCTGAGTGCTCTCCCTCTGAGCCACAACTCCAAGCCCATCACCAGCACTTTTTAACATTTTATTTTAGACAGGTTCTCACCAAGTTACTTAGGTCCTCACTAAGAGGCTGGCTTTGAACTCATGATCCTCCTGTCTCAGCCTCTCAAACCACTGGGATCACAGACATGTATTACCATGTCTCTCTCTCCTCTGTACATCTTTCAAAATGTGCATTGTGAGTCAGTGGTTTCAGAGTGGCAACTGAATTTCTGCATTTTTCAAAAGTCTTTTTCCCTAAAATGTACACCAATGTTTTCCTGTCACCTAATTCATAATAATGGTACAAAAAAGAATGAAATGCTTTAGCAAACATATACCCAAGAAGAATCTCTTATAGAAAAAAAAACAGAGGTCTTTTAAGTATTTGTTAGTTGTAGATGGACACATATCTTTATTCATTTTTATGTGGTGCTGAAAATTGAACCCAGTACTTCACACCTGTAAGTGCTTCACCACTCTGCGACAGTCCCAGCCTTAAAGCAGAGTTTTGATTAGAGAAAAAATCCACTAAGCCATTTTGGGAGACAACAAAGGTAAATGTCTGGGAGAGACTAGATTTCTTTTGAAAAGTACAAGCAGAACAGAAATCAAACACTGAACAATCTTGATACTGACCTGAATTCCCCTGTAGCTCTTGCCTCATCTCCCAATTGCTATCATATCTAGTTATTATTTATCACTTCCCTTCTGCATTCTTGGTTTGTATTTCTTTCTTACCATTTCTTCACTGTGACCTCCCCAGTTTTTTATGCCAGAAAATCCAGGGAAAGCATTTGCTGTCTGTCTTTGGAATTTGACACATCTCTTGTTTCTTAAAACTTTCTAGTCCCTAACTTTATATATGAATCCTTAGGCTCATTGATTTAATTTTCAACTCCTTTGTAGGTTTTCCAATTTCACATCTTCTTCATTTGCATTGTATTGCTGAACTATAGAGTGTACAAATTTATCTTCCTAATCACTCACTTATTTGCTCTTATTTGCTCGATCTTGTGAGAAATCAAGTAAGAAGAGAGAAATCAGGCTTCATGAGCAGCCTGGGAACTGAGTCATTCCTGAACTCTCCCAGGACTCAGATATGGACGTCTTTTCTCAGTAGCATTTGAATATGAGACACCCCTTTCTCTCAGGTTGTCTTATAATATTACATGATTCATGTGACCTCTTCTTATTAAGCAGGACCCAATATAAAACTAAAGACTGAGGTGGGGTCAGAGGCTGCCCATGCAAAGGAGCCTTACTTAGCCATTGGTAAGAAGAGGACAAAGGCAAAGGCCCTGGTGGAGGTAGAAGCTTCTGTCAGGACCACCTGTCATCTGCTCAGAGATATGATGACCTTGATCCAGGCAGAAGGAATTTCTGTGGAACTGCTAATGAGGGGCCTGTGGAGCTCTGAACTGTGAACTTGCCTCCTTTTTTCTGATGAAGTGTTATTGGGCCTAGTATTCAGGGATTCTCTGTGCCCACAGAGAGCCTTATTACAGGCCATCCATACATTCCTCGTTCTCCCAGAAATAATGCCCAGACTTTGGGCCACACTGACGCCAAAATTGGTTGTATTAGCTAGGATGAGGGGAGCCAATTTGCATGAAGTGCCTGTCTCACTCCTCTGGGGATTGAGGGTGTATAAGAGAGACCTTCAGTATATCTGTCTCAGCAGACCTCTGGGAATTCTGCACTATGGCATTCATCCTACTTTTCTTTCTCACCCTCCTCCTACTCTGTACATGTCAGGACAGTCTTTAGAATCCATCTCCTCAGATCAATCAAAACACCTTGCTACTATATGCCATTAATGTTCTCTCAGTCTCTCCTTATTCCAAGATATAATGAGTTTCTGTGTTTTCAGGTCCCACTCCCAGCCAGTTGTCCTCCATATCTGACTCCTGGCAGACTCAGCAAAACTCAACTGCACCGGAGCAGTAAGCAGAGGACATTTTACATTTTAGGGTATCAGAGACAGCCAGGGAATATGCCTCTGTATGTGATGCATCTCCACAGTGATGAAAGCCAGAACAAGGAAGACAGGTTCACTTATTGCTTCTAAGACTCCAATCTTGGTGGCTGACCACTCCTCAAGCATCTCCAACAACTACTCTGAGGATGAAGATGAATATATATGTGGTGTAATTTATAAGATTGTTGAACCATATAGGAAAAGCCATGAGACTCAGATGAATGAGGAAGTGGGTCAAAAACTGTTTTCTCTTCCTTGTTACCAATATTGTCGGTGGGTTCATAAGTGTCTTGTTGCAGTGAACCATCAACATTGCTAAATGTTCTTTTTTGTTTCTCAAGAGCAGAGCCATGGTTAAATGGATTTCTGTCATAAACTTCCTGAAAAGTAGGTGTTCAGACTGGGATTGTAAATAATGCAGTGCTCCTTGGAAATGATGAATATATTAAAAAAAAAAAAAAAAAAAAAAAAAAAAAAAAACAAGTTATGTATGTATAGAGTGTTGTTACCTGGGGAGTAAATATATTCTCCTTTCCAGATTAGAACAGTAGCACTTAAGCTCTCATCCTTACATTACTTATACAAGTTTATTTTAATGCCCACCCTTGGATGATAACTCCCTTAATTTATGAACTAAAATTTGAGAATTTAGGAAATTGATAAAAAGCACAATTTAAAAAAAAATTAAGGGGGGTGGAGAGAGTGAGAGAGAACAAGCATAGTGGGAATAAAAGCTTTGTCTGAAGTCATGAGGTAATTTATGTCTGGTGCTCAGCACCTGGGGTTTGTCAGAGCAACATGGAGAAAGAACTGACCACATAATAATGACGATGGCAGTCAATATGCACCTTGACAACCATGGAAGATTGAGAGAAAAGCCATTAAAGCTGTCTTCAAAACTCTGAGATCGAATATGAGGAGTATTTTGTGATTTTAGAGAGGCTTATTTAGCCAGAGTGCCCTCCTGTGCTGGCAGGAACTCTTCTGGCTTTGCCTCCCTCTCATGTCCAGTGCATCACTTCCAGGGCTTTCCCTTCTCAACTGACACTTGGCCACATGACCACATGCAGCTCTGAGAGAAGCTCAGGACATTTTAAACCTGACTCCATTGTTTCTACCTGAATATTTCCAAAGCTCAGTTTTTCATCTCCTCTTTAAATTCCAATGAGAAATCCATTCAGCCAATAATGTAATGTAAATGCCTCCTTCTTTTAAAGTATTATTTTCTAGGCTATATCTTTTGAAGAAGCTCCACTGAATTTGTAGTTATACACAGATTGTCAGTAGGTTTAATATAAACCACAACGATAATGCTATGTGACAGTGGATAAGTCAATAAATGGCTCCTGCCATCCTATGTAATGAATTTTCTCAGAGAAAATTGACTAGTTTTATCTAACCCCATCGCCAGCTTCAGGCCCCAGCCATTTCACAGTGAGATCACACTCTAAACCTTTTCCCCATGGGGCTTACAGGGATATCCAACAAAAATTGGGGGCCTTTATTGTTCAGGTCCATGTCCAATCCACACTTTGCCCCCATTCAACCCAGTGGTAACGGGCAAAAAAACACATTTCTTTGCCTTCCCAAAACAGGCTTAACTACAACATCTTATGTAGTCATCAGGATCTGTATTGATGACAGTGTGTGATGCAGAAAATCCTGCACAGGAAAAGTTCCCTTCATTGGGGATGTTCATTCAGAGCTCTCAACAGCCCAGAGATTCTATACACACCCATTCATTGAAGGTGGATTGACTACATACACAAGTCCTTGTTTAAGCAGGCCCTTATATCTTTCTATCATGCCTGCAGACTGTGGGTGGTATAAAAGATGCAGCCTCCATTCAATCTGTGCCCTTTTGCCACACATCTTGACCTGAAAAATGAGTATCTTGATCATGTTCTATTGTAATGATCTGGCGATACAAAGCTGTCAAAACTTTTAGGACACAAATCGTACACTGATTCACTTGACCACTGACAAAATCGTGTAGCTATATCCACTGCTGTAAAGGCAAAATGGCCCTGCCTTACCTCAGTATAGAGCCAATGCAGTCAACCTGACATGATATGAAAGGGACATGATGTCAAAGGGACACATCTGTGCATTACTTGGCCATCTATGGCTTCAAGGGGTGGGTGTTGTGGATATCCCTGAGCACAAATCACATGTACCTGGCAGGTGTCTACTAGGGAATTCCATTTTAAAGGCAAAACCCCATTATTCAGTTTTATTCTACATAGTCTTCTCACCTCCATGATGTCAGCAGTGATTCAGTCAAGCCAACAAGTAGGTTGGAAGTGCCCATTCCAAAGGCCTCACCCTAGTCAAGGAATTTGCTTCATCATTCCCTGACCCAGTCATGGGGGCATGGCCAGTAATATGCCCTTTAGTCACATTTTTCCTGGTGGCTTAGCTCCCAGTGATCCTGCCACATGTCTTTCCCCCAGTACATAGCACAACATTTACTACATATCAGTTTGGGGGATGCTTCGGCTCATTCACTGGCTATTTTGTCTTGTACATATACCAAGAAAAATACACTGTCTCTATTTCCAAAGCCACTGTAATCTGCAGAGGAAGTTGACCATGGCTGGAGTCATCAGTGTACTAAAAACTGTAAAGTATAGGTATTTTACCTCCAAGGTATGAACTTGTTTCTGGTCCACTTGCATAAATAATAAGCCCTAGCACCTCCAAACATCTCTTGCCTCTGCTGGCTCCTAATACACTTGAAATTTCTTGGCCCCTGCCAGCTTCTAGCACATCTGGGCTCTCTTTTGGCCCCTGTCAACTCTTAGGACATCTGAGGTATGATTTCATGCAGAGGCAATAACATGTACTACATGGTTGTCTTGCCCCTTTTGGCTCCTGGCACCCTTAAATCTTACCGTATTAACAACAAAGTGGCCAGGGGCTCTCTTGGCCTCTGGCCAAATTATATTTCCAAGTTCACCTACTCTGCTTGACCAGTGGAACATGGTGAACTTTTCCCCCTGGGCCGGACTGCTGATGGCTGCCAATCAGAGTCATTGGCTGCCACTTTCTGGGCTTGCACATGTTAATCTTTCGCTTCCTCCTCCTTGGAATCCATCAGCACTATAGGGTAAGTATTTCCAAGGTGCAGATATTCTTCTTCAGTGACAGTACTCTGGCTTCCAAGTCTTCTTCCTTGTCTTGCAACTCCCTTATCTTGGCAATCTCTAGTACAGTTGCATTCATTTGTGCATTCAATGCTGCAAGAACCTTTTATCTCACAGCCCTAGGGGATTCATGAGCAGCTTCTCAGGCTGTTTATTCATCTCATCTGTACTTCTGCTGATATTATTGTCCTTGGCCACAGGCTCGTGTCTTGGCTCTGCTCCTCAGGCTCAGCTGTTCATTTCACATTCTGTTTTGTCAAGGCCATGTTCACCACAGGATAACCAGAAGTTTTCTCTATGCTCACAGGGCATCCATCCACCATATCACAACTCTACCCAGGAGTTCATGAAATAGAACCTTGGCACCAAGTGATATATGCTACTGGGTGGCCAGAGGTCCTTCCTGTCTGCTGGGATCAATGTATTTCTTAACTCTGGAATACCCTAACTACTCTGCTAATTGTCAAGGTGAGACTGAGACTCAGACCCTGGGAAACCAATTCAAGAGCCTGGAATTTGAAAGAAGATGCAATACACAGTTGGGATAGTATACATGTTTTATTCAGAGGTGGCAGCACCATTTAGCTAGCACTCAGCTCTACCTTCAGCCCCATCTGGTTCCTTTAGCCCCCAGGTAAAATGTTCAGCATAATCACTGCCATAAAACCACTCAATTCTATCCATATTCTCCACTTGATTGTGACAACAAAATAGGCCTAAAGATTGCCAAACGTTCCCTTCCAGGAGTCAAAAGCAGCATTGGTTGAGATCACTCAATTAAGAGCTGTCCTCAGCTACATGAAACTGGCTTCTTTGAGTCTTATATATGTCCTTAAATCTGTTTATATGAGCTTTTGGTCCCCATCTGTGGAGCAAAACAATAGCAGAGATCTCAAAGAAAGATTTTTATAATTGAATAGTATTCATAGAACATGAGATTGGAAACTGTGCTAACTAATGTTATAGAAGTCCCAAGCAGTGTGCTTGATATAAAATTTATCTGAACTAGATGTTCTTTCTTATGTTTAATCCACTTTTATTTGTTCTTCTTATATATACACAACAGTAAGTTGTATTTTAACAGATTATATATATGGGGTATAATATTCTGATTAGGATCTTATTCTTGGGATTGTACATGATGTGGGGTTTCACTGGTGATATATTCACATATTAACATAGGAAAGTTATCAAATACTTTACAATACCCATGGAAATGGATTGGAGTCATTCATTCAAGTGAATAATATTCTTCCATAAAAGCTGTGAAAAACATGCTACCACATGAATGAGCATGAAAACTGATATGATTGTAAATAAACACAAAAGATTACACATTGCATAATTTCTTTGAGAAGAAATATAAAAAAAAACATTTAAATTGATGGAGAAAGGAATAGTAGAAATTATTCTCAAGTCTGTCACAACTGAGGGTGAGAAGGATGACATTGAAAATGGGCAACAAAACTATTTGAAAACATGAAATAGTTGAGAATAGCTTCATGAAAAAGGTTGATGGTTTCCCAATTCCTTGGAGTCATGGATTCAAATACATGTAGATGTTTGTAAAAATCACTCTGCAGTTATTTTGTGAAATAAACTTAAGAGAACAAGATGTTTGGTGCTGATTTTATGAAGTAACCTGCAGGCTGTAATAACAGCCCCTTCGATCCCCATCACCTCCTAGAGTACTAACATCTGATGAGCTTAACAGCACCCCAAATGCACATCTCTGAGATCCTTAGTGTGATAGAAAGCCTATGTTCTCATGGCAAAAAAGAACATAAGTCCTGTAGGATTCACTTTGCGTCTTTCCCAGAGGGTGGATCTGGCCCTTTAGCTGGGTAGCCCCTCAGAAATTTGGAAGGTGGCTGAGTAAACAATGTGTTACCTTCTGCTTATGTAGATGTGATCACAGTTTCCAGGACTTCCCATAACTCAAGGCTACTTATTACCATTTACCATTGTCAATTAGAAAAGACATTAATTCCCATAAGCTTCCTTTCCTTTCTACTGCTATGAGCAGAGTGGTGCATTGAACCATGGGAAGACATAGGCCGGAAACCTGTGTGACAATATTGAGTGTTTGAGAAGGTCTTAGTTAATGGTGTCTTTTAAGCTTGGATCACTAACACAACTCAATAAATAATGATTATTAGACTTACTTATCTAATACACACACACCAAAATTAAAAAAAAAAAGTTTCTAAAGCTTAGTTTTAAACTGCTGATTTTTGGTTTGGATTATAGGCAATACACATATTGATTTTTTTTTTGAGGGGGAGTACTGGGGATTAAACCCAGAGGTGCTTTACCATTCAGTCACATTCCCAGCCCTTTTTATATTTCATTTAGAGACAGGTTCTTTTTAAGGTGCTTAGGGCCTTGGTAATTTGCTGAGGCTGGCTTTGAACTCATGATCCTCCTGCCTCAGCCTCCTGAGCTGCTGGGATTACAGTTGAGTATATTGATTTTTAAAATATATTAATAAAACAAGGATCCCTGCATCCTGATTTTTTCCTTATTTTTTTTCTATATTCTACGTATGAGACAAAACTTGAATGTCTAGCTCTGCTTATTTCACTTAGCATGATGTACTCTGGTCCCATTCACTTACCAGCAAATGCCATAGTTTTCTTCTTCATGACTAAGTAAAACTCCATTGTGTGGATATACAACTGTTTTAGCTGTATGCATTTTTCTGTTGAGATGCAACTGAGCTGGTTCCATAATTGGCTATTGTGAATTGTGCTGCTATAAACATTGGTGTGGCTGGGAGGAATCCCATGAAAATAAAAGAGACCTCAGTGGAATAGGGGAAGGAGATTAAGGGGAGAGAGAGGAGTGACTGAGAAAGGGAGGAACAGTGGAATGAAATTGACCAAACTATTATATGTACACATATGAATATACAGCAGTGAATTTCACCTTTATGTATGTGTATATACACACACACACACACACACAACACACTAATTTAAATAAAACTATAAATGGAAGATAGATTCATAGATAAAAGAGAATGAGGACAGAAGACATAAGGAAAATGAGAACTACTGGAGATTGAATTGGAGCAAATTATATTCCATACTTATAATTATTTCAGAATGAACCCCAATATTATGTTCAACTATAATGCAGTAATAATGATTTTTAAAAAGAAAAAAGAAAGTTAGAAATATTTACTTAATTTCTGACTTATTTCCATAAAAGGACATATCCAATGTAATGCCTAGAATAGGTTAAGTTCTGTTCATGTACCAAATCCTTTCAGAACAATCTTCCAACATCACATAATCATGAATTATAACAAATATGTACCATTTACACTTCAGATTGTTCACTTTCTGCCATCCCTACCTCTGGGACAGTGATTCCCATGTACTTCCTTAAATTTTTAGGACATCTGTCTCCATAGTTATGCCCCCCCATGGGCATCAGTTCCTAACATTCTTTCAAGGTAGGTGTATGAGAAGTAGTCAAGAATGCTATCAGTGCATTAGGGAGTTACCTCCCCAGCGAGGGTTTGTGTGAAGCATTTGAGGCAAAGAAATCTGATCCCAAGTCGTTTATATCTAATGTAATATCTTCAGGATTAATGGAAATACACCATAAGAATAAATGAAGAAATAATTCCCCCAGAATTGCCAACAGAAATTGCTGAGAATACAAGAAAATTAAATTGGCTTTCTCATCACATTAACTAGGAAAGCAGTGTGCTTTGGGTAGAGAAGAAATAACTGGAGATGAGTCTGTGTGAGATGAAGGAACGATGTGGACAGATTTAATATGGCACACTCCAAGAATGCATACTTGACTGTAGAGGTCATATGGAGACACCAAAATATGCCCACTGGGTACCAATGAGAAGATACAAGATTTGGTGCAGAATACATTGAAGTGAAACTGAGGAAATACCTAGGGCAGAATGACTAGTTAGTCAACAAAGATGATCCATTATGGGGAAACAGTGATGTTTTATGCAAGATTTGTGATATGGAGAAGGAAAAGAAAACAACAAGAAGGTGTTATGGGGAAACTTGAATTCAAAAGTGTATGTTGGGAGTCTGAGGCATCATTTAAGGTGGCTTCTGATGTGTTTTGGGAGATTTGGATAGATTCTAATAACCCATTAGAATATTGGGCAATGAAATCTTAATTTTCTCATCAAAAATTTGGAATTTTATGGTTATTTGTGAATAGGAAAGTTATTTGAGGAAGTTGCAAGGATATAGAGGTGTGACGATAAAATTTTTCCAATTATATTTACTTCAGAGTTTTATGAAGTTTTACACTAAGAATGTAGTTGTGTAAGATCAACAATCTGAAATTAGAAGACATAATTAGAAGAGTAATTGACCACTAAGTTTGAATTTAAGCGATGTGTTCACTATTGACCCTGAGGTGGAAAAATATGTCTCATGCCAAGGCACATGGAAAGATTGGTCTCCAGTTATGCCTCATGTTGCTATTGCAAACACCTTTTGAAGAAACAGAGGGACAATTCTCTGAATTATCTGAGGCTTTAGAGAGCCTGGATAGTGAATACCTTGGGTCCCCCAGGAGTCACCATGGATGTAGTTATGAGGCATTAACAAAAATGTTGTGGGTAAGCAAACAAGTTACTCCAGGTTATAGAACAAACTGATTAGATATAATTTTTTTAATAAAACAATCATGTGCGTGAATGTCACTTATTATCTATCCATGATTCCCTGAGCCTGGCTTCCTCACCCTATGTTTTCTCCTTTAAGTGGCTTCCTGTCACGCCCTGATGGTGTCTTTACTCAGCATGTGTGTAGAAAGGAACTTAAACAGGAAAAGAACAACATCTGAGCCTCAAAAACTCTACCACCAGATAATTACAGGAGCCAGGTGTTACAATGCAATCCCTGAGATGGAACTATAGGAGAAAGAACTCTGGGGTAATTTACTATGGCTGAGGTCCATTATATCTTATATCTTTGTCTCCATAATCAGGTGGATGATGCTTGTTTCACAGATAGTGGCCATGATGCAACCCTCATGACTGCCACCTTCCCTTGGTCCACAGGCACTGGGTCATTTGTAGCCTAACTTCATAATTATCTATCATTATGCCCCTATTTCTAAGAACTTGCATGAGGTCAGTTGTATCATCCATCCTTATTGTCTAAAACTGTGGTTACAAAATCTTTCCTAGAAACAGCAATGTGAGTTATTATACTGCTGCCTGGAAACACCATCCCTCAGTGAGAAAACACAGAAACCATGATGGTTGATAGTTCTTTACTCCCAGAGTTCTGAGGCTAACCTTAGCATTTTAGATTTGGAAACAAGGCTTCCCTGAGCAGCCTGGAGCCATTGTGTGATTGTTACTGCTTCTCTGGGGAAGACAGCAAAGTTCTTATATGTGAATACAGATCACCCATTTTCTACTGCCAAGTGCATGTCTCCCTTGTCACTGAGGGTGACACCACCATCTTAAAGACACTACTGCCTTTAGCACTGGGGAATGTGTTGGCTTCTAAGATTTGTAGACATGTCCCCAGTGTATCTCATTTCAGTGATTGAGAAAAACAACAACAAAAACAACAACAATTTAACCCTGCTCATCTCTACATAGGCAGATGTGCTTATAGGAGAGAATCTTTCTTAGCTGCTTTTCACAAACCAAAACCTCCTCCTTGAAAGTGTCATTAAGAAATAAGGAGGTTTTGTTTTGTGTAGAGCAGCTGAGATGATGATGGTGCTTAAAGAGACTGGGAACCTAGGGTACTGAGTGGTTATCTGCAGGCAGCAGAATCCAGAACTGGTCTTTGGAGTGTGCTGTTTAACTGTGATGCACTTTCCTGATCTTTTTGTCCCCTAATCTCATCCAAGAGAATTATTTACTGTTCACTAAGATCTCGGTAATCAGAATAAAAATAATTTTGTTATTACTTGCTGAAAATAAATACAATTAAAACACATTTTTTTAATTTTAAAGAAGAAAATAAAAGCAAAATACACCTTCTACTTGGATATCTATTTAACATAGCCCACACTGGGCTATAGGAACAAATTATTACATTTTGTCCTGTGATTTTCTTTCTTCTTTTTAAGATCAGGAAATTTTATTTTATTCTATTTGTTCTTTTTAGATATACATAACAATAGAATGTATTTTATCATATTATACATACATGTATATTATACATAATGTAACTTTTTAAAAACTATAATTATATACTTGTGATTTTACATGGTGCAAAGTAATCCTGGTCATGTATTCAAATACAAAGCTAGGAAAGTTATATACAATTAATTCCACTGTCCTTCCTATTCCCCTTCCCTGTCCCTATCCTATTTTCTTATTTTTCTAATCCAATGGACTTATATTCTTCCCCTCTCACCCTCCCTTTTTGTTGGTTAGCATCCATGTAGAAAACAGAACATTCAGCCTTAGGATTTGGGGCATGGCTTCTTTCACTTAGCATGATATTCTCCAGTTCCATCCATTTACTAGCAAATGCCATAATTTCTTTTTTTCTTATGGATGAATAGTACTCCATTGTGGATATATATACCACATTTTCTTTATCCATTCATCTGTTGAAATACATCTAGTTTGTTTCTATAGCTTGGCTATTGTGAATTGAGCTTTTATAAATATTGATGTGGCTGCATCACTGTAGTATGCTGATTTTATGTCCTTGGTGTATACACGCAGGAGTGGGAGAACTGGATCAAATGGTGGTTTTATTCCAAGTTTTCTAATGAATCTCCATACTGTTTTCCAGAGTTATTGCACGAATTTTCAGTCCCACCAGCAATGTGTGAGTGTACTTTTTGCCCCACATCCTTGCCAACATTTTTTGTTACTTGTACTTTTGATAATTGCCATGGTGAGTGGAGTGAAATGGAATCTCAGTGTGCTTTAATTTGTATTTCTCTAACTGTAGAGAGGTTGAACATTTTTTTCCATATATTTTTGGACAATTTGTATTTCTTCTGTGCTGTGTCTATTAAGATTCTCTGCCTATTTATTGTTTAGGTGATATTTTTGGTGTGAATTCTTTTATTAAATTTTCTTTTAGTTACAGTTGGACACAATACCTTTATTTTACTTATTTGTTTTTATGTGGTGCTGAGGATCGAACCCAGTGCCTTGCATGTGCTAAGCAAGTGCTCTACTGTTGAGCAAAAACCCCAGCCAGTGGTGTTATTTTGTTGTTGTTATTGTTTTTGTTATTCTTTTTATAACCTGGAGATTAATGCTCTATCTGAGGTATAGGTGATAAAGATTTTCTCCCATTCTGTAAGCTCTCTCTCATATTATTGTTTTCTCTGCAGTGTTGAAGTTTTTTTAGTTAGATACCATCCCATTTATTGAATCTTGATTTTACTTTTTGTGCTGTAGGAGTCTTGTTGAGAAATTTTGTTCCTATGCTGACTTAATGTAGGGTTAGGACTATGTTTTTTCTAGTAAGTACAGGGTCTCTGGTTAAATGCTTAGGTCTTTGAACCACTTTGAGTTGAGTTTTGTGCAGGCTGACAGAGGTTCAGTTTCATTTTACTACATACAGATTTCCAGTTTACCCAGTACCATTTATTGAAGAGGTTTTCTTTTCTCCAATGTATGTTTATGGCACCTCTGTCTGAGATAAGTGTATTTATGTGGGTTTGCCTCTGCCTTCTATTCTTGTAAAATTGGTCTTCATGTCTGTTTTGTACCAATTCCATGCAGTTACTACAGCTCTGTAATATAATTAAAGGACTGGTATTGTGATACCTTCTGTATCGCTTTTCTCTCCAAATATTAGATTGGCTACTCTGAGTTTCATATTTTTCCAAATAAATTTTATGACTGCTTTCTTATTTCAATGAAGAATATCATTGAGATTTTAAAAGTAATTGCATTGAGTGTGTATAGTGCTTTTGGTGGTATGACCATTTTGACATAATTAATTCTACCTATCTGAAGGAGCCCTAATTAGGAAGGGCTGTTGTAGCTAGCTGGAAGCCATAAGTTCCACTGATATATGTGACGCACCTGTAGGCCAAACCTGAAGGTATATAACCGGGTGAAAGCGGTCCGAGTTAGGAGAACGGAGAATTCAGTCAGCCGGGCAGTCACTCGGTCGGTCAGAAGAATTACGTAGGCAGAGTTTACAGAAGAGAAACCAGATAGAAGACAGAAGAGAAACCAGATAGAAGAAGTAATGACTGGTCAGAGTTAGGCCGAGGCTCCTGAGGAAGACAGAAGACAGAAGAAAGAAGGAAGAAAGAAGAGAGAAGAAAGAAGCTCTAATCTTTCTCTAAGCTAAGCTCTATCTTTCTTTCTCTCTAAGAAGCTAAGCTAAGCTCTATCTTTCTTTCTCTCTAAGACTCTAGCTCTATCTTTCTTTCTCTCTAAGACTCTAAGCTAAGAAGACAAGAAGAAAAGCTCGCTCTAATCTTTCTCTCTAAAAATCTTTCTTTCCCTCTCTAAGCTCTAAGAAAGTAGAAGAAAAAGTAGTAAAAGCTTAACTCTGCCTCAAGAGTTTTTCCTCCCGGTTTTCGGTACCAGGTAGCTTACACCTATCCAACAACATGGGAGATCTGCCTGGTTATTCAAACAAGAAATGTCCAGTTCCTTATACATTTGTCCTTTCTCACCCCACAGATCCTTGTGGTTAACATGTTATTAAGATTCAGTCTTTGAATGGAGTTCTGATGAATTTCCCTATCCTGATTTTCCTTCTCATTGCTTATGTATGGACAAATTATTTCTTAAGAAATATTTTGAGAATCTCCAGCAATGCAATATATGTATGTGTGAGCGTGTGTGTGTGTGTGTGTGTGTGACACACACATACATAATTGCTGGTAATTGCTGGGGATTCAAGATTCAACCCAGAAACTCCCACGTGCTAAAGCAAACATTCTACCAGAGTGCAACATTCTCAGCCACCTTCACTGAATTTTATATACTCGACTTGAAGTGCAATTCCTCTGACAAGCCCCCCTTAATGTCCCAAATAGTAAGTTTCAATTGTTTAGAATTTGAATTTTGGTAGAGCTTCTAACATTCACAATATTATGTTCTTTCTTCCCTATATTGCATAATCCTAAAATGACACACAGCATGGTAATATTGATGAAATTGCCCTTATGTGCAACTTATCACACAGGCATTCCAGACAAAGCAATGTATCTAATAGGATGGCAAATTCTGTGGAACTCATCTGTTAGGACCCTAAAAATTGACCTGTGATTCGAAAGCAGTGAAGAAGAGTTGTACATGGCTTTCCATTGTGTTTCTCACAGCTAGCTGGCTGAGCCCCACTAGCGTCAGGTCTAGCAGAGGCTGATCTGCCTCCTGTGCTCACCAAGGAGATCTTCAGCCTATTGCTTTTAGGGACCTGGATTCTGAGCAGGATCCTGTGCAAGTTTTCTACTAGCTGTTCTGTGGGAATCAAGCATCAGTCTACCATGGCCTATGCCCTTACTCTTCCTGTTACTCTCTCATTACATAGGGACAGGTCTTTAGAGACTCAGGACAGCTCCAATCCTATATCAATTTTTCTAGTTCAGATGACCAGCATCTTAAATATGGTTCCCACTCCAGCACCCATGATTTTCTGTGATTTCAGGCTCTTGCCCAACCTCAGGTGACTCAGCCACCCTCCCTTTCTGCATATCCTGAAACATCTGTCAGACTCATCTGCACCATGAGCAATGTCTTCAGTGTTGCTGAAAAAGAAATACAGTAGTACCAGCAAAAGATGCAGAATTATTCTAAATATTACCTGAGATACTACTCAGATTTGGATAAATTCCATGGCTTCAGGGTCCCTGGTCTCTTCTCTGGCTCATTTCTGGGCTGCATCCTGAGGATGAGGCTGACTATTACTTTACGTTGTCCACAATATATTTCTCACAGTGATACAGGCAGATGGGGAAGCAGTACAAAATAATCAGCCTACTCGGAATTTTGGACTATAACTCTTCACCAACTTTAAATTAATATGCCTATACAATAAATATGTAATAAAATAAGTTATGGATCACAATGTCTGTCCTTTAAATTTTCTAATCAATGTTTCTGAAATCTCAGGAAAACTGAATATAACTAAACACCAAAATCAAACAGAAACCAAGTAACAACAAAAATAAATATGATGACATTCAAACTTTTCCTTCTGATCCATATAGTGATCTGCCTTTATAACCAGAGCCTATAGATTTAGATTTTTTTTTCCTCTGGGAAAAAAAAAAAAAAAAAAAGCAAATCAGCTTTCTTCTTGGCCAAGAGCCATAGACCCTTCCAGCTGGTGGACATTCCTCCACAGCAGGAGTTCTGCTCTTCAAAAATTCAGAGACGATACCACCTCATTTGTCTCCAGTTGTTTGTGCTCAGGGCTATGAGAGGCTCTCAGGGATTGAGACACTAAGATGTGCAATGCTTTGTGAGGATGGAGGCATCAGAGAAATTTCAAGCACAGAGATGTCCTGGCTCCCTTGCTGGGTATTCACACAATCTATTTTGATGTCAAGATTGAATGTGAGGCTTTGGGATAGGGAAGTGGTAAGAAGTTTAGGACTGAAACCAACAAACTTTCTTGAGGAATTTAAGTAAGTGAAGGATAGGTTCCACCACTGACTAGAAAACTCTGAGAGTCCTTCTGAAAAGTTGGGTTAAGTAAGTCCCAAGGATGACACTCTCCTCCATGTGACACCACTCAGTATAATGAGGACTTTCATAGGTAGGTTTTTCAAGGTCATTGGAACTAACTTTTGTTCTTCTTCTCCTCTAATATCCATTGTGGTTTTTCAACATTCCAGATTTTAGAAGTGGAGTGTGAATCTTCAGGGAGCAGAAATTCCCATACTTGTACATATATGTGTACACTTGTATATATATATACTCTACGTGCAATTCACATGATGTGCCTCAGAACCTGAGGCCATTTTGTTTAACACAGAGACCCAAAGAAACATTGGAGATTACTGTGAGGATTGGCACCCAGGATTTGCTGTGAGAACTCCTAGGTCTGTGACCTCAAATATAAGTGATCAGTCATCAAGGATTCAGTCCTAAACTTGGGCCAAAAGTTTGTCAGTAGGGCCTCCATGAGTACCTCTAGGTTTCAAACTGAAAATCAGAATAATAAAAAAAGGCTTCTTAACACTTTCCTCCCTTGCTCCAAACATACTCTTTTCCTTATTCACATTTGGCTACATTATCGATGCCAGAAAGATGTCCAACCTAGGGTGAATTAAGATGAAATCACCACTCCTTCTTTGTGCTCCATCATTACTCTGTCTTCCTATGAACAATACACATTCTTGTTTGTATTCTGCAATCCCCTTCATGTCTATTGATCCTTTCTCAGGCTGGGCTCATCTTCCATGAGTTTTGAAAATATTGGGAAGTTTTGGTTCATTATCTCTTCAGTTCACACATTGGTGTGGCTTTGGATTCCCTGATGAAAAATGAACACTCTCCACTAAGGCATAGCTCTCCAACCCCTACCGTACTCATTTTTCCCTGTTAGGCCTCACAAGTTATGCTTTTCCATGAATATTCTTCAGGTGAAATGATGTTGGATAAATATCAGGATTTGGGGGCCTAGACTTCATAAACCTACCCACCTTTCAATCCATGGAGCTCTTAATAAATGCACCTGATTAGGAACACTTCCTCTAATATAAAATTCCACAGTCGTAGTAGCTCAGGTGAGGAGTTGTATGAGCACAAAAATAACAGTAATTTATAGTTATAGCAATGTTATTTCATATCAATAGTCATGGAAGAAAACATAAAACTAGAATAAGATAACTTATATATATCAGTGTCAAAATAAAATTGGTTTTTCCAGGTAGACATTCAGGGAGAAAATTAGAGCACAGAGAAGCAAGTCAAAGCAGAAAATACTTATTCCCTGATAATATCATATTCCCATAGGGAAAACAGACATCTGAAGCCAAGGCCTGTAGAGTGGGGTGAGTGAGAACACAAAAGGAGACACTCAGAAAAGCAGCAACCTGAAATTAAGTAAACCTGTAGGAGCAACACAGGCAGAATTACTATGACTTGTGAATTCTCCTGAGCTTTAGGCTTTAAACATTGTTCAAAAGTTTCATAGACTGAGAAAGACCCAAAGCATCTGGCTGAAGCATAGTCAAATAAATACCAGGTAATTCTGAAATACATGCTACCATAAACAGTGCATTTTGAGTTCTGGAGATCATTAGAAATTGAAAAAAAAAAAAAATAAAAGTTCTCAGCACAACATACCAGGGTGATTTTACTGTCAGGGAAATAAAATCAGAAAGGTACATTTGCTCTAGTCACGTTATGAGAGGGGTTGAAGACCCAGGATAAGAGGACAGCAGGGGGCGATATTGCATTATTCATGACAGGACAGGGCTCTGCAACCAGGCCACAAAGGGAAATACTGGTTTTACACCCTTGTGCAGAAGGTGTCCTCAAGGAAGTGTGACTTTCCTGCACCTGGGCCCCCAGGAGCCACATAGAGCATTAGCATTTGACCCACACCCTAGCTTCCTATTTCATCCTCCAACCCTCATGGATTGATCTTTTAGGCCTGTTGTCCATGTAGAATAAAAAAAATGGTCACAGAACAGGATAAAATTTAGATAAAGAAGCAAGCAAGAAAACTGTCTGGAGAGAAAATGAGAAAAAATCAGGCAAGAGTATATCTCAATACTGAAAATAAGAAATCAGCAAGCCCATATAATTTACATACAAAAATGCAAAAATTTCTCATTATGAGTATTAGTTGACTTGGTTTTAATAAAATAACATAGACAACACCTAGTACATATAAAACAAAGAGAGGTTTATTCTGGTTCATGGACATGGAAGTTTAAGCCTGGAATGCATAGCCACATGTGCTTTAGACACTGGCAATGGTATGGTAAGATGGGGAAGGGTGAGCCAAAGTGAATGATCACATCTTAAGCTGGGGAGTTGAGGGAAGAGGACAGGGAGTTATATGACCACCATATTTTGGGACATACCATCAATGAACTAAAGCTTTCTAATAAGGCTCTACTACCTCTCACAAGGTACTATCACCAGGTAGTACCTCCTGGTACTACCCCCCGGGAAGAAGCTTCTATGTATGGACCTTTGGTAGACACTCAAATTGCACGCACAGTTTAGCAGTATGTTAAAGTAGGATTCATGTAGACTGCAAAATACTTATCTTGACTAAAAGGAAGATATTGGGCTGAAAATAGAACTTTTTCTCTGTGTGTGTGTGTGTGTGTGTGTGCGTGTGTGTGTGTGTGTGAGGTCTATGAAGAATGCTGAACATGGAATTTGAAGAGTAGGCAGGTATAAGTCTTATGAGACAATGTCATATGTAACAAGAAGGGACTTAGTCTCTAGGCTCTCAGAAGTGGGACTTGAGCCACTGTAGGAGAGAAAGATGGAATCACAGGACTCACCTCAATGGGAATTCAATGAGACTAATCAGTACACTGTGGATTCCCCACAGTGTGCAGCATATATTAATGTGTTCCTTCAGAGATAAAATGCACAGCCCAAATTAAACTCTTACCTGCATCAAGCAGTATCACCTCTACTCACAAGGGAACAGCTTTTGCTTTGCTGACATGAGCTCCTGGTACCCCTGGATCTTCTCTGTTCCTAGGTTTCCTATTCCTCATTTAACCTTTGGCTCCTTATTGCCAAGTGAACATCCTAGGAGCAAAACTGTTGATTCATGCTGTCACAATAATATCAGAAAATTTTAGAGGAAGAGCAGGGCTCACTAATCTGACAGGCAGTCAGTATAGATAGGCAAATCAAGTCAGGTAGGATCAAGAAAGCCAATTTAAGTGAGTCAATTTTGGGAAGTTGGAGTCCAATCCCCCTGAGGGATTGGAATGTTAATTCCTTCAGAACTCTTCCTCCACCCTTATTAAGAACCTGCCCCTTCCCCAACCTGTTGCCAAGGTAACCTGTCCCAGGAATTCCCCTCCTTACAGGTAACTATAAAGTTGTTAATTAATGTGTCCTGAACTCCATAATTCTGCCCTTCCCCCTTCAGCCCATCTGCTTCTCAGCTTTTGGCTATCCCACCCAGCATCCCTGAGCCTGGTCACTGGGCCTGGTCAGGTATGCAGGAAGGAGAGAGATAAGGCTGAAGAGCAGGAGAACAAAGGAAGCCTGGGACATATAAAAATGCAAACCTTCCTCACTTCTTGGGATACCAGGATACCAGCAATGGCCCCCTTCTCCCTCTGGGGAGAAGTCTATGTTACCCCTTTTAAACAAACCCTACTGTATATGCTTGTCATGGTATGCTATGCTTCTCTAATGTTCAAACTTCAACATTTGGGGGAGCAGAAGTCATTACCATCTACCCACAGTATCAACATGAGCTCCTGGTACCCCTGGATCTTTTCTGTTCCTAGGTTTCCTATTCTTCATTTTACCTTTGGCTCCTTATTGCCAAGTGGACATCCTAGGAGAAAAAACTGTTGATTCATGTTTCCTTGAGAATTTATGAGACAATTTCAGAGGAAAAACAGGGCTCACTGCAGAGATTGATTACTTGCTGGTCACTGTGATTTCCTAACTCATCTGTATTTAAATATGTAATAAATACTTTAACACATTGTTTTTTTTTTTCTGTTTTTACATTGCATTTGAATAATTTGTTATAATCATTCAGTGAGTTCTAATGTAAATGGTAAAAACTGATATTATCAAGGTTTTTATATATTAAAATTAACATTTCTATTTCTTTCTTACTTAAATTTCAGAACATCCTCATTACCTTTGTATTACAAACACACACAATCAAATCCATGTATAAAAACTCTATCAGATACTTGTGAATGCTGACTATAAAAACATTTTTTTAATGTGGTATTTGGGATCAAACCCAGTGTCTGATGTGTGCTAAGCAAGCGTTCAACCACTGAGTCACAATCCCAGCCCCATAACAAACTTTAATGTGAATCATTATTGCTAATACAAATGGTTCTCTTAAAACACAAAAACCATGAGTGATTTGGAAGTAAACAATAATAACAATGAAACTATAGTAAAATAATTATGAACAATTTAAAAATTATATTTTAGTTTGTAAGTATGACCACCATTTTTAAAAATAAAATCTTATTTCACAAATGAATTGAAGGAGTTTCATTTCTTAATTCCCCAATTATCCTCATCTAGCATTTCTAATCATCTACAAAACTGAAAGTGTCTTAAAAAGGTAGAGATGTTCACATTATTTGATCAGAAATATTCTTAATTCTTTTTCAAGTTTGTTGAATATGGTTTTCTTTTTTTTTTTTTTTTTTCTTTCTTAATTTAGATGCTGGGAAGAATTTATACTTTATCTCCAATTCTGCAGTTACATCTGTGCTAAAGCTATATGAATGATGACTTTGTACAGTGGAGGCAGATGGCATCCTAAATCTTGTGTTGCTGTTGTCTGTGTGTGCAATCTCAACCCTGGGTTCCACTGAGGCTGCTTGAGACAATTTCCACAGTCAGTTGGAGATCCTTGTCTCTGGAACTGGACCCTGAGCTTCCCAAAAGCCTGACTCTGGAATGTCAAAAAGGGATCTGTGCTGAGGAAGAAGGGCCTGAAAGTTAACTCAAGGGGGAACCAATGCTCACTTACTGGACAGGGAAAAAAAAAAAAATGTTCACACGAAGCCTGGGTTTGCAATAAAATAAATGAACTAGGTAGACATGGAAAATTCACCCTTGTTTTTATTCCATCTCTGACTTTTATGACATGAAATTTGTGCCTGGGTTGAAGTGTGAGGAAGTGGATTTTGTGAAAGGCATCAACTAAAACTCATGTGTCTCAGTTCCCTATAGTCACTGGTCTATGTGAGTTTCCAGCATCTGCTTCTTTCATGGTCTCTAGGGCACATCAGGCTGACACTGGGACAGGAAGAGAAAGGATGTTTGATTTGCATGAAAAATCTTCCTGTGTGTCTGAAGAGGCCTTAAAATGCCAAACTCAAAGTGAGGAGTATGAGGACACTAAATGCTTGTGAGGATCCACACCATGGCCTGGATGATGGTTCTACTGTTGCTCCTCTCTTATGGTTCAGGTCAGGGAAGGGTAACTGCATCCTTGGGATGCCTACATAAAAGCAGTGTATGAAGGGAACCTTTGTCTTTATAACAATAAATGTCTTTCTTATTGCTTTTAGTGGTGGATTCTCAGACTACTGTGATTCAGGAGCCCTCACTCTCTACATCTTCAGGTGGGACGGTGAAACTCACCTGTGGGCTGAGCTCCGGGTCAGTCTCTACAAGTTACTACCCAAGCTGGTACCAACAGATGCCGGGACATGCTCCTCGCATGCTTATCTACAACACAAACTCCCGACCCTCTGGGGTTTCTGATCGATTTTCTGGTTCCATCCTTGGAAACAAAGCTGCCCTCACCATCACAGGGGCTAAGACTGATGATGAGGCTGATTATTACTGCTCACTCTATATGGGTAGTGGCATTCACACAGTGATCTAAACCCATGGGGAAGTACAACCAAAACCTCTTCATGTGCTCAGAATATCTCATGCTTTACAGGGTGGACAGAGATTGAGATGGTGAAAGTTTTCAACATTTCATGGGGAGATGATGCTGCATGACTCCTTGTCCTACCAGTAATTCATGCCATGTGCCTCACACTGTCCCTCCCAGTGTATATCCATTTCTCACTATGCCTCCTCCTACAGTAGACTTTTTACTCTCCTTCTTTGGTTGGAACAATGATCAGAGGAGCTCACCTCCAAGTAGGTAGCCATCAGGAAGATTCATGGAATCCAGCCTTTAAGACACTTTTCATTTGAAATACTTACAAATGTTGGTTATCCTTTTCTCATATATTGATTTGATTATGGAGATCAAAGTAGGACTTAATTTGCTTTTTAAGTTATAAAAGCAAAATTGCTTTTATACTTTTGTTATGATCACAAGATAATACAATTTTGCTTTTATAATTATGTAATGAACTGATTTTGGGGGGATTTATGGTTATTATGCAATCAGACTTACCATCCATGTCTAAATTATTCTCATATTAAAAATATCAAGTCATTGCAAATAAGAATAAGCTACTTTCAAATGGCATGCAAATGACAAAATGTATATCTACAAAACTTCCTTTAAAGTATATTTTCAGTGGGTCATATGAATATCTGCATATTTTAGTGGGTCATATAAATATCTAGTATATGCATTACTTGAAACTTCCACAGAAGTCTGACTTCCAAACAGTCTCCTACCATCTACTGGCTGACTCTACTGCTGAAGGTGCAGGACTGAAGGTTATACCAGGACATGAATAGGCCCTATTGCAGTCAATAATGGCTGAGCAGGTGAAGGAAAATGTGTGAAAATTCAGTTTGAGTTAAGTTTTTCTGCTTTATTCATAGAAAATGATACTATAAACTATTATCTTGAGGTAATACAGAATGAGAAGCAAAGGAAACACTATGTAGGTTAAGTTTCTGATATGTGTTTATGATTGTTATGTTATGTTGCTTTTATTAACCTTTTAAATTCTACATTTAGCTTTTTGTGGTTTAAGTAAATAATACAACTGCTAAAAAGTCCTCCTGAGTATGAATGGAAATTAACCCCACCACAATGAAAAGGCACAAACCAATTTCTCCAGTACATTTGCTAGTCTGGAAAGGTAATTTGGTGGGGCTCTCAGTCAGTTTTTGAAACATAGAAACTCCTGGCAAACCTGAAGTGTTTCCCTCATTGTACAGAATATTGCAGAGAATACATCAAGTGGAATCTGTGGCATACCATGTAGCCCACAAGTTAGCTGGTGTGCACAATACATTTTGAAAAAAAAACAGGCCAGATGGAGTGTAAATATTTCCAGTGGATGCTCATTCCTGATCAGGACCTGTGGCTAAAAAAAATTGTAACAGCAAGCAGGGCAAATAATTCCTTCAGTGCCTTCAGTTGCTGTGTAAACAAGAAGAGATCATAGGAAATCATAAAATAATATATTTTATTTCAGTTCCTGCTTGAGATGTGGTCTATATAATACTGGTGTTTGAGATATATTTAGTTGATATAAATTAACTCATATGGAAGGAGGTATGGACAAAGAATTATAGTAATACCTGTTATCTGTAAAATAAATTGCTTTTTTTTTCATTTTCTTTTTCTCATTCTGTGCGTGGCAGATATAGTAAATAAATTTACCTACTTACATTTAAATTTGTTCATACACATATGTATATTCTACTTGGATTATTAATTTTATAGACAATCTTACTGTGAATTTTTACAAATTTATATCAATCAACAAAACAAGAACGTTTTTCCCCATTTTTTTCTTTAATTAGATTTCCCTCTAAGATGGCATTTTTTTTTTTTTTGTTTTTTTTAGTTTAAAAAGACTGTGAAAAATAGAAGCAAATGTTAGAAAGATAACGGATTGGAAGGAGACAAAATGGAAAGGACCTGGAGGAGGACAGGCACCTTCAAACCACAGTTCTGACACCTATGACAGGAGCAGGGGGAGGAAGGATGGGGTAGGAAAATCCTCTGACCACAGGCAGGGCTGAGACAGTATGTAGGCTGAGTGGCTCCTGGATCCTGGGTGCCCATTGAGGATACTAGTTCCCACAAAAGGACCCTTCACTACTTACCCCAGATATCAGCATTGCATGGAGCCAGCCAATGTCAGATGGCTGTCATCAACTGTAGTGATCCTGTAGGATCCTCTGTAAGAGAAGTGATGGGTACTTCCTAGGCTGCTACAACCAGCTTTGGTGATGCATTTACCCTGAGAACAGGGGCTGTGCCTTTTTCCCTCATTGTATATACTCCCCTATCTGGACCCAACATGAAGTCAAAGCTGAGGTCTTTCTGGGCTTTGGAGCCCTTGCTATCTGCAGGCCCTGCAACTACTCAGATACCCCTCTTCCCTAACCTGCATGAGGAGAAGGTCCTCAGGCCTGAAGTATCCTTTTTGGCAATCCCATTCCATCCTGTGCCTGACTGTTGCTGTTTTGTAACCTGGGACTACTCCTTGAATTTTCTGCATATCTATAGTGTCTGATGCATGTGAAACACCTTTTTTATTCTTAAAGGATAAATGAGTGAAAGAAGAAATGAATGACTCATTTAAGTCCCCTACTAGTGGTTAATTTAACTTCAGCTTTATTCCTATGGGAGAGGATGAATCCCTGAAACACTGTTTGTCTCTGAAATTACTAAATAATTTCCACCTTCTCATACCATGGTCAAAATGTGACAAATGTACGACAAAATCCCCTGTGACCTGCTCTTCTACCTGACCACACCTTTGTGAATCTGAACACAGGTGTTGCCTTTCCCACATCTTGTTCTCTGGACTACCTGCTTCTCTCCCACCTGAGGTTCATTAGGCCCAGGAGTCACACCTAAGAGGCCCTTGTCATTTCACCTTTTTCTAGTTTCCTCTGCTCTCATCTTATACCACACACCCACAAATTTTTCCTGCCAGATCATTTTGTTCCAATATTTTCTAACAATTTCCCCAGAGTAGACGTTGTAATATGAATTGTAATGATGGGTACAGTCCTGGTTAAACATGTTCTGGTCAATAGAGACATCAATTAAGAACCTAAACATATATACAGTTGGATAGAGTCCCATGCATATGGGCATTGGTGTGGTCGAGCAGTTGTTTCCTCTAAGCTTCACTTATTAAGTAAGCTAGTTTATTATGCCACCCTCCCTGGCTAAGGGATCCAGACACTGAGATGGGGGTACAGACAGATTGCATGAGCAGCCCCAACTCTGGGATGCCAATGCAGCTGTTATAATAGTGTCCTGGGACAGTGAAGCTATCAGAGTGAGGTCTAAGAAGGAGCTGTGTCCACTATGGCCTGCATCCTTTTTCTCTTTCTGTTCTTCTCTCAATGCACAGGTAGGTATTGGTCTCAGAGGTCTAGAGCAGGCTCCTAACTTGCCTCATCCCCAAGTCACTTATCCCTACCTCTGCCCTGGACCGTTTTTCTCCTTCTGCTCTTCTCTCAATGCACAAGTAGGTACAGGCCTCAGAGGCCTAGGGCAGACCACTAACCTTAGTCATTACTCTCTGCCTCCAATACCCAAATCACTGACCCCTACCTCTGCCCTTCACTGTGATGGGTCTGTGCTTGCAGGTTCCCTCTCTTTGCCTGTGCAGACATGGCCACTCCCCTTTTCTGCATCTCTAGGATCAACAGCCAGGCTCACCAGCACTCTGAACAGAGACCTACTGTTTCTAGAAAAAAACATATTGGTACTAGCAGGACTTGTGCTGAGCACTACTCAAACTTATATCTGAGCCAGACTCATACAAACAGCTGGGGCCTGCGTTTCCCTATTGTATTTTTGGATACAAAAATATCTCAACCAATGAAGTGTATTTGTAAGTCACTTTCTTACAGTTTGAGGATAAGGACAATTATTACTGTCCTATATATGAAATTAGTACTTATGACAGTAAAACAATCATATGAGCCAGTGGGATAAGTCCCTCATCTGTAGACTTTCCAAGTTTATGTCACTTTACTCTGGTGGTCAAGAACATCACTGTTGATAAAATAAAATATCAGATTCTGGTTTACATTAGTGGCACAGCATAATTCTCCCCCATTGTACAATGCTCATGGGAATCACAAAAAGCAAAACAAAAAAATCACAACAATTTTATATTAATACTAAAAATGATAAAATTATCAATTATCACCAGTAAAGGAGGTTTGGCACAGAAGTTTAAACCCATCAAGTTGATAACTCATAATATCATTATAAATCAATATACACCAATATTTTATTTAAATTATAAATTATGCATAATTTTATATGTAATAAAATTTTAGCAGTGATCAGTGTCTGTACCTATCAGGACCCATAAACTGCAATTGCAAATTATATACTGAATTCTGTAAATGCATTGTGTTTAAAACAGTATCATAGAGTTAAACATGTAAATATCCCTGATGTCTCTGAAGATTGACATGTAAGAGATTGTTTTATTTTTTCTTTTTATTTGCTTTTTTTAACTCCTTAATTTTAGAGTCATGTAAACTATACATGTGAATAATAGAATTGAGATGTTCTGCATCAAGTGGAAGCAGTAAAACTTTTAAAATAAATTTTCTTTCCTGTGTAATGTTTTTCAAACTTAATTACAAATTTCAATATTCCAAAGCCTTAGAACATAACAACAGAATTGGTTAATTTTACTTTTGTCATAATATCAAGCCTTGTTGAAAGTATAGTCTGCATTTAACATCCCCACCTCAATAGTCTTAAAACTTTCATTTTGTTTAAATTAATGAAGAAAAGGATTATAATGATAGACTAATATTCTAATTTAAGTGGTTTATTCTTCTTTTGAATACCCTGCATGCATCTATGCAGTAATCCACACACTGGCTTTAGTGAATGGGTCAGCTCATGCTAGTTGTGCATAAGTCACCACTCCTTTTGATTTCCGTCACTCCTTTTGATTTCCACCATCCCATAGATGTGTAGCACTTTTTACTGATACTTTAATGTGTACAGTCTAATGATAGATTATATTTAGTGTTGTTTCATGTGCTTATTTCTTTTTTTATTTCTTGCTTTTAGATATACATAATAGTACAGTATATTTTGACATATTGTTCACACATGGGGTACAACCCATTACAATTTTGATCCCATTCTTGTGGTTGAACACGATGTGGAGTTATAGTGGTCATTTATTCATATATGAACACAGAGAAATTATGTCTAATTCATCCTAGTTTCTTTCCTAATCTCATCCCCCTCCCTTCCCTTCATCCCCCTTTATCTAATCAAATGAACTTCTATACTTATCCCACCTACTCTCCCTTGCTGTGGGTTAGCATCCACATATCATAGAGAACATTTGGCCTTTAGATTTTGGGGACTGGCTTACTTCACATAGCATGATAGTGTCAAATTTCATCCATTAACTGGAAATGCCATAATTTCATTCTTCTTTAAGGCTAAGTAATATTCCATTGTGTATATGTACCACATATTCCTTATCTATTCATCTGTTGAAGGTCAGCTAGGTTGGTTCCATTGTTTAGCTACTGTGAATTGAGCTGCAGTAAACATTGATGTGGCTGCATCACTGCAGTACATTGATTTTAAATGCTTGCAGTATAAACCGAGAAGTGCATTAAATGGTGATTCCATTCCAAGTTTTCTAAGGAATCTCCACACTGCTTTCCAGAGTGGTTGTGAGATGTGCAGTTCCACCAACATGTGTTTATTTTGTATCTTCAAGTTTCTTCCTAAAACATTGGTCATTTTACATAGCTTGTTTCATGTTGCTTGGTGTAATAAATTCAAATATTCTGGGTTCATATTCAGAGAAAAAATTAGAGAAAGGAAAATCAAAAGAAAACTCTGTATGTGCTGGTGGATTTGGATACACTCACTGAGAAAAGGAGAATTATACTTCCTGATCTGTATTGGGAAGTTTTGTCTTGCTCTTTCTGAAATGAAGGGCAAGAGGAGCATAAAGTGTGGGGAAAAAATAATCTGCAGGAAATTAACAGTCATGACATTTGAGTGAACTATGTGAAGGTGGAAAAATAAATTTTCATTAAAACTACAGAATAGCACAAGGGAATATTTTTTGAAAGACAAAAGGAAGGAGAAAATAATGATTAAAATTTTATATATTAAACATTGATAAATGTGAATGGCTTGATAATGTACATACATTCTCGTATAATTAATTTTAAAATAATCTATTAATTAGAAAATGTAAGTTATGTTTTTCCCAATCTCTATACTATCACTCTCAGAAATATAAAATATTAGATTACACAATGTGCACAATTTATCTTATCACAGAAAGTAATAAAATTGCTTGATTTTTAAAATTTAATTTGATTTATTCTAATTATGTATATATGACAGCAGAATGCAATTCAATTCATATTACAGAAATAGAGCACAATTTTTCATGTCTCTTATTGAACACAAAGTAAAGTCACATCACTCATGTTTTCATACATGTACTTAGGGTAATGATGTCTGACTCATTCCACTGTCTTTCATACCCCTATTCCAACCCCTTCCCCTCCCTAATCTTTTCCTTATTTAAAGTTTAACTATTCCTCTTATGCTTTCCTGCCTCATCCCAATTATTAATCAGCATCCTCATATCAGAGAAGACATTTGGCATTTAGTTTTTTTGGGATTGGCTTACTTAGCATTATATTCTCCAACTCCATCCATTTACCTGCAAATGCATGATTTTATTCTCTTTTAATGATGAATAATATTCCATTGTGTATATATACCACATTTTCTTTATCCATTCATCTTCTGAAGGTTTCTAAGCTGGATCTACAATTTAGCTATAGTGAATTGTGCTGCTATAAACATTGATATGGCTGTGTCCCTGTAGGATGCTGTTTTTAAGTCCTTTGCCTATAATCTGAGGAGTGGGATAGCTGGGTCCAATCGTGGTTCCATTCCCAATTTACAAAGGAATCTCCTTACTGCTTTCCAGATTGGTTTCACCAATTTGCAGTCCCACGAGCAATGTAAGAGTGTACCTTTTTCCCCACATCCTCGTCAATACTTATTATTTGTATTCCTAATAGCTTCCATTCTTATTGCAGTCAGATGAAATCATAGAGTAGTTCTGATTTATATTTCTCCAATTGTTTAGAGATGTTGAACACTTTTCATATATTTGTTGATTGATTGCATATCATCTTCTGAGAAGTGTCTGTTCAGTTCCTTGGCCCATGTATTGACTGGATTTTTTAATTGTTTAGATTGTTGAGTTCTTTATATAATCTTAGAGATTAGTGCTCTATCTTATGTGAATGTGTGCCGAAGTCCTGCTCCAGCAGGGGGAGTGAGGAGTCGGAGAGGTTGGAGAGAAACACACACCACACAGGTCTGGAGGCTTAACTCTTGCTTTTACTTTCTTTCCCCAGTTTATATAGCCCAGAAAGCACAGCTTTTTTACATTACAGCTTTTGAAGTTACATTAAAGAATTTCAGAGTTATACATTCTGAGGGAAACAGGATATTGTTCTAAGTACATATTACTGATTAATATTTTCCAAAAATGTAAGAAAAGCATACATTGATCAATCTTAAATGTCAAGAATAATCGTATAGCAATACAAAACATGTTTTTACCTAAATCTATTTTTGTAACCCCTTAAGTCCACTCATAGCTTGATTGCCCTAGTACATCTTACTTAAACTTTAACTGTACTCAATTTATTAGGTTCTTATTGTTTCCTATAATCACTTTTTTTTTTTGAACTTAGGAAGAAGGAAGTATAGTTATTATTCAGAAGTCAGGCAAACAGGTGTTATTCCCTTGATCAAATGTCAGATCTAAGGGGTCTCTACCATGGAAAACTTATATAGATATATCCTAAACTAATATCCTAAACTACTTAAAAATAAAAGGAGTCCTTATCAATCACAAAAAGACACTTAAAGCCTTATTACTATAACAAGGAAAGGTTGAACAGCAGGGCATAGCAAGAGCCACAAGTTTAATTATTATTACAAGCCTAATGTCTAATTATAAAAACCTGCTATACTAGTATGCTTAAGAATTTATTACTGAGATACTGACTTAGATTCCACAGAGTAATTTAGTGTAGTCAGTTTCATGCTTAATGATTAATACATTAGACCTAGTGGCCACATAGGCAGGAAGCAAAGTAGTAGGAATATAGAGAGACAGAATTAGCCACTCCAGCGCCATATTTGTGTTACATCTTTTCCTTAGAAAAGAGGGGGAAATGCCCTGCTTTTTCCTTTTATAATTGATGAGGATGCCCTGCTCTACTCATCATAAGGAAGATGTCACAAATGTGGTAAAAATTTGCTCCCATTCTGTAGGCTCTTTATTTACTTCACTGATTATTTCTTTTGCTGAGAAGAAGCTGTTGAGTTTGAATCTGTCCCTTTTTTTGATTCTTGATTTTAATTCTTGCGCTATAGAAATCTTATTAAGGAAGCAAGGCCTAATCTTACATGATGCAACTTTGGGCCTTCTTTTTCTTCTATTAGGCACAGGTTCTCTAGTTTAATTCTTAGATCCTTGATCCACTTTGAGTTGAGTTTTATGCATGGTGAGAAATAGGGGTTTAATTTTATTTTGTTGCATATGTATTTCCAGTTTTCCCAGCACCATTTGTTGAGGAGGCTTTTTTCTCGAATATATAGTTTTGGTACATTTTTCTAATATAAGATAACTGTATTTATGTGGGTTTGTTTCTGTATCCTTTCTTCTGTACAATTAGCTTACCAGTCTATTTTGGTGCCAATACCATGCCGTTTTTGTCATTATAGCTCTGTAGTATAGTTTAAGGTCTTGTATAGTAATGGTACCTACTTCGCTCTTATTCCTAAGGATTGCTTAAGCTATTCTTGGCCTCTTATTTTTCCTAATGAATTTCATGACAGCTTTTTCTATTGCTATGAGGAATGTCATTGGGATTTTGATTGTAATTGCATTAAATCTGTATAGTGCTTGTGGTAGTATGGTCATTTTGTCAATATTAATTCAGCCTATCTTAGAAGTAGGGAGATCTTTCTATCTTCTAAGGTCATTTTAAGGTTTATTCTTTAGCATTTTGTAGTTTTCACTGTATAGGTCTTTCACTTCTTTTGTTAAGTTGATTCCCAAGTATTTCACTTTATTTTTTTGAGACTATTGTAAATGGGGTAGATACCCTTGTTTCTATTTCCAGGAATTTACCACTGATATACAAAAATGCCTTTGACTTATGGGTATTTATTTTATATTCTGCTACCTTGCCAAATTCATTGACTAATTCTAAAAGTTTTCTGGTGGAATTTTTTGGGTCTTCTATGTATAGAATCATATTGTCAGCAAATAGTGCTAATTTGAGTACTTCTTTTCCTATCCATATCCCTTTAATGTCTTTTGTCTGTCTAATTGCTCTACTAGTGTTTCAAGAACTATGGTAAGTAGAAGTGGTGAAAGAGGACATCTCTGTCTTGTTCCAGGTTTTAGAGGGAAGGCTCTCAATTTTTCTCCATTTAGAATGATGTTTGCCTGGGGCTTAGCATAGATAACTTTTACAATGTTGAGATAAGTACCTGTTTTTCTAGTGTTTTGAACATGAAGGGTGCTGTATTTTGTCGAATGCTTTTTCTGCATCTATTGAGATAATCATGTTTCTTATATTTAAGTCTATTGATGTGATGAATGACATTGATTGGTTTCTGTATGTTGAACTAAACTTGCATCCCTGGGATGAATGCTACTTGATCATAGTGCACTATCTTTTTGATATGTTTTTGTATTTAATATGTCAGAATTGTATTGAGAATTTTTTCATCTGTGTTCATTAGATATATTGGTCTGAAGCTTTTTTTTTTTTTATCTTTGATATTTCTTTGATTGGTTTTGGAATCAGGATAATATTGTCCTTATAGAATAATTTGAAAGTGTTCCCTCTTTTATATTTTATTAAATAATTTTAGTAGTATTGGTATTAGTTCTTTTTTAAAGGTATTGTAGATATTAGTTGTGTATCCACCTGGCTCTGGACTTTTCTTAGTTGAAAGTCTTCTGATCCATCTTCTATTTCATTGCTTGAAATTGGTCTGTTTAAATCATGTATATCATCATGGTTGTTTGGGTAGTTCATATCTCTAGAAATTTGTTGATGCCTTCAATATTTTTTTTTTATGGGAGTACAAGTTTTCAAAATTAATTTCTAATTATCTTCTGTATTTCTGTAGTGTCTGTCATGATATTTCCTTTTTCATCATGAATGTTAGCAATTTGAGTTTTCTCTCACCTTCTCTTTGTTAGCATGGCTAAAGGTTTATCAATTTTGTTTATTTTTTTAAAGAACCAACTTTGTGTTTTGTTAATTTTTTCAATTGGTTCAATTTGTTTCAATTTCATTGATTTCAGCTCTGATTTAATTATTTTTTGTCTTCTACTGCTTTTGATATTAATTTTTTCTTCTTTTTCTAGGGCTTTGGAATGTAATGTTACGCCATTTATTTGTTGACTTTTTCTTCTTTGAAAAATGAACTCCATGCAATGAACATTCCTGTTAGTAGAGCCTTCATAGTGTCCCATATATTTTTGATGTATTGTATCAATGTTCTCATTTACCTCTAAGAATTTTTAAATCTCCTCTTGGATGTCTTTTGCAACCCATTATTCATTCAATGGTATATTATTTAGTCTCCAGGTCTTGGAGTAGCTTTTCTTTTTTTATTTTATCATTCATTTCTAATTCTATTCCTTTATGATCTGATACCATGCAGGGTATTATCTCTACTTTTTTTCTGTTTGCTAACAGTTACTTTGTGGCATAATATATGGTCTATTTTATAGAGAAGAATCCACATGCTGCTGAGAGGAAAGTGTATTCACTCATTGATGGATGAAATATTCTCTATATGTCAGTTAAGTCTAAGTTATTGATTATTTTATTAAGTTCTATAGTTTTTTTTTTTTTTAATCTTTTGTTTGGAAGATCTATCCAGTAGTGAAAGAAGTGTGTTAATGTCACCCAGAATTCTTGTGTTGTAGTCTATTTGACTCTTGAACTTGACAGTAGCTTGTTTGATGAACATAGATGCTCCAATGTTTAGGGCATATACATTTATAATTGTTATATCTTGTTGATGTATGGTTTCCTTGAGCAGTATGTAATGTCCTTATTTATCCCTTTTGATTATCTTTGGCTTGAAGTCTACTTTATTTGATATGAGGATGGAAACCCCTGCCTGTTTCCGCAGTTTATGTGCATAGTATGATTTCTCCCAATCTTTCACTTTCAATCTATGGATTTCTTTTCCTATGAGATGAGTCTCTTGTGGGTAGCATATTGTAAGTTATTTTTTTTTTCCAAAATCCAATCTGCAGTCTATGTCTTTTGATTGGTGAGTTTAAGCCATTAACCTTTAGAGTAATTATTGAGACATGATTTGTATTCCCAGCCCTTCTTGTTTTTTTTTTTTTTTTCTTGATATTTAACTGACATGGTATGAAGGAGCCCTAATTGGGAAGGGCTGTTGTAGCTAGCTGGAAGCCATGGGTTCCACCTGATATGTATGTGACGCACCTGTAGGCACCCGCAAACCTGAAGGTATATAACCGGGTGAAAGCGGTCCGAGTTAGGAGAACGGAGAATTCAGTCAGCCGGGCAGTCACTCGGTCGGTCAGAAGAATCAGAGCGGCCAGAACGTAGGCAGAGCGGTTACAGAAGAGAAACCAGATAGAAGAAGTAATGACTGGTCAGAGTTAGGCCGAGACTCCTGAGGAAGACAGAAGACAGAAGAAAGAAGAAGGAAGAAAGAAGAGAGAAGAAAGAAGCTCTAATCTTTCTCTAAGCTAAGCTCTAAGCTCTAAAAGCTTTCTTTAATCTTTCTCTCTACTCTAAGCTAAGACTCTACTCTAAGCTAAGAAGAAAAATCTTTCTTTCCCTCTCTAAGAAAAATCTTTCTTTCCCTCTCTAAGCTCTAAGAAAGTAGCAGTAAAAGTAGTAAAAGCTTAACTCTGCCTCCGAGAGTTTTTATCCCGGTTTACGGTACCAGGCAGCTTACAAATGGTGGTCCGTCCGGGGCTCGGCAGGCAGAGAAGAAAAGCTAAGAAATAAGAGCAATGAAAAAGCATAGCCTCAGACTCAGTTGAGACCAGCAAAAAGAGTAGAAACAGGAGAGCAGAGCCTCTGACTCAGTTGAAGCTAGTTAAGAATTAAGCCGAAGCAGAGTAGCTGGCCAAAAAATAAAGAAGCCAGAAAAGCTATACAGAGAAAAAGCCTTGAGCTTTAGTATAAAGAAAAAAGCCATGAGCTTAAAAGAAAATAGAGAATTAAATAGCATGGTAAAAACCATGCAGAAAAAAAGCCATTGAGCTTTGGCAAGAAAGCCATAAAGAAAAAATAAAGAAGAAAAAAAAAAAAAAAGTCAAAGCCGCTTATACAATTGTGCTTAACTAAGTGCGTTAGTTGCTCCTCAGCAGTAGACTTCCTTAAAGCCACAGCACCTTCTCAAAGGGCTCAAATATCCACCCTTTCAAAAATAAAAGGTGAAAAGCTAGGTAGGGACAAAAAAATAAAATAAAATAGAGAAAATAGAATTAAAGCACCTTTTTAAACTAAAGGGAAGGAATATGAAGGAGCCCTAATTGGGAAGGGCTGTTGTAGCTAGCTGGAAGCCATGGGTTCCACCTGATATGTATGTGACGCACCTGTAGGCACCCGCAAACCTGAAGGTATATAACCGGGTGAAAGCGGTCCGAGTTAGGAGAACGGAGAATTCAGTCAGCCGGGCAGTCACTCGGTCGGTCAGAAGAATCAGAGCGGCCAGAACGTAGGCAGAGCGGTTACAGAAAAGAAACCAGATAGAAGAAGTAATGACTGGTCAGAGTAAGGCCGAGGCTCCCGAGGAAGACAGAAGACAGAAGACAGAAGAAGGAAGAAAGAAGAGAGAAGAAAGAAGCTCTAGTCTTTCTCTAAGCTAAGCTCTATCTTTCTTTAAGCTAAGCTACTCTACTCTAAGCTAAGAAGAAAAGCTAAGCTCTATCTTTCTTTACTCTAAAGCTACTCTACTCTAAGCTAAGAAGAAAAATCTTTCTTTCCCTCTCTAAGCTCTAAGAAAGTAGAAGTAAAAGTAGTAAAAGCTTAACTCTGCCTCCGAGAGTTTTTATCCCGGTTTACGGTACCAGGCAGCTTACAATGGTATCTGCTTAGTTTAGTTTTTCCTTTAGTATAGTAACTCCCTTTGATGATTCTTATTGTTGTTTTTTATTTCCTCCTTGTGTAATATTTTCCAAGGATTTCTATAGTGCCATGTTTCTAGCTATAAATTCTTTTAACTTTTGTTTATCGTGGAAGGTTATTATTTCATCATCAAATGTAAAATTTAATTTCATGTTACATATAAAATGGTTGGCATCCATTTTCAATCAGAGCTTGGTATATAATGTTCCAGGGTCTTCTATCTTTCTGGTTCTGGATTGAAAATTTTGCAAATGTCTTAATTTGTTTTTCCTTGTATGTAATCTGATTCCTTTCTCTTGTGGCTTTTAAGATTATCTCCTTATTCTGTGTGCTAGGCATGTTCATTTTTAAATTATTTATTTATTTTAATTTGTTATACATGCTTGCATAGTGCAATTCATTTCATGTTACATATAAAGAGCACAGTTTTTCAAGTCACTGGTTTTATATAAAGTATTTTCACACCATTTGTGTTTTTATATATGTACTTAGTGTATTGATTGTGGATCTGTTGTGATTTTGTATGTTTTGTGTCTTGTAAGCCTCTTGTATTTGGTTTTTCAATTATTCTTTATATTTGGAAAATTTTCTGATATTAGTTCATAGAATAGACTGCACATTCCTTTGATTTGGAACTCCATGCCTTCCTTTATTTCAATAACACTTAAATTTGGTCTTTTTATGTTATTTCATATTTCCTGAATGTTCTGCTCATGCTTTCTTACCATCTTTACTTTGTGATTTACATTCTTTTCAAGATTATATATTTTTTATTTCTTGTCTGAGGTCCTGTCTTCCAAGTAGTCTAATCTGTTGGTTATGCTTCTTATTGAGCTTTATATTTGGTTTATTGTTTCTTTCATTTTAAGAATATCTGTTTTTTTTTTTTCAGAACCTCCATCTCCTTATTGAAGTAATTTTTTTCTTCCTATATTTGCTTATTGAAATGATCTTTTGATGTCTGTATTTCTTCTCTTATATCATTCTTTAATTCACAGCACATTTTAATTATGTATACCCTGAACTCTTTCTCTGTCATTTCTTCTGTTGTGCTAGCCAATGATTCTAATAATGTAGCATCTTGATTTTCTTTCTTTTTTTTTTGGGGGGGGGGGGCACCTTTTTCCCTTATTTTTTCATGCTGTTTGTGTGTCTTTCCTTCTAGCACTGAGGATGCACAGTGTTACTGTTTTATATGCTTTAGGCATACAGTGCCCCAGTAGGGTTCCAATACCTCTCTTGCCCAGCTGGTGTTCCAAGCTGGGAATTGCCACAACTAAAGATGGTGACCATAGTGTGCCACAACGGAGGCAGCTGCTTTCATCTATAGTGTGTCAGGTCAGGTGTGGGGTGGTGGGGAGTGGAGTTGGGCAATGTGTTCAAAGATGGCAGGCTGCATCCAGTACAGGCTCTGCAGGCATTGGTGGGGATGTCCTGGGCTTTCCAATGCTCCGCAGTGGGTCAGTGGGGCTGTCCTGGGCCTGCCTGTGCTCCATAGAACTTGGCGGGGCTATTTGAGGCCTGCCTGTGTCCCCCGATTGTAGGCAAGCCTGTCCTGGGCCTGCCTGGGGTCCATGCATATTGGTGGGGTTGGTAATTCATGATTTTTAATCCTTTATATATTTAATTACAAATTGTGTTGGAGTTGAAAAGAACCAACCTACCATGAGGTGAGTTACATTATTAAGTATGGAAGTGTCTAGGCCTTAGAATGGTACTTTTTGCCTATCATGAGTTCTGGAACTGTCAAAATTATGAAAAATTATTCAACATCTGTATCAGTTAGAGAAATTAAAATTAAAACTATGCTGAGATTTTATCTAATTCCATTCATAATGGCAATTATCAGAAATACAAGAAGCAATCAATTTTGGTGAGGATGTGGGAGACAGGTACAATCATACATTGGTGCAACTACTCTGGAAAACTGTACAGAGATTCCTCAGAGAACTTTGAATGGAACCACCATTTGACTCAGCTATCTACTCCTCAGTTTTATACCCAAAGGTCTTAAAATCAGTATACTATACTGATGCATCCACATTAATGTTTATAGTAGTATAATTAACAAGAGTTAATATGGAAACAGCCTAGGTGCCCTTCAACAGACAGATGGATAAAGAAAAAGTGGTATATATATGCAATGGAGTATTACTCAATCATAATAGAAAGAAAATTGTGTCATATAATAATAAATGGATGAAACTGGAGACTATCATATTAAGTGAAATAAGCCAATCTCAAAAAACCAAAGGCTGAATGATCTCTCTGATATGTGAATGATAACTCAAAATAAGGGCAGAGGGTTAGAAAGAATAGAAATGCTTAGGATAGACAAAAGGGAATGAAGGGAAGGGATGGGGAATAAAAATAGGAAAGATAGTAGAATGAATCGGACATAGTTTCTATGTGTATATATGAATACATGATCAATGTAATTATACCAGAAGAATTGGATGTTATACTCCATATTTGTATAATATGTGAAAATACATCCTATTGTCATCTATAACCAATAAGAACAAATAAATAGAAATAAAAATATTAAAATAATTCAGAATATGATTTACTTCCTCAGCTGGAAACCTGGAACCCTTGTAAAATTTACCTAATCATATTGAACAAATATGAAAAAAAGCTGATAATCATGCTCAGACCACCTGCATATTTCCCAGTGTCTAGGACAATGCATTTTCACCCATGACTGAAAACATTCATGAGTCCTGCAAACTGAGTCCATTCAAGGTCTTCAGTCCCTGTGGCATTCCATGTAGCCAATGGCTGCTGGAGTGCTATATGGCTGTGACTCACACATAGTCACAACCATCAGTCTCACTAACTCACAATAAGGGTTACAAATATGTGAATCAAGAAAGCTTAAAACATGCATATATGTGTCTTCTAAATAGCATTAAATGCCTACTCATAAGATTTTGCAACTGAGTTCCTTGCCAAGTCCAAAGTGAAGGAACTATTGGAACAAAGTTTTTGTGCTATGGATAAACTGGATGACACACAAGCTAATGAAAGCAGAAACTTTATATTCACCTTTTTAATCCTGATCTGAGAAGAATTTATATCAAGAATACCATCTTATTTATTTCCAGGGAAGAGTCAAATAAACTATGCATAAATTCACCATGAGAAGTCTGAGGAATGCAAGAAGGTTATCCTGAGGTAATGAGGAGGCTGCACAAGGGTCTCACTGGCCTGGAACCTAGGCAGAGGCAGTGGGGATGTAGTGGGGATGTGTAAGAGTCTCAGGGGGTCTGATCACAATGTCACATGATGATGTGTGAACAACAGGGGAAACTGCAGACCAGTAAAGAGGCATCAGGAAGGAACCAAAACTGTAATGAGCCACCTGGCTCTGCCTGATGCTGTTTTGTTAGGTCTTACAGCTATGACCTCCCACACCTCTGAGACAACTCAACTCCACCCCTGCATACCCACTAGGCATCTTTAAGTACAGGAGTTGAACTAGGACCCAGGGTGCAATGAGAAAACCTGGAGGAACCTAATTTGCATGGATAGACCCTCCCCTTCTCAGAGTAGGAAGAGGGCAAGGGAGAGGTATAGGGGAACCTCTGCTCAGCATCAGGAACAGAAGGCAGAGCTCAGGATGACCTTCACCATGGCCTGGTCCTGTCTCTTCCTCACATTCCTTGTTCAGTGTCCAGGTGACATGATATGAAGGAGGGGTAGGATCTGGGATTCTTCTGATATGAGCCCTGATTCTACTTTTGTATCTAGACAAAACTCACCTTCTCCATGTCTCTCCCAATTCCAGGGTCCTGGGCCCAGTCTGTGCTGACTCAGTAGCCCTCACTCTCTGGGACTTCAGGAAAGAAGGTCACCATCTCCTACACTGGAAGCAGCAACAATATTGGAAATTACAATTATGTGCACTGGTATCAGCAGTTCCCAGAAACAGCCCCTAAACTTCTTATCTATGAAAATAGTAATCGAAACTCAGGGGTCCCTGATCACTTCTCTGGCTCCAAATCTGGCAACTCTGGTTCGTTGACCATCACTGGGCTTCAGCCTGAGGATGAGGCTGTCTATCACTGTCAGTCTTATGATGACAGCCTTAATACTCCCACAGTGCTCCAGGTGCATGGGGAAGTAAGACAAGAACCCCTTTACCATCTGTCAGGAGGGCAAACAACTAGCAGTGTTGCTCAGGCCTAGTTTCTGGCTTTCTCTCCTTCCATTACTATAGGCCCAGCGGAATCTACTGGTACTCCTTTAAGTGAGAAACCTCTTGTCCTCTGCCTTCAGCATCATTCACAACAGTATGTTTCTAGAAAAATGCCTCCATATAAACATAAATTCCTGCTCCTCTTTAGCATGAGTTGCTGAACAGAATTCTGTGGTCACTTTGTCCTGAAGTCCAGGTGATGGGGCAGCCAGTACAAGCCTGATGATCTCAGACTTGACTTCTGATGGGAATCCTGTGGCTCCATCCTCCATTTTTCCTATTTTCAGGAATTCTAGAACTGTGTCTTCTTCTCCTCAGTCCTCCTTGTGTATGTCTGTGATTCACATTTTAACCTAACTTTATGTATGTTTTTAATATAAAACATTTGGCAGACAACGAAACACCCATAAGTAAAAACTGCCAGATTTTGAGATATTTTCACACCTTTGGGAACATCAGAACAATCAGGCCAAGGAATCTGACCACCAGCACAAAAGCCTACTTTGTACTTTTTGAATTCTCCCTCCATGTCCGCACAAGGAATACCAGGAAACCACTGAGTTTCTTTCTATCTTTGACTATTGGTCTGGTTTTATTTAATTTAACTTTTATATTTGGAAACACAGAGAAGATATGCCTCTCATGAATGACTTCTTCCAGTCTATATATTCCTTTTGAGACCCTTCCACAATGTGTTGAATTTTCCTCGATTCTACTGAGGACACATAATGACCTTTGTGGTCCCTGGAAATTTTGGTATTGATGGACACTTGTCTCTACTCATGTGTGTATTAAAATTTTATTTTATAACTCCATCAGCATAGAGAGAAATATATTCCAGCCATCATTGTGTTCATTGTATTATTGACATCCTGATCTGCTTTGACAGATGACTAAATCAGTCAGGAGCACCCCATTTGAATTGGGCTGGTGCTAAATAATCACACAGACACATAAAGTACCTTTTTATAGGGGTTCAGTGATGTCTCCTCTGCCCCAGCTCCTGCAAGGGAGGCAAGAGAGGCAGGCAAAAGAGAGAGAGAGCATGCCTGAGACCATCCTATTTACTAAGGAAAAGACAGTTGAAAAAGTTCCACCCAAAAGAGGCAAGGGTTTGGGTTTCAAGGGAGTGTAGCCCAGTCCCATTGAGTGATGCCCACTCCCAGAGCTGTAATTCCTTGCCAAGAAAAGGTGAGGTCTGCTTGCTTTTGCATTGTGAGCAGAAGCCAATTCCACACTTCCATTGTTCAAGGTTACAGGTACGTGCTCAGCTCCTATGTACTTAGCTCCTACTAATAGTGGCCCCTGACACTGATATAAGATCTTTTCTCAAAAAATGATGGAAAACAATCAGAAACCCTTTTCCTTTGTTATTTGCTCACTGTTCACTGGCCTTAGCATCTCCTCATTGGGCCTGTAGCATGTTGAATTGGTCCTCACTTTGTAGAACAACTGAACTAATTCAGGGTTTGTGGTAGGACTGTGATAAAAGACAAAATAGCTGACATGCATGAGTCCCAGAGGGTTACTTGGAAGCAGAAGACCATTGGGAAGGCAAGGTTTCTTCCCTGTGTGCTCAGGTCAGAGTTTTGAAGGCATCTCTTAACATTGCTACCACCTCTCCAAGGACTTTTGCAACTTCATCACATTTCCTAGAGCCCATCTGATGACAAGAATATTCCTAAGAAAATTGTGGTATCTCCATATGCTGATAACAACAGCTGACACCTCAGAGAGACTTCAGGACACAAACAGTGGTGAAGGTGTGGATTTCCAAGCTTGTCCAGAACTGTGGCACATCAATGAGAAAAAAATGGAAATAAAAAAAAATTTTTGTTCATGTCCTGCCTGTGGAGAGTCCAAATCAAGTTTATGAAGTTCACTGAGTTAATTAAGAAATAAGTGACTTTCATGTTTCCCTCTTACTCTCATTCTCAGTTGAGATTCCCAGTGGTTATAACCATGTCTGGCAGACACCTCATATTCCAAGGAGATGTGCTAGGACATGTAAGGAGGATGGCAAGATGGGGTGATCTGGAACTGAGACACTTCCTTTTAGATTCCTTCAGGATAAAACAAGTGGATTCAGGTAGTTGTAGCTAAAAGACAAAATGTTTAAAAAATCCAAAAAGTCTGAGTGCCATCCTGTTTGCTATGTTGTTGTGCATTCTCTCACTTTAAAATCTACTGAAGGAAACTCAAGGGACATATATGGGAGTCTGGATTATCCCTTGCAAATTTGTGGCAAAGTAGACAGATGTTTGAAAAATATCCTCCCCCCACCAAAAATTATATATATAGATAGAGAGAGAGATAGATAGATAGATAGATAGAGCTCACCATGAGGTGGCCAGATTGAGAGGGGAACAGGCTGCATTCAAAGTTTGGTCTGTGGAACAAAGAGATGAAAGAAAAGATCAAATAATTGCTTTTTCCCCTGGATATAAAGTGAAAATTGGGGAAGATAGCAACCCAGAAAAACCTTCATGACTGGCCATGAGAATGTACAGAGGGTCCTTGTACGAACTCAACAGTAAGTCTATTTGTATGAACAAAAAGAGAAATGCTCTGAGTGTTTAGCTTTCAGCTTGCCATGGCTTGTTTGATTTCTGGTCAGAGTAGTTTTTCTTTTACTGGCTGTGGTGGTACATGCCTATAATCCTAGATACTCAGGAGCCTAGGCAATGAGATAAAATGTTGGAGGCACGCTTCAACAAGTGAGTAACAATGTGTTTCAAAAACAAAAAACAAAACAACAACAACAACAAAATACTACAGTGAAGTCATTCATCCTAATGCTCAACTTGGGTCATTGAAGTTGTTTCTGATCATCAATGGTTATAAACATTTCTTGGTGAGCAACTTAAAAGATGTGCAGGAACTAAGTGGACATGATAATCTATATCACAGGTGTGCATATATAGTGTCATTGTTTCCAAATTTTTAGGTCATTTTTGGTGCCAAACATAATTATCTACCTCCTTTAAGGGTGCCTTTACTGAGGTCTGTTTTGCCCAATAAAGTAGAACCAGAGTAAGCCTGACAATACCATGATAAATTGAATAACTACTGTCTTTTTTCTCCCCTGCATGGTTCCTTCTGCATGCTGAAAAGAATTATTCCAATGTGTTATCCTGCACTGAGTTAGTAATAAAATGAAAATGAACACATGATGAATTACCATTCATCACATGCAGTGGAAAAAGTGTGTGAGCAAGAATTTTGCGATGTAATTTCATATCAAGAGTTGCAATTTTGTTCATTCATAATGACAAAGACTATCTGGTCTGATAACAAAGTAAAATTGCTAAGTCTATGCTTCTCAGTGCTAATAGGTAATGTGACTTCAGTGGGTGTCTGATTCGGTTATAAAAGCTCCACTTTCTCCACAGCACTGCTCACTCTGTTCAGCAGTGTGGGAAACATATCCTTATGAGGCTCTTCTCAGACTGTCATCCACATTAGCCTCCGGTGCTTAGGAACATTCTTCTCAATTAAACATGGATTAATTGGCAGAGTAGATTGTATGTTAGGCCAAAAATCTAGTCTTAAGAAATTGAAGAGGAGGACATTCTTCTAATCTTATTCTAAGAGGCCAGTTGTTCTCTCCTGGAAGTTTACTTATGTTGATATCTCTCCTATAAACAATGTGTGCTATCTTGCACACATGAATGTAAATCAGAAAAACCCTAAAATCTGGGAGTGATGGTGTACACCTGTAATTTCAACAGCATGGGAGGCTGTGGCTGGAGGATCACGAGTTCAAAGCAAGCCTCAGCAACACAGCAAAGTCCTAAGCAATTTAGAAAGACACTCTCTGTAAACAAAAAAAAAAAAAAAAAAAAAAAAAGGGGGGGGATGGTGTGTGTGCTGGGAATGAGAAACTTAGTGAATAAGACCCACTGGTTTAGTCCCTGAAAAACAAAAAACAAAACAGAAAAAAATAGGAAAGCTTTCCTGAGCTTGGAATATTTTTGTGTAGTGTGGTCATGTAGACCTGGTTGACTACCTGCATAACTGACTTGATCTCCAATGAACTAGTTTTAAAAAAAAATAAAAATTGAAAGAAAAGGAAGTTTAATTCTAATTGAAGAATTTTCTCTTTTTTTTCTTTTTAACCCTGTAAAATATATTATTTAAAATCATTTTCAACTTAATTCTTTTCTACATCAAATGAGAAGCTCAAAATCAATAACCTTATTAGCATGTTTGTCACGAAAACAATTGAAAACAAATTCTTTACTTATTCAAAACACCCATGAGTGAGGTTCCATTTTTATCTCTTTTTCTTGATAACTTCCATTTATGAAAGAAAGAACTGTATCCTTGAAAGGAGAAATGTTGAATAGAGAAATAAGATCTGGAGAGGGAGAAAACAAGGGGATAGGAAGGTACTGTGGAATGACACCAAACAAATGATGCTGTGAGCAAGTACAAATATATCACAGTGAATCCCAATTTTATTAATAATTTAAATGCACCATTAATGAAAAACAGAAATGAGAACAGTTGAGTAGAGAAACAGGTTTAGGGGAGGGTGTAGTAGAGGAAAAGGTAGAATACTGGGGAATGAAATTGATAAAATTATGTTTCCTGTATGTATGAATATGGGTACAGTAAATCTCACTATTAACATACAATCATAATAAATCAATGAAGCACTACACAAAATAAATACAAATATGTTAATGATTAAAAAGATTGATTATGTTTAAGACCATGCAACACTAAAATGAATTGTCCACAATTTGGAAAAATTTCAACAAAGACACAAAAAGAGATAAATAGATATAAATAGGAATGCTCAAAAAAAAAAAAAAAAAAAAAAACCTCAAGTAATGAGTGTGAAACAGTCTTGGAAATACAGTGGCAATATCATACAAACAATTCAACAGTTCTGTATCAAATGAGACCTTATAACTTTAGACCAAAATGTCTCCAGGGGGCACTGTGTGCCTTCATAGAAAATTGGTAGAAGCTCAACTGGTTTAGCTTTATTGGATCATGAAGAGTTTCTCAGTGGAACCATTCATACTGCTAGAGCAGCTGCTTCCTCCCATGAGGAAAATCCACAGCACACACCCACTCTGGGTATATTTCTGAAGATATAAGTGCTCTGAGGACTGACGACCATGTTTTGGAAGTTGGAGGTAAAGGCTCATATTTATATAATACACTACGCAAACATGACCACTTCAACAGGCAATTCAGTAAGAAATCATAGGCCATCAGGAAGTCTGGCCTAAACTTTATGGCCAGGGGATTCTTTCAAAGTGCATACCACAGCATGGATATATCTCCTTCTCCTCCTCATTCAGTTTTCAGGATGATAAAGACTTTGGATTTCAGCCATTGTAGTGGCTCTCTGTTGTCTCACCTCATTCTGGACATGTTTTATCAGGTTTTAGTGTCCACTTCTCAGGTTTTGGAACTCAGGAACCCTCACTGACCACTTGCTCAGGAGGGAAAGTCACTCTCATCTGTGCCTTCCAGCGCAGTTTGGGACACCAATGATCACTTCTCATACTAGTTGCAGCAGAAGTTTAGCCAAGCACCCAGGACCTGAATTGAAACACAAACAGCAAACACTCTTGTTCACCTTTCCTGGTGCTCTGACTCCCTTGCTGTAGGCAAAGCTGCCTGATCCTTTCGGGTGCTCAGACTGAGGGTGAAACAGGTTCAATGTGTGATACATTACAGCGAAGCTCAGTACAGTCATACCCAGATCATCAACAGAAACCTAAACCTGCCTGTTACTTAGCTTAGATAGTAATATGATCACAGGATATGCGAATCATAACACTGGACTGACCACTCTGACAGCCTAATGATGAATATATAGACAAAGGTTAAGGAAAAGGGCTGGTTAGTTTCTGTTCCTGTATAAGTCCAAAATGCAGGATATCTGTCAATTGTTTGTGAGGAAATGTTCCACCAAATATGTATTTAATTATCTGAATTCTTCTTCAGTCTGTCCTGTAACCTCTGCTTGGGCCAAAGTAGTACTAGTCTCTCTTAGCCTTATCATTTTTGGCCCATATTAAGATACTAGTTAGTTAATAAACATACTCCATAAATGAGTAAGTAGAAATGCATACATAATGGACATCCAGCCTTAGCTGATAAAGTGTTCTCAGTATTATTTTACCCTTTACTCCTTGATTGAACAGGAGGACCAGCGTTCTATTTCCATCTCTTCTCTCTTCATCCACATTCCTCATTAGTGACTGCCCTCACATTGCCTGGACCCCATCTTTAACAACAAGGTGACATCATGCCGCTATACACGATCACAGTCAACTGTTTCTAAACAGAGAAGCCAAAATACCTGAGTGCTTAACAAGTATTTAATTCTTTTATGGGTAGAGAAAACATCTAATTGATATATTTTCCACCATACTCAAGAAAGAGTGATAGAATATGCCTATTTATTCAAATAAGAAATGTCCAGTTTTGAATATATTCTTCCTTGCTCATCTCACAGGTCTTTGAGTTTAACATGTTATAAAGATTCCGTCTTTGAACAGAGCTCTGATGAATATCTCCATCTTGTTTTCCTTTCTTAGTATTTCTGTATGGACAAATTAATTTAAGAAATTTTTCTAGAATCCCTAGCAATGCAATGTGATATGTATTATGATAGATGTAATTCAAATATATAATTTATGTGTATATATAATTGCTAGAGATCAAACACAGGGCCTCCCCCATGCTAAGGAAGCACTCTATCACTGTGCAATGATCACAGCAGCTTCACTCAATTTTGTAGACTCAACTCCAGGTGCAGTTCCTTGGAGTTTTGTTCAGGATTTAAATTTTAATAGAGCTTATCACATTCACAACATTGTGTTCTTTCTTCCCTATATTGAATAATTCTAAAATGACAAACAGCATGCTAATATTGATGAAATTGTGCTTTTGTACAACTTATTCACACAGGCATTCCAGGCAAAGCAAAGTATCCAATGAGGGTGGCAAATTCTGTGGCATTCAGCTGTGAAGACCCTAAAGATTGACCTGTGACTAGAGGTGGTGAAGAAGAGATATGCATGGAATTCCATTGTGTTTCTCACAGCTGGCTGAACCCCACTAGCCTCAGGTCTAATAGAGTCTGAGCTGCCTCTTGTGCTCACTAAGGAGATCTTCAGCCTGGTGCTCTCAGGGCCAGGTTATGGCTCCCAAACAGGATCCTGTGCAAGATTTCTAATAGCTGCTCTGTCTATGACATTTGCTATGGTGAAACTCAGAACAGACATCTCCCTCAACATCCTTTCCCCTCATATCCTCTTGGAGACTCATGCATCAGAAATTAGATGTACTCTGAGGAAACAGGAAGAGAGAGAATTTAATTTACTTGAACAGGCACTTACTTTCCCTGAGGGCAGCAGAAAGGATAAGCCTGGGGTGGCAGAGTCCATCTGTGGGGATCAAGCACAAATCTACCATGGCCTGTACCCTCATTCCTCTTGCTACTCTCTCATTACACAGGTAGGGACATGTCTTACAGACTCAGGACAGCTCCAATCCTGTATCAATTCTTCTAGATCAAATGACCAGTATCTTAAATATGGTTCCTACTCCAGCACCTGTGATTGTGTTTTCAAGTTCTTTGCCCAGCCTCTGCTGACTCAGCTACCCTCCCTTTCTGCACCTCCTGAAGCATCTGTCAGATTCATCTGCACCCCGAGTATTGTCTTCAGTGTTGCTGAAAAATGAATATAGTGGTACCAATTCAAGATGGGGAATCATTCTAGTTTTTTCCTGAGATATTACTCAAATTTTGTAATTTTCATGGCTCTGAGTTTCTGGCCTCTTCTCTGGATTCAAAGATGTCCCAAGCAATTCATCACTTTTGCTCATTTCTGGGCTGCAGACTGAGGATGAGGCTGACTATTACTGTGTCATTGGCCACATTAATGCTTCTCAAGGTGACACAGGCAGATGGGGAATTGGTACAAAAAAATCAACCTGCTCAGGGTTTTGGACTATAAGTCTTCACCAATTTTAAATGCTTATACACTAAGTATGAATTTAAGTAAATTCTGGATCACAATGTCAGCCATCTAATTTTTCTAATAAAAATTTTTGAAATCTGAGGATAATCGAAAAAAAACACCAAAATAAATATAACATCCAACCTTTTCTTTATGATCCATATGGTGATATGATTTTATAACCAGATCTGTAGATTTAATTATTTATCTGGAAAGAAAATCAAATCAACTTTCTTCTTGGCCAAGTGCAAGAGACCCTTTCAGCAGGTAGATATTCCTTCACGACATGGGCTTAGCTCTTCAAGAATTCAGAGAAGATACCACTTGTTTGTCTTCAGTTTTTTGTTTTTTTTTTTTTTTTTTTTTTTTTTCCTCAGGGCTGTAAAGGCTCTCAGGGATTGAGACACTAAGATGTAAAATGCTTTGTGAGGTTGGAGGCATCAGATAAATTTCAAGCACAGGGATGTCCTGGCTCCCTTGCTGGGTATCTGCACCATCCATTTTGATGTCAAGGATTGAACATTAGGCATTGGGGTAGGGAAGTGGTAAGAAATTTAGGACTGAAACCAACAAACTTTCTTGAGGAATCTGAGTGAGTGAATGAGAGGTTCTACCATTGATTAGAAAACTCTGAGAGTCCTCCTGGGTATATGAGTAAAGTAAGTTCCACGGATGACACTCTTCTCCATGTTTTACCACCCAGGATAATGTGGACTTTCATAGGTAGGGTTTCCTGAGATCGTTGGAACTGACTTCTGTCTTTCCCTCCTCTAATATCTATTGGGGCTCTTCAACATTTCATAGTTTAGGGTTGGACTGTGGACCTTCAGGGAGCAGAAATTCCCACACATGTACATATATGTGTAACTATATCTGTAAATCACAATGTGTGCCTCAGAGCCTGAGGCCATTTTGTTTTACACACTGAGAAATAGAAACATTGGTGGTTCTGTGGTGGTTGGCACCCAGGATTTCCTGTGAGAAGTCCTAGATCTGTGACCTCAGATATAAGTGATCAGTCATCAAGGATTAAGCCTTAAATTTAGGCCCAATATTTGTCAGTAGGGCCTCATTGACTACCACTAGGTTCCATCCTGAGGAACAGGCTTAAGATAAAAAAGACTTATTATCAATTTCTACCCCCAAAACATACATTTTTCCTCATTCACATTTGGCTACATCATCAATGTCAAAAAGATCGCCACCCTAGGGTGAATTGATACAAAATCACCACTCCTGTCTACTCCATCATTGCTTTGTCTCTGCCTATGAGCAATCCATACTCCTGTGTTGCTTCTGCAGCCCCCTTTATGTCTACTGATTGTTTCAAAACTGCACTGATCTTTCCCTGACTCTGAAAACATAGGGAAGCTGTGCTTCATTTTCTTTTCAGTTTACACTAGGGTGTAGCTTTGCATTCCCTGATAAAGAATAAAACCCCTCCTCCAAGGACATAACTCACAGACTCTCCAATACTCTTTTTTTCCTGTTAGACCTCAAAAGTTATGCTCTTCCTTCAGTATTCCTCATGTGGAAAGATGTTGGGTAAATATCAGGGTGTTTTTTAGACCTAAACTTAATAAACCTACCCACATTTAAATCCATGGAGCTCTTAACAAATAAACCTGTTTAAGAACTCTCCTTTAATACAAAAATTCACAAAGGGTGAGTTAGTTGAGGAATTGTAGGAACAACAATATAATAGTAATTTATATTTATACCAATGTTATTTTATATAAATACTTATATGGAAAATGTAAAACTAGGAGAAGATAACTTACATACATCAGAGTCAAAATAATTTTTTTTTCAGGTAGGCATTCAAGACAAAATTAGAGAACAGAGAAGCAAGTCAAAGCAGAAAACATTCATTCCCTGATAATATTGTATTCTCACAAGGAAAACAGACATCTGAAGCCAAGGCCTGTAGAATTCAGTGAGGCAAAACACAACAGGAGACTCTTAGAAAAACAGCAACCTGAAAATAAGTAATCCTGTAAGAGGAACACAGGCAGAATTATGAGCACTTGCCACCTCTCCTTAGCTTCAGGCATTAAACTTTGTTCAAAAGGTTCATAGTCTTGGAATAACCCAAAGTACCTGGCTGAAGCAAAGTCAAATCCCAGATAGTTCTGAAATATGGGGTACCATAAACTGTGCATCTAGAATTTTGGAGATCATTAGAAAATTAAAAAGCAAAAGGTCTCAGAAAAATACACCATGGTGGTTTTATCATCAGGGAAATAAAATCAGAAAGTTCCATTTACTATAATCAGGTTGTGCTTCCAGAGTCTCTGCCAAGTTATGATAGGGGTTCAAACACAGATCATCAGAAACTAGCAGGGGAAGATGTTGGACTACTCATGACAAGAAAGGGCTCTGAACCAGGCCACAAGGGAAATTCTGGCTTCACACCCCTGTGCAGAAGGTGTTCTCACCAAAATGTGACTTTCTTGCACCTGGGTCCCCAGAAGCCACATGTATACTGGGATCTGACCCACACCCTTGCTTTCTATTTTATCCTTTCATCCACATGGATTGATTGTTTAGGCCTATTGTCAGGAAGAATGGAAGAATGGTCACAGAGCAAGAAGAATTTTAGGTGAAGAAACAAGCAAGGAGACTAGAGAGAAAATGACAAAAAATCAGACAAGAGTAGATCTCAATACTGAAAATAAGAAATCAACAAGCCCATTCAATTTATGAATGAAAACCCCAAAATTTCTCAGTATTAGTATTAGTTGACTGTGTTTAACAAAGACAACTTAGACAACACAGGGCAAAGAGAGGTTTATTTTGGTTTATGCATATAGAGGTTTAAGCCTGGTATATTTAGTCTCATATGTTTGGGACACTCATGAGTGCTTGATAAGATGGGGAACTGTGAGCCATGATGAATGGTCACATCATAATCCAGGAAGTGTGTGGGGGGGGGCAGTTGACAGGGTGGTGTGTAACCACCATTTTGTGGACATGACATCAATGACCTCAGGCACTCTCACAAGGCCCTACTACCTCTCACAGGTACTATTTCCAGTTAGTACTTCCTGGTACTGTCACAGTAGGAAAAAGCCTCTATTTGTGGAACTTTGGCAGATACTCAGTATGTTAGGCAGTAGAATTCATGTTAGACTGAGAAAGACTTACCTTGACAAACAGGAAGGATTTAGGCTGAAAATAGGACTTTTTTTTTTTTTTTTTTTTTTTTTTTTGAGGTCTATGAAGGATGCTGAACATGGACTTTGAAGTTTGGCAGGTATAAGAGTTATGAGACAATGTCAGGTGTCACAATCAGGGAGAGATCTCAGCAGTGGGACTTGAGTCACTGTATTAAGATGGAATCACAGGACCCACTTCAGTGGGATTTGATGGAACAAATCAATAAGGATTCCCACAGTGTGCAGCATATATAAGTATGATCTTTCAGGGATAAGACACACAGCTTAATTTAAACTCTTACCAGGATCAAGCAGTATCACCTCCATTCAGAATGGAGCTGCTTTGGCTTTGCTGACATGAGCTTCTGATACCCTGAGATTTTCTCTATTTCTAGGTTTCCTATTTCTCATTTTGCCTTTGGTTCCTTATTGCCATGTGGGCATCCCAGGAGAAAAAAAATGTTGATTCATGGTACCTGAAGAATGTCTGAAACAACTTCAGAGGTGCACAGGCTCACTGCAGAGGTTAGGATTACTTTCTGGTCATTCTGATTCCCTAATTTATCTGTATTTAAATGTGTGATAAATACTTTAACCCATTGTTTTTCCTGTTTTTTACTGAATCTGAATAATTTGTTTTCATTTTCTTACAGTGAGTTTTAATGTAAATGATAAAAACTGACATTATAAGGCTTTTATCTATTAAAATTAGCATTTCTATTTCTTTCTCACTTAAATTTTAGATCATCCTCTTTATCTTAGTATTACACACACACACACACACACACACACACACACACACACACACAAAGTCAAATGTATACATACACCACTATGAGATACACTTGACTATTGGCCATAATGTACTTTAATATGAATCTTTATTCCTAAATGAATGGATCTCTTAAAACATAAAAAACATGAATGATAATTAATAACAGTGAAAATTTAATAAAATAATTATGAACAATTTAGACATTCTTTTAGTTTGGAGTAATGAACTCCATTTATTAAAATAAAATCTTAATTCACAAACGAATTAAAGGAGTTTTTTTTCTGAACTACCCAATTATCCTCATCTGGCATTTCTAATCATCTTAAAAAATGTAAATGTCTTAAAATAATAAAGATGTTCAGACAAATTTGGTCAGAAATATTTTTAATTTTATTTTCCAATATGATAAACATGGTTTTATTTTTTTCTTATTTTTGAAATTGGAAAGAATATCCCACTTTCAAATTCTGCAGTTCCACTAGTGCTAAAACCATGTAACAGATGACTTCTTAAGAGTAGAGGCAGGTAGCACCCCAAGCCTTGTGTTGCTGCTGACTGTGTCTGCAATCTCATCACTGGCTTCCACTGAGGCTGCTTGAGACAATCTCCAGGATTCAGTCAGTGGGAGACCCCAGTCTCTGTAACCAGCCAGTGAGCTCCCCGCAAACCTGGCTCCAGAGTGTTGCAATGAGATCTATGTTGAGAAAGAAGGACAGACAGTTAACTCAAGGGGGAACAATACTCATTTACTGTACAGGAAAAATATGTTCACCTGGAAGGTCTGGGTTTGCAATAAAATAGATGAACCAGGTAGACATGGAGAATTCATCCTTGTTTTTATTCCATCTCTGACTTTCAAGAGAAGAAATTTAGGCCTGAGTTGAAGTAGTGTGAGAAACCTGATCTGGGAAAAGGCATCAACTAAAACCTATGTGTGTCAGGCCCCCTGTACTCACTGGTCTATGTGAGTCCTAAGCATCTGCCTCTTTCACGATCTCCTCTAGGGAACATCAAGCTGAATTCTGGGGCAGAAAGGGAAAGAAAGTTTGATTTGTATAAAAAAAAACTTCCTCTGGATCCGAATAAGCATTAAAATGCCCTGAGGACACCAAACTCAAAGTGATTAGTATGAGGACACCAAGTGCTTTTGAGGATCTCCACCATGGCCTGGATCATGTTTTTACTGATTTTCTTCTCTTAATGTTCAGGAATGGAGGGGCACTGCATCCTGGGGGTGCCTACATAAAAGCAGTGTCTCAGGGGACCTTTTTCTTTTTACTTACAACTGCCTCTATTATTGCTTTTAGTGGTGGCTTCTCAGACCACCGTGATCCAGGAGCCCGCACTCTTTGTGTTTTCAGGTGAGACATGGACACTCTCCTGTGGCCTTCTCTCTGGATCAGTCTCTTCAGGTCACTACTCAGTTGTCACCAACATTTACTAGGACATGCTACCCACACACTTATCTACAGCACAAACACCTGCCCCTCTGGGGTCCCTAATCTATTCTCTGGTTCCATCCTTGTAAATAAAACTGTTGTCAACAACACAAGGACTCAGAATAACTATGAGGCTGATTATTACTGCACACTCAACATGGGTAGTGGTATTTATACAGTATTCTAAACCCCCTGGGAGGTACAACCAAAACCTCTTTGAGTGCTCAGAATGTATCATACTTTACAGGGTGGAGAGAGATTGAGAAAGTAAAAATGTTCAACACTTTCATGTGAAAATGATGCTGCATGACTACTGTCCTACCAGTGGTTCATACCATGTGCCTCACCCTATCTCTCCCAGTGTGTATCCATTTCTCAGTGTTCTTCCTCTTATACTAGACTGGCACTCTCCCTCTTTGGTAGTACAATGAGCAGAGAAGCTCAAATATGAAACCCCCAGGAAGATTCAGAGAACAATCATCTACCTTTAAGATGCTTTTTATTGAAAATATTAACAAAAAACATTAGTTCTTCTTATACATTGATTTTATTATGGATCAAGTTAGTACTTGATTTGCTTTTAAAGTATGAAAGCAAAATTGCTTTTATTATTTTGTTATGATTATAACATAACACAATTTTGGTTTTATAATTATGTAATGAATTATTTGTGGAGATTAATGATTAATATACAGTTGCACTCATTATCTGTGTCTAAATTATTCCCATATTTCAACTGAGGATACCTAAAACATTCAGAAACTGATTTCAAAATATCAAGTCATTGCAAAAGATAAGTATCTAATTTCAAACTCCAGCCAAAAGATGGGAGGGATTTCTGTATAACTTCCTTTTATGCATATTTTCAGTGGCTCATATGAATAACTGCATACTTCAGTGTGTCATATATTATCTGGTATCTGCATATCTAGAATCTCCCAGAGAATTTTTACTTCCAAACACTCTCCTACCATCCTCTGAGCTGACTCTCCTATGAAGGACACAAAGGTGCAGTACTGGAGGTTATACCTGAACTGGAAAGGGTCCTATTGCACTAAACACTGTTGTTAAACAGGTGAAAAATAAATGTGTGAAATGCAGTTTGAGTTAGTTTTCTGATTTATCCATAGAAAATGATATTATGAACTGTTAGGTTGAGATAATACACAACAAGAATGAAAGGGAAACATTGTGTAAGAAATTTTGTGATATGAGCTTATTATTGCTATGTTAGGTTGCTTTTACTAACCTTTTGAAATCTGGTTTAATTTTTTGTGATTCAAATATATACAAGAAGAATGAAGCTGGTGGCATTACTATTAAAGACCTTAAATTGTACTACAAAGCAATAGTAACAAAAATAGCATGGTAATGGCATCAAAATAGACCAGTTGACCAATGGTACAGAATAGAAGACACAGAGATGAACCCACACACCTACAGTTATCTTATATTAGACAAAGTTGCCAAAAATGTTCACTAGAGAAAAGACAGCCTCTTCAACAAATGGTGTTGGAAAAACTGGAAATCCTCATGTAATAAAATGAAATTAAATCTCTTCTCTCACCATGCACAAAACTTAAGTGGATCAAGGATCTAGGAATTAAACCAGAGACCTTGTACCTAATAGAAGAAAAAGTAGGCCCAAATCTCCATCATGTTGGTTTAGGCTCCAACTTCCTCAATAAGACCCCTATAGCACAAGAACTCAAAACAAGAATCAATAAATGGGATGGATTCAAACTAAAAAGCTTCTTCTCAGCAAAAGAAACAATCAGTGAGGTGAATAGAGGACCTACAGAATGGGAGCAAATATTTACCACAAGCACATCAGATAGAACACTAACCTCAAGAACTTATAAAGCTCTTAAAAGCCTTAACACACACACACACACACACACACACACACACACACACACACAAAAAATAACCCAATCAACAAATGGGCCAAGGAACTAAGCAGATACTTCTCAGAAGATGATATACAAACAATCAACAAATATATGAAAAAAAAAATGTTCAACATCTCTAGCAATTAGAGAAATGCAAATAAAAACAACTCTAAGATTTCATCTTACTCCAGTCAGAATGGCAGCTATCAAAAAAACAAACAACAATAAATGCTGGCGAGGGTGTGGGGAAAAAGGCACTTTCTTACATTGCTGGTAGAGCTGCAAATTGGTGAAGCCAATCTGGAAAGTAGTATAAAGATTCCTAGGAAAACTGGGAATGGAACCACCATTTGACCCAGCTATCCCACTCCACTCCTTGGCCTATTCCCAAAGGACTTAAAAACAGATTACTACAAGGACACAACCTTATATCATTTTTGCTTTGCAGATTAGTTTAACTAAGTACATCTAAATTCCTTCTTAGACATTTCTTCCACTGTGGTGTGTATGGATACCATTATTGAAGGATCTTGGTTGTTTTTTCCCTTGTGTTTAATGTTTGTATGCCTACCTATCTAAGAGTATAGACTTGAGGCAGTAGAGTTTCTACTCTATGAACTTAGAATGTCCCTAAAGATTTTCTGTACTTCACCATATAGGGGAAGATAATAACACAGACAATGCAAATGATATGCCACACTAAACAAATATTTCCTGCTATCATATCTACAGTGTTAATTGTCACAATAAACAGAACATATATGTTTGTTTATTTATTGTCTATAATAATAATGGTAAATTTGCAAAAGGGTTTACAATTTTTTTTTAATTTTTATTTAATTTATTCTAATTTTTTTAGATTATTTATTTACTTATTCATAATGCACAAGTATATCATCTTTTTACATACAACTGCTTGTATACAAAGTATATAAGTACCATTCAGATCTTTAATCATGCATTTAGGATAGTGATATCCATCTCATTCAACCACCATTTTTCCCTCCTCCCCCCCCCCCCGCTCCCTCCCTTGCACTCCCTTTCCTTTGACCATTCTAGTGTTCCTCTAATCCTATGTACCCCCATCCAATCACACTGTGAACTAACCTCCTTATATCAGAGAAAACATTTGGTGTTTGGATTTTTGAGATTGACTAATTTCACTTAGCATTATATTCTCCAACTTCATCCATTTACCTGCAAATGCCATTATTTTATTCTCTCTTATTGCTGAGTAAAATTCCATTTTGTATATATACCACATTTTCTTTATCCACTCATCTACTGAGGGACATCTAGGTTGGTTCCACAACCTAACTATTATGAATTGTACTGCTATAAACATTGAAGTGGCTGTGTCACTGTAATATGCTGTTTTTAAGTCTTTTGGGAACAGACCCAGGAGTGGGATGGCTGGGTCATAGGGTGGTTCCATTCCCATTTTTCCAAGAAATCTCCATAGTGCTTTCCATAGCGGTTGCACCATTTTGCAGTCCCACCAGCAATGTATGAGTGTGCCTTTTTCCCCACATCCTCTCCAACATTTATTGTTGTTTGTGTTCTTGATAGCTGCCATTCTGACTGGAGTGAAATGAAATCTTAGAGTAGTTTTTATTTGCGTTTCTCTAATTGCCAGAGAGGTTGAGCATTTTTTCATGTATTTGTTGATTGATTGTATATCTTCTTCTGAGAAGTGTCTTTTCAGTTCCTTAGCCCATTTATTGATTGGGTTATTTTCTTTTTTAGTGTAAAGTTTTTTGAGTTCTTTATATATTCTAGAAATTAGTGCTCTATCCGATGTGCATGTATTAAATATTTGTTCCCAGTTAGTTGGCTCTCTATTCACCTCACTGATTGTTTCTTTTGCTGAGAAGAAGCTTTTTAGATTTAAGCTAAAAAGGGTTTACAATTTTGAATGGTAAACAAGGACAGAACAAAATTGTTATAGAATGTGATGATTATGAGGGAGCAAGAAAGAAGGTAGAAGTAAAAATTAAAGGAAGAGTAAAAAAGAAATTAATATAAGTTGATTGCTTACAGAAGAAGAGGGCAAAAGATAATCAAGAAAAAAAAGGTTATAGAAAAATATATAAAAACTATTTTTTATAGAAAAAGTTTAAAAAGAAAAAGAAAAAGAAAAAACAAAACTGAAATATATAAACCAAACATCCTAGGTTTCTAAAACTGGATCCATGAAAAATAACTGGCTTCAAAAATACTAGAAAAAATATAAATAAGAATATTATAAAAGTCCATGAACATTGTGGTCAAAATTAAATAAAAGAAATAAAAATATCAATAAAAAGTTACTGATTTGTTTCTGTAGAAATACAATATATTCTCAAATATATTCTCAGCTTCTCTTCTCAGCACTGTGAGGGGTGTTTATCTGGAGCATGATGCCCCACCCTTTAGGTGGACTGCTGAGGTAAGAGAGGTAATCACATAGGCAAAACTCCTGGTGGTGTGTTTAGGTTTAAGTGGGCTCTAGGCTCCTATCTGAATGCAAATTTGTCTAGAGACTTTGCATCAGCACTCCAGGTCCTAGCAATTACCATTCCACATGGGAAGGCTGCACCCCTAGGATCTTTCCTGATATCAACGATATAATAGAGGAGCTAGTTCTTAGTCTTTTGGACCCCACATTTCCTGGTCTTGAGTTCAGTCTTCCAACCAATTTCCCACATACCCACACTTTAAAATTCCTGGCCACAGATGTATCTCCCAACCAGTCCTGCAAGCAGCCAGATTGGAGGAGGAAGGGGAGAGCCGGGTGTTTTTCCATGTCAATCATTCCCCTATGTGAACTTTTGCTGCCTTTGATTTTCTCCTGGTAACTTAAGCACACTATACTTTGTGCAGTGTGGATTTGCCAGGTTTGTATTTTGGGCCAAACTTGGGTTTGCCAGTAATTGGCTCCCCCAGCTGCTGGCCCCCATGCCTCAGCTGCAAAGTGTGTTCTTCCTCTCTCTTTGACATGCTTTTTGGAGAGATTCAGCTTCCTTCCAAAACAATGATATTGTGCAATGCACCTTTGAATTTAGTTGGGTGGTGTCTTTGATCTCTAACCTTTCTGTACCCAGACACTCCAATGGCCTCCTAAAGATGCACGTTCCTTTCCTTCCCTTATTCCTCCACTTTTATCATAGAGGGACTCTCTGGCTGCTGCTTCAGCTGTAGCACTGAGGATTTATTTTTATTTTATTAATTCCACCCTCCTGAATCCCTGATCTGCTTTGAATATCCAATATTAAATCATAGTAAAGTCCCCCTCACTATTTTTTGCTCACCCATCTTGGTGAGAAGCTACCTATCTGTTCTTTGTTCCATTCCATGCAGCAGCCAGTAAAGTGACGTTCTCTATACATCCAGTTGAAACCTCCTGTACTATTATTTTATGCACACCATAAAACATTTCCCAAAGCAGAAGTTAAAACTGAGTAAAATAAAAGTGAAGGAAAATTTGACATCAAAAGCCAATGTGGTGACTTTTATGCCTGTAAATCCAGAGATTTCAGAGACTGAGGCAGGAAGATCACAAGTTGCAGGCCAGCCTCAGCAACTTACTTAGCAAATAAAATAAAATAAAAAAAGGACTGGGGATGTGTGGGATATAGCTCTGTGGTAGTATAAATCATCCCTCCCCCCCCCCCCTTCCCCGCTCCCCCCCCCCCCCCCCCCTCCCCCCCCCCCCCCCCCCCCCCCCCCCCCCCCCCCCCCCCCCTCTAGTATCACACAAAAAAAAAAGACATCACAATACTAAAGAAAACATGAAATCTGAGAAGTCTTTTAAGTATTAAAGAAACTACGGCAATAATTTTTAAAATTTTTCTACAAAAGTCCACAATAGTCTGGGATATTTTCTTTAACACTGGGGATTAAACATAGGACTTCAAGATGCTGGGCATCTCTCTACCACTGAGCTATATCCCCAGCCCTTGTGGGGAGCAATATAAAACTTTCAATAGTTAAGTCATGCCAATCCTTCACAACCTTTTCTAGCAAATCAGAAAAGAGAAAATATTCTTAGCTACTTTTGTGCTTATAAATTGGAATATGAGAAAGATAAATTATAATCTCATTTTATTCATGAGCTAGGATTACATTTTCTAGATCAAATACTAGCAGTAAAAAGATTTTCTTGAAACATAACTTGTGTTCATCTGGGGAATTCAGGGGTCTTTCACTGTCAGGAAATCTCTTGTGCAATTGTGTAAACACAGTATTGAATTTGAGGGCCTGGAGCTGACCTGTAAAACTCTGTCTCAATTGTGCCACTGGGCAGTTGTATCCTTAAAATACTGACTTCTTTATGTCTCCTGTCCCAGTCTGTACAAAAATATCATCTTCACTGAAGCATTGTTATGAAAGTTAAAGGATTTTTGTTGAGTGCTTAAAATAGAACTAGGCACACAAAAGGTGCTATATACATGACTGTTAATTTTTCTACCTATATAATAAATTGCTGCTATTAAATCAATGGAATACAATATAAAGCTCACTTAAAATATTCTTGATTAAAAGAAAGTTCATAGCAGAGTTAGTAATGGAAGTGCAATTCTCTTGCCTGATAAAGAACACCTGCTAAAACTACTAAAAATCATCAAAACATTATTCTAAATGAGGAAGTATTAGAACCATACACTTTGAAATCATGGTGAGGCATGGGTGGCTTTCTTTACCACCTCTGTACAAGAATGGGTTTTTCAGAGCCAGACCTATGGTATATGAAAAATGGAGAGAAGGAAGAACATTATTGTAATTAAAAAACAGTATCCCTGTATACAAAACCAAAAGACAACTTAGAAATTTAGAAAGGGAAGTATGGCAGCATGGCTAGATTTAGAATCGATATATAAACTCAGTTGAATTTCTCTGCACCAGATAAGCAATTTGTTCTCTTCACCCTGCTTTAAAGCTTAGTAATATTTCATTGAGTATATATACCACATTTTCTATCGTTTCTTAAATTTAAATTTGTTATATTTGTAATAGTAGTATGCATTACAATTCATAATACTCATATAGAGCCTCTTTTTACATAACACCGTTTGTATACAAAGTATATTCGTACTATTCAAGTCTTCAATCATGCATTTAGGATAATGATATCCATCTCATTCAACCATCTTTTCTTTTTCCCCCTCCATCCCCCCCCCCATTGCTCCCTCCCTTCCCCTCCCTCCTCTTTGGCCATTCTAGTGTTCCTCTAATCCTCCTATGTACCCCAACACCCAACACCACTGTGAATTTGCCTCCTTATATCAGAGAAAACATTTGGATATTTGGATTTTTGAGATTGATTAACTTCACATAGCATTATATTCTCCAACTTCATCTATTTACCTGTGTATTTACCTGTGAATGGCATTATTTTATTTTCTTTTATTGCTGAGTAAAATTCCATTGTGTATATATACCACATTTTCTTAATCCACTCATCTACTGAGGGACATCTAGGTTAATTCCACAACCTAGCTATTGTGAATTGTGCTGCTATAAACATTGAAATGGCTGTGTCACTGTAATATGCTGTTTTAAAGTTCTTTGGGAATAGACCCAGGAGTGGGATGGCTGGGTCATAGGGTGGTTCCATTCCCAGTTTTCTAAGAAATCTCTATACCATTGTCCATAATGGTTGCACCATTTTGCAGCCCCACCAGCAATGTATGAGTGTGCCTTTTCCCCCACATTCTCTCCAACATTTATTTTTCTTTGTGTTCTTAATAGCTGCCATTCTGACTGGAGTGAAATAAAATCTTAGGGTAGTTTTGATTTGCATTTCTCTAATTGGCAGTAATGTTGAGCATTTTTTTTAATGTATTTGTTGATTAATTGTGTATCTTCTTCTGAGCTGTGTCTTTTCAGTTCCTTAGCCCATTTATTGATCGGGTTTTTTTTTTTTTTTTTTTTTTGTGCTAAGTTTTTTGAGTTCTTTATACATTCTAGAAATTAGTGCTCTGTCAGATGTGTACGTATTAAATATTTGTTCCCAGTTAGTTGGCTTTCTATTCACCTCACTGATTGTTTCTTTTGCTGAGAAGATGCTTTTTGGTTTGAAATCTATCACATTCATCAATTTTTGATACTAATTGTTGAACTACAAGATTCTTATTAAGAAACTTGAGGCCTAATCTGACATGTTGGAAATTGGAGCTTACTTTTTCTTTTATTAGGCATATTGTGTCTGGTCTAATTCCTAGGTCCTTGATCCACTTTGAATTGAATTTTGTGCATGGTGAGAGATACAGGTTTAATTTCATTTTGTTGCATATGGATTTCCAGTTTTCCCAGCATCAATTTGTTGAAGAGGCTATCCTTTCTTCACTGTACATTTTTGGCACCTTTGTCTAATATAAGATAGCTGAAATTATATGTATTAGTCTCTGTGTCCTCAATTCTGTACAATTGGTTTACCAGTCTGTTTTTTGTGCCAATACCATGCTGCTTTTGTTACTATTGCTCTATAGTATAATTTAAAGTCTGGTATGGTGATGCCACCTGCTTCACTTTTCTTGCTCGGGATTGCTTTAGCTATTCTGGGTCTCTTATTTTTCCAGATGAATTTCATGACTGGTTATTCTATTTCTTTGAGTAATGTCATTGGGATTTTGATTGGAATTGCATTAAATGTGTATAATGCTTTTGGTAGTATGGAATTTTTGACAATATTAATTCTGCCTATCCAAGAACAAAATAGGTCTTTTGCGGAGGTCTGTGGTGGTCTCCACCGGAGGTGCAGAGTGGCACGATCTATTGGGGGGCTGCCAAAGTGGGTTGTCAGCCGGGGGGTACTACACCAGTGCTCAATGTAGCACAAAGTAAAGGAGTCAGCCGGTGGCAGAAGAAATCAGCACTCGGACATGAGTTAGGCTGTGCAATCTTCTGCTGGTTCATTTTCAGTTTGTACAAGTATATAAGCAACATTTCTTGGCATCACACATTCTTTTACATCATAAAACTTAGGAAAGAGGTTGAATCATTTACTGATTACATATACATACATATTGAGGTTTGTACAGATGGAAGAGTTACATGAACTGTACATAACTATCTGTGTATGTTATAATTTTTACCTCATATCGCTAACTTAGTCATCCTTTCTGCATACTTTTTAAACTTGCCTGATAAAAGTTAATTTTGTCTGACTGGAATTTCAAAGCATTTATTGTTTTTCATAATAAGAATCAGGGAAAGGGAGAGGCAGCTTTAAAGGAATTTTGTTTTAAAGATTTGTATTACTACATTAAATTATTTTGAAAATAAGAGGGATTTATTTTCAATCACAAAAAGACTTTTAAGGCTATTTAATTAGGAATCTATTATTTTAGTATAAATTATAGAAAAGGTTTTTTATGTTTTTAACTCTAGATTCCAAAAAAATTAATTTATAGAATTACTTTCATTATAAGTAATTGAAATAGCCATACCTGGTGGCCATGTGTATGAATAAAGAACAGAACAGCAAGTAAATAGCAGAACCTACACATTCAAAGTTAACTCTTTCAGCATCATTATATTTTTCATGAAAAAAGAGAGGGTTTCATCAGCAGAAAGGTTATAGAGGAGCATAGGGAACACAAGCAGATCACATTGGAGGAACAGCCATTAGCCTATCCTTATGGTGGTTTGATTTTTCCTCATATGTCAGGGCAACACCCCTGGACTAGGCCAAGTCCACGTATCAAGAAGTAAGAGACAGCCAGAGAGTTATATTTTCGGCTGACATGTTCTTATTGTCCCCAACATTTTTTCTGCTTTTTGCTTTATTGATGGGAGCCCACCTTACTTGAGGGTGTGCCTGTCTTAGGTTGCCCCCCACCCTGGGAATCTTACCTGTCATTGACTACCACCCTAGCACTTCAGGTGGACTTACCCAAGGAGAGCAAGTAGCAGCTGAGGGAAAGACATGGGACAGAAAATTTTGCCTATGGGAAGGCTTCCCATGGATGATTTAGACTTCCACATTCTGTCAAGGACCATGGCCTAGTTGATAGGGCTCCCAATCAGCATTGCTAAGGGCAGCATATTGTTGGCGGACCACCATAAGTTATACCAATTTGGCCCTGTCCTTAAGGAAGATGCCACTAAGATGCCACCTCTTCCCTCAGGGACTGTAGGACTTATTCTTGGGTGAAGTTCTAAAAGCTTATTAGGTTTTCAAGTAACAACAGGTGTTATTGACTCTGATTACAAAGGAGAGATAAAAATAATGCTTAGTTCACCTAGAGGCATTAGCTCTGTTAACCAAGGAGATAGAATTGCTCAGCTGCTTCTCCTTCCCAGTTTCCACAACTCATTCAAGATTATGCCACAGAATAGGAACAATAGAGGATTTGGTTCCACTGGCTCGGGACCTATGGCTTGCTGGGTTCAAGATTGTTCACGGAGGCCTATGTGCAAAATAAAAATTCAAGGTATAGAGATGGAGGGGCTGATTGATACTGGGGCTGACTCTTCCATCATTAATCTACAACAATGGCCCAAGCACTGGCCTCTGCAGAAGGCTTCAATCAGTTTAAGAGGCTTGGGATATACTAACAACCCAGCACAAAGTGCTGTAGTCTTAAATTAGGAAGATAATGAAGGGCATAAAGGAATATTCCAGCCTTACATTTTGACCAGCTTGCCAGTTACCCTATGGGGAAGAGATATTCTACAGCAAATGGGGGTACACTCGCAACCAAGCCCACAGGTGTTAAAAATAAAATCTAAATAATCATCAAAAGAGTAAAAGATACTTTTTCTAGGGGCCACTGAAAAAACAATTTTGAAAATACCATGGCTTTCTAATAAGCCAGTTTGGGTCCCTCAGTGGCCCCGATCTAGAGAAAAATTACAAGCGGCCCATCTATTAATCCAAGAACAACTAGAATCAGGACACATAGAGCCTTCCACCTCTCCCTGGAATTCCCCCATATTCGTAATCAAGAAAAAAATAAGGAAAATGGAGATTGTTACATTGTCGCCGCCTGAAGCGATTGGAGCAACGGAGCCGCGGGAAGAACCTCAGAAGCAAACTGGAGACAAACAGCTTTTTATTCTGATAAATTTTCTCTCTGGTTCTAACAACAACTAACATACGCCAAACACAACACTAAAATGGCGCTGACCCGATCAGCAATTTCGGCCAAGTCACTCGAGATCCCGCAACAATCCCGTGAGACTACAGGTGGCGACAAAGGCCAAATCTCCACGGCTCATAGTCAACTGCAATTCAAGCCAATCCCCAAACAGGGCTCCTCCATTTCTCCCTTTTGTTTTTAAAAGAGGTAATGCTCTAGGACGTCTATGTGCAACCAACATTCTTACCCGTCATCGGATAATCAAGGCTGTGCCCTTGACTCCTGTCTTAGGTTGATATGTCGGCCACATGAGACTGTCCCGTGCGACTGTGCCTGTCTTAGGTTGTCCCCCTCTGGGGATCTTACCTGTCATTGGCTAACCAGCCATCCAATGGAGCCCTTTAGGATCGACTATATATAATGAATAACAGCCGTCCAATTGTGAGGAGATGTTGCGGCTTTAAGGCGACAAGCCTTTTGGTGATGAGCCAAATTGCATAGCATATCAAATTGTTTATACAAATCAGCTGCCCTAAGTTCCATCAAGTAACACTCTGAATTCTCTAGACAAATACCCGCAAGGCATTGTCCCGTAAAGTCCCAAACAATGAAAGATCAAAATGTCCATTTGTTGTAACATGTTGATGTAGGAGGCCCCATGCATATAGAGCAGAGGCCACACTGTTGGTGAGGTTGTTTGATGGTTGAGCAGCAGGGATGCTTGCGGCGGCCGCGATCCCTGCAGCTGTAGCAGCTGACGTCTTTTTTATGTTTATACAATGCCACCGGCAAATCTTCAGGGCCCGCTACCTAGAAACTCAAGCATCAATTATTAAAGGAAAGGCAGTGCTATTGCAGCACTGAGTCAAGAGGCGAGTTGTCAAACTACAAAATAGAATAATTAGATTAGAAAATTAAAGTTAATTTTTGTTCACACACATCGCTGGTAGAGCTTCTACAAACATAAGTTGGAAAAATATCATATTTAGAACAAAACAAAGAAAGACTGAGGGTAATTACTGCATTAAAGATAGATTAAAGAAAAGGTAAAGGCACTTTAGAGAAATAATTTGTTAGCTGGAACCCTTGAGTCTCTGTATACAGAGCAATTGTTTACCTGTTGAGATAATTGAAATTAATGAGCTATTAAACAAATGAAGTTAATAACAAATAAACAATCTTAAGTCAAAACACCAAAATATCAGGTTATAGAGCACTAGTCATATTGTTTGCTAAAGAGAAGTCCCAGGGACACCTATAAATCAAAATTGAAAGTACCTTCATTTATAAAATTATTTACCTAAATTGAATACTCTTAACCTAAAATGAATTAAAGTTATTTGGATCCATATATATATATATATATATATTTTTTCTTTTTCATAAGCGCTTTGTTCTTTGTGACGTCACACTGGACAGACGAACAAGCATACAAACATATATTTGTGACGTCACATTAACATGAAATGTAGACAAAATGTACAGACATAAAGACATGTATAAAAAGAAAAAAAAATACAATTGTGTGCACACTAAAGAAAGATCTCCTTGTCCCCGGCCGGGAGAAATGACACTTAAGTTGTGAAATATTTTGAAGGACTCTTTTGAGGGAATCATTCTGTACCTTCATCTTGGTCCTCTTGATTTTGTACCTTTTTTATTAATCTTGATTCTTCAATAACTTCATCTTGATCATTTTGATGTGGTACCTGTTTTATTAATCTAGATGGTATCCATATTGGAGAGGATTCGTCTTTTGGAAAAACACAAACAGATCCTCTTCCCCAAATTAATACTGGATCTGGACCCTTCCATGTACCTGAAAGAACATCCTTCCAGTAAACCAAAGGTTTATGTTGTTGGTGTGGATTCCAATGTCTGTCTCCAGCAGAATAACCATTAGAGTCTAAAGTTAAAAAATTTAAGGTAAACAGGGCAACTGCCAATCTGTCCTTAGGACTTTTCCAATTTTCTTCTTTTTGTTTTAATAACATAATTTTCAGTGTTTGGTTTGCTCTTTCAATAATGCCCTGACCTTGAGGATTGTATGGGATGCCTGTTTTATGGGATATATTGAATTTTGTGCAAAACTGTTTGAAAGATGAGGACGTGTATGCGGGGCCATTATCTGTTTTAAAAGCATTTTGGGGATGCCCAATGCAGCAAAAGCTTGCAAACAATGAGATGTAACATATTTAACTTTTTCTCCAGAATGTAAGGAAGCAAAAATCATGCCTGAGCATGTATCTATGGTCACATGAATAAATCGCAATTTTCCAAAACTTGGCTCATGAGTAACATCCATCTGCCACAAATGATTGGGCATTAATCCTCTAGGGTTAACTCCGAAAATGAGGATTGGGCAAATGTGTCATACAAGATTTACAATCTTTTACAATTGTTCTGGCTTGCTCCTTTGTGATTTTAAACCTACGTTGCAAGGTGGTGATGTTGACATGAAACTGGGAATGAAATAAAGTAGCTTGTTGTAGCGCTGAAAGTATAAATACTGTTTTTGTAAGTTCATCAGCCTTTTGATTACCTTCATGGAGGGGGACCAGGCAAATTAGTATGTGCTCTAATATGGCCTACGAATAGAGGTTCTTTTCTTGCCCACAGAAGTTTTTGTATTTGATAAAACAATTTAAAGTCTGGAGTATGAGGTGCTATTGGTCCTGCTAACTCTAATTTTGGGACGGCTTGTACAATATAGTGGCTATCTGAAAAAATGTTTACGGGCTGGTCCCTAAAATTTTCCAGAGCTCTTACCACAGCTTCCAGTTCCACTAGTTGAGCTGATTTGTGTTCAGTTATGTAAGTCATATTTTCTTTTTTAGTGACTACTGTAGCAGTACCATTTGAGGACCCATCTGTAAATACATTAAATGCCTTAGGAATAGGTTGATTTTTTATTACCTGTGGAAATATAATAGGATGATTAATACAAAAAGATAATATAGGGGACTTAGGAATATGATTATCAAAATTTGCAGAAGTAGAGCATTTAGCTATAGCCCAATCATTATCATTGAAGCATAAGTATTCAATCTGTGATGATGAATAGGGAGTAATAATAGTAGCAGGGTGAATGCCAAATATTTTAGTAGAAGTCTTAAGTCCTTGAAGAATAAGTTTAGCCACCATGGAGGTATAAGATTCAATTATACTTTTAGGGGAGACGGGCAAATGTATCCATAATAAAGGCCCTTGTTGCCAAAATACTCCTGTGGGTGTATATTGTGAAGAAATAATAATCAACATCAGCGGTTGAGTTAAATCAAATCTACCACAATGAGCTCCTTCCATGGCTTTTTTCTACTAACTTTAAAGCTTTCCTAGCATCAGGAGTCAATGTTCATGGTGAAGATGGATCAGGATCTCCACAAAGGATGTCAAATAAAGGTTTTAGTTGGCCAGTAGTGAGATTTAGTGTAGGGCGAAGCCAATTAATGTCTCCCAGTAGTTTTTGGAAATCATTGAGGGTGGTCAAATGTTCTTTATTTATTAAAATTTTTGGGGGTCTAACAAAAGTATCCATGATTTTAAATCCTAAATATAATATGGGAGATCTGGTTTGAACTTTTTCTTCTGCTATATATAATCCATATTTTTTTAAATTTTCTACCACATCACTGAATATATTAAATAAGATTTTTTGATTAGGGTGGGCCAATAAAATATCATCCATGTAATGTAGACACATGAGGTTTGGATATTTATTTTTAATGGGTTGGATAGCCTTGTCCACATATATTTGGCATATGGTGGGGCTATTAGCCATTCCCTGTGGTAAAACCTTCCATTGATATCTCTGATCAGGGACATTATTGTTCATAGAAGGAACGGAAAAAGCAAACCTGGGGGCATCCAGAGGATGTAGGGGAATAGAAAAGAAGCAATCCTTTATATCAAGAGTAATAAGATGGAAATTTTTTGGAATAGCTACGGGACTAGGAAGTCCAGGTTGAGTAGGCCCCATAATTTGCATGGTTTTATTGATTTGTCTAAGATCATGTAACAATCTCCATTTTCCTGACTTTTTCTTGATCACAAATATGGGGAATTCCAGGGAGAGGTGGAAGGTTCTATATGACCTGCTTCTAATTGTTCCTGAACTAATTGGTGGGCCGCTTGTAATTTCTCTTTAGATAGGGGCCACTGAGGGACCCACACTGGCTTATCAGAAAGCCATGGTATTTTCAAAATTATTTTCTCAGTGGCTCCGAAAAAAAATATCTTTTTCCTTTATGACAATGATTACTTTTAGGGTTAAGATTACTCTGTACTTTTTGATAATGAGTTCTTTTATGGTTAAGATTACCCTGTAGGTTTTCACATTTAACATCTGCAGGCTTGGTTGCAAGGTGTACTCCCATTTGTTGCAAAATATCTCTTCCCCATAAAGTAACCGGTAGATTAGGTAAAACATAAGGCTGAAATGTTCCTTTATGGCCTTCATCATCCTCCCATTTTAAAATTACTGCACTTTTATCTGGGAGGTTATTATATCCCAAGCCTCTTAAACTGGTTGAAGCTTTTTGCAGAGGCCAGTGCTTGGGCCATTGGCGTAAATTAATAATGGAAGAGTCAGCTCCAGTATCTATTAATCCCTCCATTTCTATTCCTTGGATTTTTATTTTACACATAGGCCTCCTTGAACAGTCTCGAACCCAGCAAGCCATGGGACTTGAGTCAGTGGAACAAAATCCTCTATTGTTCCCTTCTTGAGGCATACCCATTTTAAATGAATTATGTAAATTGGGAAGGAGAAGCAACTGAGCAATTCTATCTCCTTGATTAACAGAAGTTATACTTTGGGGTGAGCTAAGCATTATTTTTATTTCCCCTTTGTAGTCTGAGTTTATTACTCCTGGGGTCACTTGCAAACCTAATAAGCTTTTAGGACTACGCCCGATAATAAGTCCTACAGTCCCTGAGGGAAGAGGTCCCCTGACTCCTGTGGGAATCAGTTGAACCCCCATTTCAGTTGTTAACACTATTCGGGCGGTGGAACAGAGGTCTAATCCTGCATTTCCTCTTGTTCCTCTGGCGAGGGAGTGGATGGGTAGTAGGGATTGTGTCAGGGAAGCATCTGAGTGGATGTTTGAGGATACTCCTTCTGCAATGCCCCGTACATTTGTGGGCCCCGGGGTATTGGGCCCCGTGCCCCATTTTTTGAATTCCTGAACAAAGGATTTCCATGGATGTCAAATTTTGAATAGCATTTATTGGCCCAATGATTTCCCTTTTTCACCTGGGGCAGCGGCCTGGGGCACAGTATGAGCTTGATCTTATTTCTCTTTTGGGATTTTGCCTAGAATTGCCTGATTGATTATGATAATTTTGCCTGGAATATCCTGATTGATTATAATATCTACGTTTAGCCTTTGTGAAATTTCGAGAGGAAGCACCTCTCATTGAGGCTGCAATCACATTTTCTGTGACAAAGGCGCCATTTATATCTTTACATAGTTGTATATATACGGAAAGATCCTTTTTAGTTCTCCATAGCCTGATGGCTGCTTGGCACCATTTATTTGCATTTTCATAAGCTAATTGAACAACTAATGGCATAGCTTGGTCAACATCTGCAAACACACTACCTGCAGTTCTCAAAAGTCGATCAGCAAAGTCGGCATACGGCTCATTAGGTCCTTGAATCACTTTTGACAAGCTACCTTGTAGATCCCCAGGTCCTTGTACAGTTTTCCATGCCTCTAAAGCAGCTGCATTTATCTGAGCATATATATCTGGGTCATAATCTGTTTGAGCCTGTAAGTCTGCGAATTGCCCTTCTCCTGTGAGCATGTCTATATTATAGTTTTCAAACCCTGCAGTCACGTTTCTTTTAGCCGTTTCTATACAAAGTTCTTGGAATTGCGATCGCCAAACCAAGAATTGCCCCCCGCTTAATGTTGCTTTACATAGACTTTTCCAGTCTGAGGGGGTTAAGCTAAAGGTGTTAAGGGACTCCAGCATACTCAACGTGAAAGGAGCTTGGGGCCCATAAGTCATTACTGCCTCTTTGAGATTTTTTATTGTTTTGAAATCTACTGACTGATGGACACTCTGTCCATTTTTCTTTTCAAATGCTGGTGGTTCCCAATGTATCTGTGAGTTGTCCTCGAGAGCGCATAAGCAATCAGAAAGACTTTTTATTTCTGTTTCTAGTGTATGCAAATGCCTAGTAATACCCTTCATATTTTCTGTAATGGATTCCACCCATGGGGGAGTAGAGGACACAAGTGACTCCTCTGCCTGACGGACCTTTTTCTCGGTCTTTTTAAATTTCTTTTTCCTCATTTTCTCAGGATCACTTTTACTAGATTCCTCACCACTGCTAATTTCACTGACAGCAATATCCTGAGGCCCAGGTTCCAGTGAGAGCAAGTATCCTTCAGCTTTCGCCAATAACTCCCGAATAGCTTTAATAGCTTGGATTTTTGTCATTTTTGGGTCTCTTCTAATACTCTCTTTACTGGCTCAGTTGGCCCAGTGGAATCTACACTTTTTTGATCACTTTCACTTTTGTCTATATACTCCTCACTGAGAACAGAGTCAGGTATATCAAGGAGTCTTTGCATAGCCTCTATCACTTGGGATTCAGTTATATTCAAACCCATCTTTAGAGACTTTTCAGTTCTTACCTGTCCGCTCCGAAGTTCCCCGTACGGGCCGCCACCTGTCGCCGCCTGAAGCGATTGGAGCAACAGAGCCGCAGGAAGAACCTCAGAAGCAAACTGGAGACAAACAGCTTTTATTCTGATAACTTTTCTCTCTGGTTCTAACAACAACTAACATACGCCAAACACACCACTAAAATGGCGCTGACCCGATCAGCAATTTCGGCCAAGTCACTCGAGATCCCGCAACAATCCCGTGAGACTACAGGTGGCGACAAAGGCCAAATCTCCACGGCTCATAGTCAACTGCAATTCAAGCCAATCCCCAAACAGGGCTCCTGCATTACATGACCTTAGAGAAATCAATAAAACGATGCAAATTATGGTGTCTACCCAACCTGGACTTCCTAATCCTGTAGCAATTCCTAAAAATTTCCATCTTATAACTCTTGATATAAAGGATTGTTTCTTTTCCATTCCTCTACATCCTCTGGATGCCCCCAGGTTTGCTTTTTCAGTTCCTTCTATCAATAATAATGGCCCAGATAAAAGAATATCAATGGAAAATTCTACCACAGGGAATGGCTAATAGCCCCACTATATGTCAAATCTATGTAGATAGGGCTATTCAGCCTATTAAGAAAAAAATATCCAAACCTTATGTGCCTCCATTATATGGATGATGTTTTGCTTGCTTACCCTAATCAAGAAATCTTATTTACCATATTCAGTGATATGACAGAAAATTTAAAAAGATATGGATTAAAAAATTGCTGAAGACAATGTTCAAATCAAATCTCCCATATTACATTTAGGATTCAAAATAATGGATACCTTTATTAGACCTCAAAAATTATAATAAATAAAGAACATTTGACCACCCTCAATGATTTCCAAAAACTTCTGGGAGACATTAATTGGCTTTGCCCTAGACTAAGCCTCACAACTGAATAATTAAAACCCTTATTTGATATCCTTTGCGGGAACCCTGATCCATCTTCACCACAAACATTGACTCCTGATGCTAGGGAAATCTTTAAAGTTAGTAGAAATGGCCATGGAAAGATCCCATTGTGATAGAATTGATTTTGCTCGACCGCTAATATTGATTATTATTTCTTCACAATATACACCCACAGGAGTATTTTGCCAACATGGACCTTTATTATGGATACATTTTCCTGTCTCTCCTAAGAGTACAATTGAGTCTTATACCTCCATGGTAGCTAAACTTATTCTTCAAGGACTTAAGACTTCTACTAAAATATTTGGCATTCACCCCGCTTCCATTATTACTCCCTATTCATCATCACAGGTTGAATATTTGTGCTTTAATGATAATGATTGGGCTATAGCTAGATGCTCTACTTCTGCAAATTTTGATAACCATCTTCCTAATTCTCCTATACTATATTTTTGTGTCAATCATCCCATTATATTTCCACAGGTAATAAAAAATCAACCTATTCCTAAGGCATTAAATGTATTTACAGATGGGTCCTTTAACGGTACTACTGCAGTAGTCACTCAAAAAGAAAATATGATTCATATTACTTGTCAAAAATCAGCCCAATTAGTTAAACTTGAAGCTATTATAATAGCTCTAGAATGTTTTAAAGAACAGACTATAAATATTTGTTCAGACAGCCACTATATTGTTCATGCTGTCCCTAAATTGGAGCTAGCAGGCCCAATAACACCACATACTCCAGCCTTTAAATTGTTTTTTTCAAATTCAAAATCTCCTATGGGAACGTAAAGAACTTTTATTTATTGGACATATCAGAGCTCATACTAATTTGCCCGGTGCTCTCCATGAAGGTAATCAAAAGGCTAATGCCCTCACTAAAACAATTTTTATATTTTCAGCAGTCCAACAAGCTACCTTGTTCCATTCCCAATTTCATGTTAATAGTACTACTTTAAGATAAAGGTTAAAAATAACTAAAGAGCAAGCTCAAACAATTGTGAAGGCTTGTCAATCTTGTGTGACACATTTGCCCAATCCACATTATGGGGTTAACCCAAGAGGATTAATGCCCAATCATTTGTGGCAGATGGATGTCACTCATGAGCCAAGTTTTGGAAAATTGCAATTTATTCATGTGACCATAGATACATTCTCAGGCATGATTTTTGCTTCCTTACATGCTGGAGAAAAAGTTAAAGATGTTACATCTCATTGTCTACAAGCTTTTGATGCATTGGGCATTCTCAAAATGCTTAAAACAAATAAAGGCCCTGCATATATGCCCTCATCTTTCAAACAGTTTTGCACAAAATTCAATATATCCCATAAAACAGGTATCCCATACAATCCTCAAGGTCAAGGTATAATTGAATGAGCTAATCGCACACTCAAAATTATGCTATTAAAGTAAAAAGAAGGAAGTTGGACAAATCCTAGGGACAGATTGGCAGTTGCCTGTTTACCTTAAATTTTTAAATTTCAGATTCTAATGGATATTCGGCTGGAGACAGACACTGGAACACACACCAACAACATAAACCTTTGGTTTACTGGAAGGATGTTCTTTCGGGTACATGGAAGGGTCCAGATCCAGTATTAATTTGGATGAGAGGATCTGTTTGTGTTTTCCCAAAGCACAAATCCTCCCCAATATGGATACCACCTAGATGAATAAAACAGGTACCAAATCAAAAAGATCAAGATGAAGTTGTTGAGGAATCAAGATTAATAAAACAAGTACAAAATCAAGAAGGCCAAGATGAAGTTGTTATGGAATGATTCCCTTAAAAGAGTCCTTCAATATATTCACAACTTAAGTCTCATTCCTCCCGGCCAGGATGAGAAGATCTCTATTTAATGTGCACACAATTGTATTATTTTTTCTTTTTAAATATGTCTTTATGTCTGTGCATTTGTCTAAATTTCATGTTAATGTGATGTCACAAATATATGTTTGTATGTTTGTGCATCTGTCCAGTGTGACATCACAAATAACAAAGCGCTTATGAAAATTAAAATTATAAAAAATAAAAATAAAATATATATATATATATATATATATATATATATATATATATATATATATGGATCCAAATAACTTTAATTCATTTAAGTTTAGTATTCAATTTGGGTAAACAATTAAAAAAGTGAAGGTACCTTCAATTTTGATTTATAGGTGTCCCTGGGACTTCTCTTCAGCTAAAAATATGACCAATACTGTATAACCTGATATTTTGGTATTTGACTTGGGATTGTTTATTTGTAATTAACTTTATTTGTTTAATAAGTGATTAATTTGAATTATTTCAACAGGTATATTCATGAAAGGTTGCTGTGTATACAGAGGCTCGGGGTTCCAGCTAACAAATTATTTTTTCCAAAGTGCTCTTAGTTTTTCTTTAATTTATCTTTATGTTTGTAGAAGCTCAAGCAGCAATGTGCAGAGATCAACTTTAATTTTCTAATCTAATAATTCTATTTTTTAGTTTGACAACTCACCTCTTGACTCAGTGCTGGAATAGCACTGCCTTTCCTTTAATAATTGATGCTTGAGTTTCTAGGTAGACGGCCCTGAAGATTTGCTGGTGGCATTGTCTAGACATAAAAAGGACGGCTGCTGCTGCAGGAATGCCCCCTTTCACCACTGCTATTTAACATAGTACTGGAAACTCTGGCCAGAGCAATTAGAAAGACAAAAAAAAAAAAAAAAAAAAATTAAAGGTATCCAGATAGGAAAAGAAGAGCTCAAATTAGCACTATTTGCTGATGACATGGTGAAGAAATATACCTAGAAGACCCAAAAAACTCTACCAGAAAACTTTTACAACTAGTAAATGAATTCAGCAAAGTAGCAGGATACAAAATCAATACCCATAAGTCAAAGGCATTTTTGTACATCATTGACAAAGCCTCTGAGAGTGAAATGATGAAAACTACCCCATTTACAATAGCATCAAAAAAATAAAAATAAAATACCTGGGAATCAACAAAATATATAATCTTGAAAATAAATTTGACCTCACAGTGAAAATGGTAAAAAACCACGAACAGAATATGCAATAATTATGGGATACCATTAAAAGACCAAATTTAAGATTTATTGGAATAGAGGAAGGTGCAGAGTTTCAACCCAAAGGAATGCACAATCTCTTCAATGAAATAATATTAGCAAATTTCCCAAGCAGGAAGAATGAATTTGAAAATCAAATACAGGAGCCACCAGGCCCAGGCTCCATCCAGTCCTGCTGACCTCTGCCCCAGAGCAGGAGACAGCAAGGACAGACCTGCCAATTCTGCCTGAGCCCAGGCCGGCACAGGGTAGTCCCACGGACCTTCACCAGAGCACAGCCAGAACCAGGTCAGTCCCGCCGACGCCCTCTGGTGCCTCCAGCCAGCCCTGCTGTCCTCCGCCCCAGAGTAAGAGACAGCAAGGACAGACCCGCCAACTTGGCTTAGAGTGCAGGTGGCCCGGGGCAGTCCCGGGGTTCTACATCAGAGAGCCGCCAGGCCCAGGCTTTATCCAGTTCTGCCGACCTCTGCCCCAGAACAGGAAACAGCAAGGAACGACCCGCCATATCTGCTTAAAGGGCAGGCAGGCCCGGGGCAGCCCCAGGGTCCTACATCAGAGAGTCACCAGGCCCAGGATCCATCCAGTCTTGCTGACCTCTGCCCCAGAGCAGGAGACAGCAAGGATAGACCTGCCAACACTGCCTGAGCCCAGGCCGGCCCAGGATAGTCTGGCGGACCTTCACCCGAGTGCGGCCAAACCCAGGTCAGTCCTGCCGAAGCCCACTGCTGTGAGACCAGCCTCCAGCCAGCCCCGCTGACCTCCGCCCAAGAGCAGGAAACAGCAAGGACAGACCCACCAACTCTGCTTAGAGTTCAGGCGGCCCGGAGCAGTCCCGGGGGTCCTACATCAGAGTGCCACCAGGCCCAGGCTCCATCCAGTCCCGCCGGCCTCCTCCCCAGAGCAGGAGACAGCAAGGACAGACCAGCCAACTCGCCCTGAGCCCAGGCTGGCCCAGGGCAGTCCCACTGACCTTCACCCCATTGCGGTTAGCCCCAGACCACCACAGGAACTCAGACTCAACCAGTTCGGCCCGTGCCAACCAGTGTGTACCAGCTTCAGGTAGCATACTTTGAGGGTCAGTGGCAGGTTCTGATATTCCAGTGCCAAAGGGAGGCACAGACAACCTGCAAAGGTATTAAAAAAATATAGGGAAGAATCTATAATAACTCAGATATACACTGCAAAAAGTAAAGCAAATAGACATCATGAAAAAACAGGGAGGAAAATACCCCAAACAAACCAGGATTCTACAATAACAGAACCCATGCTCAGCGAAGTTGATGAAATGTCAGAGAAAGAGTTCAGAAGGTTCATAATTAAAATGATCTGTGAATCAAAGAATGATCTAAATGAGCAAATACAGACAAAAATTGACCACTACAACAAAGATATAAGAGAGCAAATACAGGTAGCAAAAGATTACCTCAAAAAAGAGATCAAAACTCTGAAAAAAACCCAGTCATCAATCCTTGAAATGAAGGAAACAATTAACCAAATAAAAAACACAATTGAAGTCATCACCAACAGACTAGATCAACCAAGAAAGAACCTCAGACAATGAAGACAAAGTATATAATCTTGAAAATAAAGTTGACCACACAATGAAGATAGTAAGAAACCATGAACAGAACATCCAAGAAGTATGCGACAGCATCAAAAGACCAAATATAAGAATAACTGGAATAGAGGAAGACACAGAGTTTCAAACCAAAGGAATGTACAACCTCTTTAATGAGATAATATCAGAAAATTTCCCAAGCATGAAATGAATTGGAAAACCAAATACAAGAGGCTGATAGGACACCAAATGTACAAAATTACAACAGATCTACACCAAGACACATTATAATGAAAATGCCTAGCATACAGAACAAGGATAGAATTTTAAAGGCTGCAAAAGAGAGGAATCAGATCACATATAGGGGGAGACCAATTTGTATCACAGCAGATTTTTCAATTCAGACACTCGAAGCTAGGGGATCATGGAACAACATATTCCAAGCTCTGAAGGAAAAGGGATGCCAACCAAGAATCTTATACCCAGCAAAATTAATCTTGAGATTTGAGGACTAAATAAAAACCTTCCGGAGAGATCCAAGATGGCGGATTAGAGGAAGCCACACTTCAGGACAGCTCCGTGGAAAGAATCCAATAAAGCAGATAAATTGCCTTTCATCATATATATATGGACTGAAAATACCAATATCCTGGATGGTTTGATTACCACTACCAGAGAGAGAAAGAGACAAGCTGTCTGCAGCGGCTGGAGCCGCGAGGCTCCAGCAAAAACCGCCTGGGTGGTGCACAGGCCGTGCGAAACAAGGTCAGTGTGAGGAGACCGCGCTACTGCTGCAACCCCAGCCAAACTCACTGCACACCAGCGTGAAACCAGCGATAAAAACCAGCGATAACAGCCAGCGGGATTGGTGCTGGGGAGCCACAGGAGACCGCAGGTCCACACACCAGTTCGAATCCACACTCCGCCTGACGCGACCCTCAGTACTGGGGCCCCAGACAGAGCGGCGCAGAGATCTGCGATCAGCAAACAGGGGCAGAGTGGAGCGGACTAAAGTCTGAAGCAGCGCTGTCTGCACTACAGTCACAGGTGTGGCTTCCCGGTGCGATCGGCAAGGATACGGGAGTCTGGGAGTCTGCGGAGCTGCTGTTGACTGGAAGGAGAGCACCGCCATCTTTGAAAGCTGCAGGGGCTGGTCCTGACAAAGGGGAGGAGACGGAGAGCGACTGCTGCATCCATCCAGGGACTCTCCAGCTCTCTGAAGACAACGCACAATTGGGTGAGACTTGGTTGGTCAGCAGGGGAAGGCGTTTCTGAGGCTGGCGCAGCGGCCACAGGGGGCTGCAACTGTGGGTGGGCTTGGGGAGGGGGTGCCTTCTGGAAGATCCCCCTTCCCGGCGCCATTAATCTGCTGACACACACAGTCCCCCTGGGCCACTCCTTCACTGAACCGTGCAGCCGCTGGCCTAGGATGCAGCCTTGATTTCACTGACAGGATCACAGACTGTGATCCAATAGCAATTGGTTTGAACTGGAAAGGAAAAAAAGAGGGGGGCTTCCCAGGGCCCGTTTTGTCTGAGACTTGGGGATTGACTTTTTTTTTTTTTTTTCCCTTTCTTTTTATTGGTCTGCTTGATTTTTTTGGATTGCAGGGAGGGTTTTTTTGTTTGTTTGTTTGTATGTTTGTTTGTATATTTTTCTTTTTCTTTTTTTGGCTTTGTTTTGTTCTGCTTTTTTTTTTTTTTTCTTCCGCATTGATTGTTAGTGTGTTTATCTGCTTCCGCTCCCTTTTTTCTTTCATTCTTTTACTCCTTCTCACCCTTGTATCTTTTCTTCCTCCTTCATCTTTCATGTTTACATCCTGCCAGTGCATACTAAACAGAGGCAAAAAAAAGTTATACGCAAAACTTGGGATTTCTAGAACCGGCGCAATTGAATTGGGTAGCAAAGTGGTGTTATATATAGTTTACTCTCTATTTCCTTGATTCTCTCTCTCCTCTCTCTTACACCAATTCCTACTCTTTATCATTTTTTTCTTTTCCAACTTACTATATATATAAATTGATCTTTTTACCTAATTGTCAACCCCATTCTCTTTCTTCCATCGTCTACTGATACTAAACCACTTCCACTAAACCATTTCAATAGATATCTCTTTTCATACTTTCCAAGAAAGAACAATTCAAGACACTTCCTTCTTCCTAAACATAACACCTCTGTATCTAATACTTGAAGCTATAAAACCCTATCAGAAACGTACAGAGTAAATTGGAAATAATATCTGGGTTAACAAAATCTGTACATTGTGACCAAACTTGGATTTTCTGAATAGAAAGTGTTAGGTTTTAAAAGTATAAAGGAATTATAAGGTGATCTGATAGCATTGTACTACAGGAACAACATAAGGCTTTAAGGTAAAATCGAAACAGTCAAGGTCCCACAGTGCAGGAAGAATAGACACACAAGCAACATGAAAAAACAAGGAAAGAAAATGACACAAACAAATCAAGATACCTCATCGGTAGATGTCATGGCAAGCACAGTTGGTCAAATGCCAGAGATGGAATTTAGAAATTACATATGCCAAATGTTTATGGAACTTAAGAATGAACTCAAAAATGAGATGAGGGAGCAGGTACAGGAGGCAAAAGATCATTTTGACAAAGAACTCCAAAAACAAATACAGGAAGTAAAAGATGACTTCAATAGGGAAATAGAGGCTCTAAAGAGAATCCAAACAGAAATTCCAGAAATGAAAGAAGCAATAAACCAAAATAAAAGCTCAATTGAAAACATCTCCAACAGAATAGACCACCTGGAAGATAGAACCTCAGACAATGAAGACAAAATATATGTCCTAGAGAAGAATTTAAACCATACAGCAAAACTTGTTAGTAATCATGAACATAACATCCAGGAATTATGGGACAGCATAAAAAGACCAAACTTAAGAGTGATTGGCGTAGAGGAAGGGGCAGAGTTTCAAGCCAAAGGAATGAGTAATCTATTTAATGAAATAATTACAGAAAATTTTCCAAACTTGAGGAATGAAATGGAAAACCAAGTTCAAGAGGCATACCGAACACCAAACAAACAAAATCTCAACAGATCCACACCTAGACACATTATAATGAAAATGCCTAATACACTGAGCAAGGAGAGAATACTAAAAGCCACAAGAGAAAGGAAGCAAATTACATATAGGGGGAAACCAATCAGATTATGTTCAGATTTTTCAACCCAGACCTTAAAAGCAAGAAGATCCTGGAATAGCATATTTCAAGCTCTGAAAGAAAAGGGATGTCAACCAAGAATCTTATATCCAGCAAAACTGAGCTTTAGATTCGAAGATGAAATAAAAACCTTCCACGACAAGCAAAAGTTAAAAGATTTCACAACTCAAAAGCCAGCACTTCTGAGCATCCTGGGCAACATTTTTCATGAAGAAGAAGAGAAAGATGATAACAAAAATCAACAAAGGGAGATATTAAACTAAAGGAAATACCAACCAGAAGAGAAACCAAATCAAGCTAAAGACCATAAGTCAAATAAAAATGGATGGGAATAAAAATCACATCTCAATAATAACCCTGAATGTTAATGGCCTAAACTCGCCAATCAAAAGACACAGATTATCAGAATGGATTAAAAGAAATGACCCAACAATTTGCTGTCTCCAAGAAACACACCTCATAGAAAAAGACATCAACAGACTGAAAGTGAAAGGCTGGGAAAAGTCTTATCACTCACATGGCCGGTGGAAGCAAGCAGGGGTTTCCATTCTCATATCAAATAAGGTAGACTTCAAACCAAAATTAATCAAGAGGGACAAAGATGGATATTTCTTATTACTTAAGGGAACCATCCATCAACAGGATATAACAATCATAAATCTGTATGCCCCAAATAATGGAGCACCTACATTCATCAAACAAATGCTTCTTAAGTTCAAGAGTAAAATAGACCACAACACAGTTATTCTAGGGGACTTCAACACACCTCTCTCACCAATGGATAGATCATCCAAACAAAAGCTAAAACAAAGAAACTTTAAGCCTCCTCAAAACAATTAACAATTTAGACCTAACAGACATATATAGAATATTTCATCCCTCAGTAAATGAATACACATTTTTCTCAGCAGCACATGGCTCCTTCTCCAAAATAGACCATATATTATGTCACAAGGCAACTCTCAGCAAATATAAAAAAATAGAGATACTACCCTGCATGCTATCGGACCATAAAGGGATGAAATTGGAAATCAACGACAAAACAAGGAATAAGAAAAACTACTCCATCAACTGGAAGCTAAACAACATGCTACTGAATGAACAAGGGGTTGAAGAAGACATCAAAGAGGAGATCAAAAAAAATTCCTAGAGGTAAATGAGAACACAGATACATCATATAGAAATCTCTGGGACACTATGAAGGCAGTAGTAAGAGGAAAATTCATTGCACTGAGTTCATTCCTTAAGAGGAAAAAAAACCAACAAATTAATGACTTAACATCACACCTCAAATCATTAGAAAAAGAAGAACAGACCAACTCCAAGAGCAGTAGAAGACAGGAAATAATTAAAATCAGAGCAGAAATTAATGAAATTGAGACTAAGGAAACCATTCAAAGAATTGACAAAACTAAAAGTTGGTTCTTTGAAAAAATAAACAAAATTGACAGACCCTTAGTGATGCTAACGAAAAGAAGAAGAGAAAAAACTCAAATTACTAACATTCGTGATGAAAAAGGGAATATCACAACAAACACCTCAGATATACAGAATATAATTAGAAATTACTTTGAAAACTTGTACTCTAATAAAATAGAAAATACTGAATGCATTGACAGATTTCTAGAGTCATATGATTTGCCTAAACTGGATGTGGAGGCTATACATAATTTAAATGGATCAATTACAAGCGAAGAAATAGAAGATGTCATAAAAAAGCTACCAACAAGGAAAAGTCCAGGACCTGATGGGTTTACAGCCGAGTTCTATAAGACTTTCAAAGAAGAACTAATACCAATGCTCTTCAAACTATTTCAAGAAATAGAAAAAGAGGGAGCTCTTCCAGACTCTTTCTATGAGGCCAATATTACATTAATTCCAAAGCCAGGCAAAGACACATCCAAAAAAGAAAACTTCAGGCCCATATCTTTAATGAACATAGATGCAAAAATCCTCAACAAAATCCTGGCAAATCGGATACAAAAACATATCAAAAAGATAGTGCACCACGATCAAGTGGGGTTTATCCCAGGGATGCAAGGCTGGTTCAATATTCGGAAATCAATAAACATAATACATCACATCAATAGACTTAAAGACAAAAATCATATGATCATCTCAATTGACGCAGAAAAAGCATTTGACAAAATACAACGCCCCTTTATGTTCAAAACACTAGAAAAATTAGGAATATCAGGAACATATCTTAACATAATAAAAGCTATTTATGCAAGGCCCCGAGCTAACATTATCTTAAATGGAGAAAAATTGAAAGCATTCCCTCTAAAAACTGGAACATGACAGGGATGTCCCCTTTCACCACTGCTATTTAACATAGTACTGGAAACTCTGGCCAGAGCAATTAGACAGACGAAAGAAATTAAAGGGATCAAGATAGGAAAAGAAGAGCTCAAATTAGCACTATTTGCTGATGACATGATAATCTACCTAGAAGACCCAAAAAACTCTACCAGAAAACTTTTACAACTAGTAAACAAATTTGGCAAAGTTGCAGGATACAAAATCAATACACATAAGTCAAAGGCATTTGTGTACATCAGCGACAAAGACTCTGAAAGGGAAATGATGAAAAATACCCCATTTGCAATAGCATCAAAAAAAAATAAAATACCTGGCAATCAACCTAACGAAAGAGGTGAAAGATCTGTATAACGAAAATTATAGAACACTAAAGAAAGAAATTATAGATGAACTCAGAAGATGGAAAGACCTACCTTGCTCTTGGATAGGTAGAATTAATATTGTCAAAATGTCCATACTACCAAAAGCATTATACAGATTTAATGCAATTCCTATCAAAATCCCAATGTCATTCTTCAAAGAAATTGAAATAGCAGTCATGAAATTCATCTGGAAAAATAAGAGACCCAGAATAGCCAAAGCAATGCTGAGCAAGAAAAGTGAAGCAGGGGGCATCACCATACCAGACTTTAAATTATACTATAGAGCAATAGTAACAAAAACAGCATGGTATTGGCACCAAAACAGACTGGTGGACCAATGGTACAGAATTGAGGATACAGAGACTAATACATTTAATTACAGCTATCTTATATTAGACAAAGGTGCCAAAAATGTACAGTGGAGAAAGGATAGCCTCTTCAACAAATGGTGCTGGGAAAACTGGAAATCCATATGCAACAAAATGAAATTAAACCTTTATCTCTCACCATGCACAAAACTCAATTCAAAGTGGATCAAATACCTAGGAATTAGACCAGAGACAATACACCTAATAGAAGAAAAAGTAAGCTCCAATTTCCAACATGTTGGATTAGGCCCCAAGTTCCTTAATAAGAATCCTGTAGCGCAAGAATTACTACCAAGAATTAATGAATGGGATAGATTTAAACTAAAAAGCTTCTTTTCAGCAAAAGAAACAATCAGTGAGGTGAATAGAGAGCCAACTAATTGGAACAAATATTTAATACATGCACATCAGATAGAGCACTAATCTCTAGAATATATAAAGAACTCAAAAAACTTTACACTAAGAAAACAAATAACCCAATCAATAAATGGGCTAAGGAATTGAGAAGACACCTCTCAGAAGAAGATACACGATTAATCAACAAATACATGAAAAAATGTTCAACATCGCTGGCAATTAGAGAAATGCAAATCAAAACTACTCTAAGATTTACTTCACTCCAGTCAGAATGGCAGCCATCAAGAACACAAGCAACAAAAAATGTTGGAGAGGATGTGGAGAAAAAGGCACACTCATACATTGCTGGTGGGACTGCAAAATGGTGCAACCGTTATGGAAAGCAGTATGGAGATTTCTTGGAAAACTGGGAATGGAACCATCCTATGACCCAGCCATCCCAAAGGACTTAAAAACAGCATATTACAGTGACACAGCTATCTCAATGTTTGTAGCTACACAATTCACAATAGCTAGGTTGTGGAATCAACCTAGATATCCCTCAGTAAATGAGTGGATTAAGAAAATGTGGTATATACGCACAATGGAATTTTACTCAGCAATAAAAGAAAATAAATTAATGGCATTTGCAGGTAAATGGATGAAGTTGGAAGACATAATGCTAAGTGAAGTTAGTCAGTCTCAAAAATCCAAGTACCAAATGTTCTCTCTTATATAAGGAGGCTATTTCAAAGTATTGTTGGATGGGGTACATAGGAGGATTAGAGAACACTAGAATGGTCAAGGGAAGGGAGGGTAAGGGAGGGAGCAAGAGGGAGGGAGGGGGGAAAAAGGTGGTTGAATGAGACGGATATCATTTTCCTTAATGCATGATTGAAGACCAGAATTGTACGAATATACTTTGTATACAAACAGTTGTATGTAAAAAGATACTAAATATATGCACTATGAGTTGTACATATTAAAAATTATAAAAATAAGAAAATTAAAAAAAAAATAAAGTTCTGCTACACATTAAAAAAAATAAAAGAAAAAGAAAAGAAAAGAAAAAAAAAAACTTCCATGATAAACAAAAGTTAAGAGAATTTACAACTAGAAAGCCAGCACTACAGAACATCCTCGGCAAAATATTCCATGAGGAGGATAAGAATAACAATGATGAAAATCAACAGAGGGAGGTATTACACTAAAGGAAAAACAATAAGAAGAGAAACCATGTCAAGGTAAATACCAGAAATAAAAATGGCTGGGAATACAAAACAGATCTCAATAATAACTCTGAATGTTAATGGCCTAAACTCACCAATCAAAAGACATAGATTAGCAGATTGGATCAAAAAAACAGACCCAACAATATGCTGCCTCCAAGAGACTCATCTCATAGGAAAAGACATCCATAGGCTGAGGGTAAAAGGTTGGGAAAAATCCTACCACTCTTATGGACAGAGGAAACAAGCTGGGGTTTCCATCCTCATATCAAATAAAGTAGACTTCAAGCTAAAGTCAATCAAAAGGGATAAAGAAGGACACTATATACTGCTCAAGAAAACCATACACTGTGGTGTTTCTCATCTGAGGATTTGAGCTCGACCCCCAACCCATTAATTCGGAGCTGAGAGTCTGAGATCTCCCCAACCTGGAATTGAGCTGACCCCCAACCTGTTAATTCAGGGCTGTGTGGGCCTAGTTCTTCCAAACCAAGAATCAAGCCAGGTGTCTGCCTGTTAATCCAGAAATCTCCAGAAATCTGGGTTCTTCCTTGGTTATGCAAATGAGTTTGAGCCCAAGCTCCCTCCAAATGCCTAGGGGTCTGAGCTTGGCTCCTCTTTGCCGATAAGATGCCACTTTATGCGACCACCAAGAATTAACTTTGTGTGCTTTTGTCTGTACCCTTGATGTATTTCTATTGTATGACCACCAGGTTCTAATACATTTAATTATCAATAATAAAACCAGTTCAATGGCCCTGTGGAATCTAAAGCCAGAAACTAGCTAAGCCAGTAGGATGAGCCCAGTTGAAGTTTTAAGAAGATACTAGAGCAATATAACTTTATGAGCAGGCATACCTAGAGATGAAGAATTTTTAACATTAGCTTTAAGATTTTTAGAATACCTTCCCCTGCCTATAGATAAGATAAATTACTAGATAGGATAATTGATCTTCCCTAGGTAATTTCTGAAACCTTTTATAGTTAATTACTGGAAATTCTTTATTATAGTTAATTCCTAACATTCCTTACTGTAACCTTTTATAGTTAATTACTGGAAATTCTTTATTATAGTTAATTCCTGAAATTTCCTTATTGTAACCTTTTATAGTTAATTACTGGAAATTCTTTATTATAGCTAATTCCTGAAATTCCTTATTGAGTCAATTACTGGAAACCTAATGTAACCTCCTATAGTTAATTACTGGAAATTTTTATTGTATAATTAATTCCTGGAATCCTTTATTGTAATCTTCTTTACTGAAATAATTCCTTTAGGTTACCTCCTAAAGAAAAAATGTGAATTATGGTGCTTACTGAGATGTATCAAAAGCCATACTGAGAAAAGTAAAATCATAACAGTAGAAGGATTTCTACAACCTGGCTTGTGTGTGTATTATTTCATCTCGTCAACGACGTTCCCTCTAGCATCAGTCGGGAAGAACTTAACATCCTTGCTGAAGCTGGTCTTCAGCAATAACCAACAAGACTTAACAATTATAAATATATATGCCCCAAACAATGGAGCATCCATGTTCATCAAACAAACTCTCCTGAAGTTTAAGAGTCAAATTGACCACAACACAATAATTCTGGGTGACTTTAACACACCCCTTTCACCACTGGATAGATCTTCCAAACAAAAGCTGAACAAAGAAACTATAGAACTCAAAAATATAATAAACAACTAAGACTTAACTGACTTATATAGAATATTTCATCCTTCAACGAGTGAATACACTTTCTTCTCAGCAGCACATGGAACCTTCTCTAAAATGGACCATATACTAGGCCACAAAACAACTCTGAGCAAATACAAAAAAGTTGAGATTCTACCCTGCATTCTATCTGACCACAATGGAATGAAATTAGAAATCAATGATAAAATAAGAAATAAAAGCTACTCCAACACCTGGAGACTAAATAATATGCTACTGAATGAACAATGGGTTGCAGATGAAATCAAATAGGAGATTAAAAAATTCTTAGAGGTGAATGAGAACACAAACACAACATATCAAAATCTCTGGGACACTAGGAAGGCAGTTCTAAGAGGAAAGTTCATTGCATTGAGTTCATTCCTCAAAAGGAGAAAAAGTCAACAAATAAATGACTTAAAATTACATCTCAAAGCTCTAGAAAAAGAAGAACAATCCAACACCAAAAGTGGTAGAAGACAGGAAATAATTAAAATCAGAGCTGAAATTAATGAAATTGAAACCAAAGAAACAATTGAAAAAATTGACAAAACAAAAAGTTGGTTCTTTGAAAAAATAAATAAAATCTTGTCCAGGCTAACAAAGAGAAGGAGCGAGATAACTCAAATTACTAATATATGCGATGAAAAAGGAAATATCACAACAAACACTACGGAAATACAGGAAATAATTCAAATTTATTTTGAAAACCTGTACTCCAACAAAATAGAAAACACTGAAGACATCAACAAATTTCTAGAGTTGTATGATGTGCCCAAACTTAAGCAGGAGGATATACATAATTTGAACAGACCAATTTCAAGCAATGAAATAGAAGATGCCATCAGAAGCCTAACAACCAAGTAAAGCCCAGGACCAGATGGATACACAGCTGAGTTCTACAAGACCTTCAAAGAAGAACTGATACCAATACTCTTCAATTTATTTCAGGAAATAGAAAAAGAGGGAGTACTTCCAAACTCATTCTATGAGGCTAACATCACCCTGATCCCCAAACCAGGCAAAGACACATCCAAAAAAGAAAACTTCAAACCCATATCTTTAATGAACATAAATGCAAAAATTCTCAATAAAATTCTAGCTAAACGGATACAGAAACATATCAAAAATATAATACACCACGATCAATTGGGGTTCATTGCAGAGATTCAAGGATGGTTCAACATACGAAAAACAATAAATGTAATTCACCACGTCAATAGACTCAAAGATAAGAACCATATGATTATCTCAATAGATGCAGAAAAAACATTTGACAAAATACAGCACCCCTTCATGCTCAAAACACTAGAAAAACTAGGGATAACTGGAACATATCTCAACATCATAAAAGCTATATATGCTAATCCCCAGGCCAACATTATTCTAAATGGAGAAAAATTGAAAGCATTCCCTTTCAAAACTGGAACAAGACAGGGATGCCCTCTTTCACCACTTCTATTCAACATAGTAATCGAAATGCTGGCCAGAGCAATAAGACAGATGAAAGAAATTAAAGGGATACAGATAGGTAAAGTAGAACTCAAATTATCATTATTTGCTGATGATGCAATTTTATACCTAGAAGACCCAAAAAATTCCACCAGAAAACTTCTAGAACTTATAAATGAATTCAGCAAAGTAGCAGGATACAAAATCAACACCCATAAATCTAAGGTATTTCTATATATCAGTGACAAATCCTCTGAAAGGGAAATGAGGAAAACTACCCTGTTTACAATAGCATCAAAAAAAAATAAAAAAAAAAAAAAAAAAAAAAAAAAAAAAAAAAAAAAAAAAAAAACTTGGGAATTAACTTAACCAAAGACGTGAAAGACCTCCACAATGAAAACCACAGAACACTAAAGAAATAAATTATGGAAGACCTTAGAAAATGGAAAGATCTACCCTGTTATTGGATAGGCAGAACTAATATTATCAAAATAACCATACTACCAAAAGCACTATACAGATTTAATGCAATGCCAATCAAAATTCCAATGACATTCCTCATAGAAATAGAAAAAGCAGTCATGAAATTCATCTGTAAAAATAAGAGACCCAGACTAGCTAAAGCAATCCTTAATAAGAGGAGTGAAGCAGGTGGCATCACTATACCAGACCTTAAATTATACTACAGAGCAATAGTAACAAAAACAGCATGGTATTGGCACCAAAATAGGTCAGTAGACCAATGGTACAGAATAGAGGACACAGAGACTAACACATATAATTTCAGTTATCTTATATTAGTCAAATGTGCCAAAAATGTACATTGGAGAAAAGATAGCCTCTTCAACAAATGGTTCTGGGAAAACTGGAAATCCATATGCAATAAAATGAAATTAAACCTATATCTCTCACCATGCACAAAATTCAACTCAAAGTGGATCAAGGATCTAGGAATTAGACCAGAGACACTACACCTAATAGAAGAAAATAAGCTCCAAATCTCCAACATGTTGGATTAGGTCCCAAGTTCCTTAATAAGAATCCTGTAGCACAAGAATTAATACCAAGAATCAATAAATGGGATAGACTCAAGTTACAAAGCTTCTTCTCAGCAAAAGAAACAATCAGTGAGGTGAACAGAGAGCCTACTAATTGGGAACAATTTTTTACCACATGCACGTCAGATAGAGCACTAATCTCTAGAATATATAAAGAACTCAAAAATCAAAACACCAAATAAATAAATAAATAACCCAATCAATAAATGGGCCAAGGAACTGAACAGACACTTCTCAGAAGAAGATATACAATCAATCAATAAATACGTGAAAAAATCCTCAACCTCTCTGGCAATTAGAAAAATGCAAATCAAAACCACTCTAAGATTTTATCTCACACCAGTCAGAATGGCAGCTATTAAGAACACAAACAACAATAAATGTTGGAGAGGATGTGGAGAAAAAGGCACACTCATACATTGTTGGTGTGACTGCAAAATGGTGCAGCCAATATGGAAAGCAGTATGGAGATACCTGGAAAACTTGGAATGGAACCACCTTATGACCCAGCTATCCCATTCCTTGGTCTTTACCCAAAAGACCTGAAAACAGCATACTACAGGGATACAGCCACATCAATGTTTATAGCAGCACAATTCACAAAAGCTAAACTGTGGAACCAACCTAGATGCCCTTCAGTAGATGAATGGATAAAGAAAATGTGGTATATACACACAATGGAATATTACTCAGCAATGAGAGAATAAAATCATGGCATTTGCAGGAAAATGGATGAAGTTAGAGAATATAATGCTAAGTAAAGTTAGCCAATCCCAAAAAGCCAAATGCCAAATGTTTTATCTGATATAAGGAGGCCAATTCACAGTCAGGTTGGGATGGGGAGCATAGAAGGATTAGAGGAATACTAAAATGGCCAATGGGGAGGGGAGGGAAGGGAGGGGGCAAAAGGGTGAAGGAAAAAAAAAAAGATGGTAGAATGAGATGGATATCATTACCCTAAATGCATATATGAAGTCATGAATGGTGTGAATATACTTTGCATACAACCAGAGATTTGCAAAAAGTGCTCTATATATGTGTAATATGAAATGTAATGTATTCTTCTGTCATTTATGACATCTTAGAATAAAACATAATTAAAAAAAAAAAATAAAGTTATCAATGAAAGTTAAATTAGTAAAAAAAAAAAAAATGAAAGAAAGAAAGAAAGAAAATCAAATACAAAAGGCCTACAGGATGCCAAATGTAAAAATTACAACAGACCCAAACCAAGGCACATTATAATGAAAATGCCTAGCATACAAAATAAAGATAGAATTTTAAAGTCTGTAAGAGAGAAGAGTCAGATTACCTACAAGGGAAAACCAATTTGCATCTCAGCAGATTTTTCAACCCAGACCCTCAAAGCCAGGAGAGCCTGGAACAACATATACCAGACTCTAAAAGATAAGGGATGCCAACCAAAAATTTTATATCCAGCAAAATTAAGCTTTAGATTTGTGGATGAAATAAAAATCTTCCATGATAAACAAAAGCTAAAAGAATTTACAATAAGAAAGCCTGTTCTACAAAATATTCTTGGTAAAATATTCCATGAGGAGGTAATGAAAAATAATAATGAAAATGTGCAAAGGGAAGAACTACAATAAAGAAACAAACCCACCAAAGGAAAAACCAAGTCAAGCTAAGTACCAAAAATAACTAATAAATAAATAATAAATAAATAAATAAATAAATAAAAATGACTGGTAATACAAATTATATTTTAATAATAACCATGAATGTTAATGGCCTAAACTCATCAATTAAAAGACATAGGCTAATAGATTGGATTAAAAACAAACAAACAAAAAAAAAAAAAAACAGACCCAACAATATGTTGCCTTCAAGAGACACATTTCATAGTAAAAAACACCCATAGACTGAAGGTGAAAGAATGGGATAAAATATATCACTCACATGGTCTTCATAAACAAGCAGGGGTCTCTGTCCTCATATCAAATAAAGTAGACTTCACCCGGGCGCGGTGGCGCACGCCTGTAATCCCAGCACTTTGGGAGGCTGAGGCAGGAGGATCGCGAGTTCAAAGCCAGCCTCAGCAATGGCGAGGCACTTAGTAACTCAGTGAGTGCTTCTAATAAAATACAAAAAAGGGCTGGGGATATGGCCCAGTGGTCGAGTGCCCCTGAGTCCAATCCCCAGTACCAAAAAAAATAAATAAATAAATAAATAAATAAATATAAATAAATAAATAAAGTAGACTTCAAACCAAAGCTAATCAAAAGAGATAAAGATGGACATTTCATACTGCTTAAAGGAACCATAGATCAATTAGATATAACTGTTATACATATATATGCCCCAAATAATGGAGCATTTACATTCATCAATCAAACTCTTCTCAAGTTCCAGAATCAAATAGACCACAACACCATAATTCTAGGTGATTTCAACACACCTCTTTCACCACTGGATAGATCTTCCAAACAAAAGTTAAACAAAGAAACTATTGAACTCAATAATACAATTAACAACTTAGACTTAACTGACATATATAGAGTGTATCATCCATCAATGAGCCAACACACTTTCTTTTCAGCAGCACATGGATCCTTCTCTAAAATAGATTATATATTATGCCACAAAGTAACTCTAAGCAAATATAAAAAAGTAGAGATAGTACCCTGCTTTCTATCAGATCATAATGGAAAGAAATTAGAAATAAATGATAAAAAAAGAAAGAAAAGCTACTCTAACACCTGGAGACTAAATAATATGCTATTGAATGATCAATGGGTTCCAGAAGACATCAAGAAAGAGATTAAGAAATTCTTAGAGGTAAATGAAAACAATGATACAACATATCAAAATCTCTGTGACACTATGAAGGCAGTACTAAGAGGAAAGTTCATTGCATGGAGCTCATTCCTTCAAAAAAGAAAAAGTCAACAAATAAATGAACTAACATAGCCAGGCACGGTGGCGCATGCCTGTAATCCCAGCACTTTGGGAGGCTGAGGCAGGAGGATCATGAGTTCAAAGCCAGCTTCAGCAATGGTGAGGCACTTAGCACCTCAGTGAGACTCTGTCTCTAATAAAATACAAAAAAGGGCTGGGGATGTGGCCCAGTGGTCAAGCGCCCCTGAGTTCAATCCCGGTACCACACACACAAAAAAATAAATAAATAAATAAATAAATAAATAAATAAATAAATAAAAATAATTTTAAAAAAATGAACTAACATTACATCTCAAAGCTCTAGAAAAAGAAGAACAAATAAAACCCCCAAAAAGTAGAAGCAGGAAATAATTAAAATCAGAGCTGAAATTAATGAAATTGAAACAAACAAACAAACAAAAAAACAATTGAAAAAATTGAGAGAACAAAAAGTTGGTTCTTTGAAAAAATAAATAAAATTGATAAACCACTAGCTATCTAATGAAAAAAAGAAGAGAAAAAACACAAATTACCAATATCTATGATGAAAAAGGAAATATCATGACAGACACTATAGAAATATGGAAGATAATTAGAAATTATTTTGAAAATTTATGCTCCAATAAAACAGATAATAACAATGGAATTGACAAATTTCTAGAAACATATGATATGCCCAAACTAAATCAGGATGATATACACAATTTAAATAGATCAATTACAATCAAAGAAATAGAGGAAACCATCAAAAACTTACCATCCAAGAAAAGCCCAGGACCGGATGGATACACAGCTGAGTTCTACAAGACCTTTAAAGAAGAACTAACACCAACACTTCTCAAACTATTTCATAAAATAGAAAAAGAGGAAACACTTCCAGACTCATTCTACGAGGCCAATATCACCCTAATTCCAAAAGCAGACAGAGATAAATCAAAAAAAGAAAACTTTAGACAAATATCTCTAATGAATATAGATGCAAAAATTCTAAATAAAATTCTGGCAAACCAAATACAAAAACACATGAAAAAGATAGTACACCACGATCAAGTGGGCTTCATTCTAGGGATAAAGTTTGGTTCAATATAAAAAAAAATCAATAAATGTAATACATCACATCAACAGGATCAAAGATAAAAATCATAAGATCATCTCAATAGATGTAGAGAAAGCATTTGACAAAATACAACATCCCTTCATGTTCAAATGCTAGAAAAAATAGGGATAACAGGAACATACCTCAACATTGTAAAGACCATCTATGCTAAGCCCCAGGCCAACATTATCCTAAATGGAGAAAAATTGAAAGCATTCCCTCTAAAAACTGGAACAAGACAGGGATGCCCTCTTTCACCACTCTTATTTAACATAGTTCTTGAAGCGCTAGCCAGAGCAATTAGACAGAAAAAAGAAATTAAAGGGATACAGATAGGAAAAGAAGAACTCAAATTATCACTATTTGCAGATGATATGATTCTATACATAGAAGATCCAAAAAATTCCACCAGAAGTCTTCTAAATTTAATAAGTGAATTCAGCAAAGTAGCTGGATATAAAATCAATACCCATAAATCAAAGGCATTTCTGTACATCAGTGACAAATCCTCAGAGGGAGAAACTAGGAAATCCACCCCATTTACTATAGCCTCAAAAAAAAAAAAAAATGAAATATTTGGGAAGCAACTTAACAAAAGAAGTGAAAGACCTCTACAATGAAAACTACAACACATTAAAGAAGGAAATTAATGAAGATCTTAGAAACGGAAAGATCTACCTTGTTCATGGATAGGTAGAACTAATATTGTCAAAATGACCATTCTCCCCAAAGCACTATACAGATTCAATGCAATACGAATCGAAATCCCAATATCATTCCTCGTAGAAATAGAAAAAGCAATCATGAAATTCATCTGGAAAAATAAGAGACCCAGAATAGCCAAAGCAATTCTTGGCAGTAAGAATGAAGCTGGTGGCATTACTATTCCAGACCTTAAATTGTACTACAAAGCAATAGTAACAAAAACAGCATGGTATTGGCACCAAAATAGACCAGTTGACCAATGGTACAGAATAGAAGACACAGAGACGAACCCACACATCTACGGTTATCTTATATTAGACAAAGGTGTCAAAAACATTCACTGGAGAAAAGACAGCCTCTTCAACAAATGGTGTTGGGAAAACTGGAAATCCTCATGTAATAAAATGAAATTAAATCTCTTTCTCTCACCATGCACAAAACTTAACTGAAAGTGGATCAAGACCTAGGAATTAAACCAGAGACCTTACACCTAACAGAAGAAAAAGTAGGCCCAAATCTCCATCATGTTGGTTTAGGCCCTAACTTCCTCAATAAGACCCCTATAGCGCAAGAACTAAAACAAAGAATCAATAATTGGGACGGATTCAAACTAAAAAGCTTCTTCTCAGCAAAAGAAACAATCAGTGATGTGAATAGAGAACCTACAGAATGGGAGCAAATCTTTACCACAAGCACATCAGATAGAACACTAACCTCAAGGATTTATAAAGCTCTCAAAAGCCTTAACACCAAAAAAACAAATACTCCAATCAATAAATGGGCTAAGAAACTAATCAGACACTTCTCAGAAGATGATATACAAACAATCAACAAATATATGAAAAAAATGTTCAACATCTCTAGCAATTAGAGAAATGCAAATCAAAACTACTCTAAGATTCCATCTTACTCCAGTCAGAATGGCAGCTATCAAAAAAAACAAACAACAATAAATGCTGGCAAGGATGTGGGGGAAAAGGCACACTCCTACATTGCTGGTGGGACTGCAAATTGGTGAAGCCAATCTGGAAAGCAGTATGGAGATTCCTAGGAAAACTTGGAATGGAACCACCATTTGACCCAGCTATCCCACTCCTTGGTCTATTCCCAAAGGACTTAAAAACAGCTTACTACAGGGACACAGCCACATCAATGTTTGTAGCAGCACAATCCACAATAGCTAGACTGTGGAACCAACCCCGATGCCCATCAGTGGATGAATGGATAGGGAAACTTTGGTATATATACACAATGGAACACTACTCAGCACTATAAAATAATAAAAACATGGCATCTGCAAGTGAATGGATGGAGTTGGAGAAAATAATGCAAAGTGAAGTTAGCCAATCCCAAAAAACCAAAGGCTGAATGATCTCTTTGATATGAAGATACTAACTTATAAAGTCAAGGGAGTGGGAATGCGAGGAATGAAAAAACTTTAAATAGAACAAAGCGGGGGAGGGGGGCAGGGAATAGGAATAATGGCAGACTGAATTATCCATGACTACCCTAAATACATGTATGAAGACACAATTGTTATAAAAATACTTTACATAAGACCAGCAACTTGAGAAATTGTGCTCTTTATATGTAATATGAAATGAAATGTACTATGTAAACATGTATAACAAATTAGAATAAAAAATGGAAAAAAACAGAATTAATGAAAAAGAGAAGACAGGGTGAGTCAGAGAGGGAGAGAGAGAAGACTATATAAAACACCCATTTGATGTACTATTTAGTTGCCCCAGATCTAAAATTCCTAATTCTTGTATACAACTTGTTTTCATCTCTGTTGAGAATGTAGGGGCAGGGTGTAGATAAGAAAGATGAGGGAAGAAAAAAAGAGGGAAAGAAAAAGAGAAAGAAGAAAAACAAAACAAGGAAAGAAAAAAAAAAAAAAAAACAACACAAGTCTCAATTAGGCAGCCTTTTCTTTTCCTCTCTCAGCTTGTTAAATTAGCTGTCCGGCAGATGAGCCCTGGCTGATGTGGAGGATTTGTGGGTAGAGTCAAGTCTGCGTAGGTGGTTAGTGAGGAGTGATGCTGGGGATGGGGCTTTGTGTGGCTGGTCCTGAAAATCGATCCGTCCAGATGGCATCTACTCTCCGTGTTCTTCCTCAGTTGAAGGGTCACAGGGGGTCGTCATGCTGGACTTGGATACCCGTTCCGCTGCTGGCTATTGATGGTCCTCCCAGTTATGGGTTCCTCCTTGCCTGTTTGCCAGTTTCTGTTCCGCTTTCTCTCCAGCTTCACTGCTGAGGGTTGTGTCCAGCCAAGTGTGGATTTGAACTGGTGTTGTCGCCCCGTGGTCTCCCGCGGTCTCCCAGCTCTGATCGCACTGTTTTCACTGGTGAGGATCATGGCGTGCTGAGTGCAAATTTGATCTGGTGTTACAGTCCTGTGTGCGGTTTCCCAGCTCTGGCTTTGTTCCGCACCACCTGTGCTCCAGGCGGTGCTGCTAATGCCACACAGCACTGCACGCTGCAGTCAGCTTGTCTTGTTCGCCTTCTATACCACATTTTCTTTACCCATTCATCTATTGAGGGACATCTAGGTTGGTTCCACAGTCTAGCTATTGTGAGTTGAGCTGCTATAAACATTGATGTGGCTATGTCCCTGTAGTAAGCTGTTTTTAAGTCCTTTGGGAATAGACCAAGGAGTGGGATAGCTGGGTCAAATGGTGGTACCATTCTGAGTTTTCTGAGGAATCTCCATACTGCTTTCCATAGTGGTTGCACCAATTTGCAGTCCTACCAGCAATATATAAGTGTATGTTTTTCCCCATGTCCTCACCAACATTTATTGTTGCCTGTATTTTGATGATTGTCATTTACTCAGCTTTAAAGAAGAGTGAAATTATGGCATTTGCCAGTAAATGTTTGGCGTTGGAGAACATCATGCTAAGTGAAATAAGCCAATCCCACAAAACCAAAGGCCAAATGTTTTCTCTAATATGTGGATACTAATTCACAATAAGGCAGGTGAATTACTGAAATATAGCATTACCTTAGATTAGGTAGAGGTAAGAAAAGGGAGGGGAGGTAGGGGATGTGGAGATGGGAAAGACAGTAGAATGAAACAGACATTATTACTTACTGTATGTATATATGTGACTATATGACCAATATGATTCTGCAACATGTACACTTAGAAAAAATGAGAAATTATATCCCATCTGTGCATGATATATCACAGCACATAAATGCATTCTACTTTCATGTATAACTAGCTAAAACTATATATATATATATATATATATATATATATTATTTAAATGTAGCAATATAGGGCTGGGACTATAGCTCAGAAGTAGAGTTCTTGCCTCACAAGTGTGAGGCCCTGGGTTCTATCCTCAATACCACATAAAAAAAATAAAAAAATAAAGCTGGGCGCATTGGCACATGCCTGAAATCCTAGCAGCTCGGGACGCTGAGACAGGAGGATCACCAGTTCAAAGCGAGGCAGTTTAGTGAAATCCTGTCTCTAAATAAAATACAAAATAAGGCTGGGAATGTGGTTCAGTGGTTGAATGCCCCTGAGTTCAATCCCTGGTACCCATAAATAAATAAATAAATAAATAAATAAATAAATAAATAAATAAGATAAGGAAACAAATAAGTAAATAAACAAACATTTAAAAAGTAGCAACATTAAAAATAGCAACATAAGCCCTAAAGACTAGAATAAATCCTAGACCTGAATTAATAAGGTGCATGCAGAAAACTTAGTGAAAGACATTAAATGACAGCCTATCTGAATGGAGAGAGAGCTGCCTTCACAGGGGAAGCTTCCTATTATAAAAATATATGTTATCCCCAAATTTGTTGATAAATGTGCATTCGGTTAGTTCTAAAATTTATATAGAAAAACAAAAGACCAAAAATAGCCAGAACATTTTGAGTGTGTGTGTGTGTTTGTGTGTGCCTGTGTGTGTGTGTGTGTTACTGGGGATATAACCTAGGGCCTGGTGCATTCTAGGCAAACACCTGCTGAAATAAAACCCCAGCCCTTCAAGACACTTTTGGAAAAGGAGAATATGAGAAAAAATATGCTCTACCAAATAAATAGACTTATTATAAATGTACAGAAGTTAAAGTGTCACACTATTTGGTTTAGGAAAGATGTACTGACCAATGATATAAATTGCAGAGATCAGAAACAGTCCATATACTTTGGAGGTGTAATGGGGCAAACTAACGGTTACATACATGTGGATCCATCACTTTAAATTAAACTTAAAAAAAATTGATACAGTGTGTATGTTTCACATCATTGGCCAAAAGGAAAGTAGATGGAAAATAATATCAAAATAAAAGAGTGGGGCTGGGGTTGTGGCTCAACAGTAGAGTGCTCACCTAGCACATTCAAGGCACTGGATTAAATCCTCAGCACCACATAAAACTAAATAAATAAAATAAAGGTATTTTGTCTAACTACAACTAAAAAAATAAAGTAAAATAGTGCATTCATAATAAATGTGCATAAATATTTTTCTGACCTTCTAGGAGATTTATTAAGACTCAAAGTATTGATAATAATAGAAAAATTCCTAAATTCAGATGCATTAATATTAAGAACTTTTGTTCAAAAGAAAATCATTTCATTATGTCCTGGTGTTGACACCTATATATGACATAATGGGTTAATGAAAATTAAGACAAGTTACAAACTGAGCAATAAAGCCTGGATTATATAAACAACAAAGCATCAGTATCAAGAATATATAAAGAACAAAAAATTAACCAGGATAAGGCAATAACCTGTCAAAAAAATAGATAAAATTATCAACAGGTACTTTTCAGAAGAGGAAATCCAAGGTCAAAATAGTATACACAATGATGTTCAGCCTTGATATCCTCAGGGAAATTGAGGAAAGCTACAACAGGTACCATTTTATACGTTTGTGGGTCACAAAATTTCAGAAGTATCATGCTATAAGTGTCAGAAAGGTTGAAACTTGGGTTTTGGTACCATAAGAAAAAAAATAAATAAATAAATAAAGGAAGGAAGGAGGAAGGAAGGAAGAAAGGAAAGAAGAAAGAAAGAAGTACAAGAAAGACTCACCAAATTTTCAGCCTCCAGATGGTTCTAATGTTTCAACAATTCAGGGACCATGGCACTAAATTTAGCTTCCAGAAAGTCACTTCTATAGAACATCCCAACATCCCCTCCTGCTAAAAATCCTATTATGCTGGTCATGATTCTTCTCAATGTAATACCTAACTATGCTAAAAATGCTCTTGTGAAATGACAGCAATTCAGTTGACAACTATGATATTCTATGTGGAAAAGATTAGCATACAGCAAGTTTGGATTCAAAGGCCTGGTGAATCCAGGCCCGGGTATAAGACTACACTTGCTTTTTCTCCCCTGTGGGTCCTTTTGAGCCTTGGGCACCAACAGTTCTGCTTAGGGCCTAGTATGATATCCCTACTGATGTCACAAACAAGTGTACCAGTAGCTCTATGACTTCACATCACCTGGGCAAACAGAGGAGGCCCAGAGGAAGCTTCAAGACTAGTACCAGCTCAGCTGTGTTGGCATGTGACTGAACCAGAGGGGCTTGTCCTTCCAACTCAAATCCAAATTCTTCACTTGCCAGAAGTGGAGTGGGGCTCTGTTGGCTACGCATGGCCCATCTGGCCTGGGATGATCTGGGTTCTTCCAGGGCCCTAGACTGCACTGCTGCTTGCAGGCCAGCACCACCCTCCATGGCTAGGAGGATGTGTGGGCCTGCAGGAGGCTTTCTGTGTGTCTAGTGACTGCAGCACCCTGTGACCAGCATCTGGATCCCTACAGATCTAATGGACCTGAGAAGATCAGTGGGCAGTGAGAGGGTTCAAGGAGCAAAAATAGTGGACATGAGTGTCAGTGTCAGACACCTCCCACCCTGCCTCTCCAGGACCTAGCTCACTCGCCCAGTTTGGTAACTGGCCCACTGCATCACAGCATGACAGCTGTGACAAGTTGGGTGGAGCACCCTGGGCTGCTTGTGGCAGGAGTTATGGGAAGCTTGAGCTTGAAGAATCACACAAATTCTAGCTGGGTTCCCTTCCATTCATAAAAGGCCAATACTGGTGACAACTTGAACATGCCAAGAGTGAATAGTAAGGGTATCCGTTGGTCTGTAACATTTCCCTATTGAATTGAACTGCTCAAAGGTGAACATTTTTTATACTGTGGGACCAGTAAGAGGTCCAGTATTGTCCCCAGAACAGCTAAACAACAGACACACTCAAAAAAATGGAGAATCTTGATGCCAAGATTTGAAGAAAGCAGTGAAAACATGAATAAAACCAGATTTTGTGAGCATATGAGCTTGGTTTTTCTGGTTTCCATACCTAGGAAAAACATCATGGAACACAGGGTAAGCAATCCCTTCCAGCACACCCTAGTGAACCCTCAGCCAGACAAAGGATGGTGCCTACACTTGTGTTCTCAGTGGCTGTCCACTCCAGTGTTCCAAGGGGAAGTGCAGGATCCTTGTCCCAGGTAAATCCTCTTCTGTCTGGCCAGGTCCATCCCAGACAACAGACAGCCCTATGATAGCTCTGGGGCTTGAACATGGGCAGAGGGATTTCTGCCATTGTAAGAGCTCCTAGTCACAAACCCAAAATGAATGATCTTGGATTTTACACAGAATATATTCCCTGAATAATTTAAGGAGGGAAAACATTAAAACAGTAGTATGAGTATTTCACAGTAAATCAAATATTTTTTGCTATTGATTTTATTACACTTTCCTGTGCCTTGTTGTACAAGGTGATTTAATAAGAGGGAAATATATAAATAAAATTGAATTGTGTGATAGACAATTATCTTCCATTTTCCCTGAGTTTATGTACCAATATAAAAGATGAAGGATATAAAATACTCCTTAATCACTTTCCTTGATTTTTCTGAGAACTGAGTATGGTCTCAAGAAACATTTTTTTATTTCATTAATGTAATTTTCTTTTCATTTTCTTACAAAAGAGACAATGCATGTTACAAAAAAATATACGAAGGTCTAGATACAAAAGGTAACTGAAAGTTATGGATACAATTAAACAAAATTATGTGACCCAGTCAATGTTTGAATTGCTAGACAATGATATCTGTAGTTTTAGTCCTTTTCTTATCTCTTAGAAATAAATATAATATTTTAATAGGTAAATGTAATACTTTAGGTAATTATTTTATTTATATCTATTTGAACATAATTTAAGTTGTAGCTTATGTCATTGAAAATATTTTAACAGGACTCTATATTTGATTTGCCTATGTGAAGGTTTTTAAAGTTTATATAAATCAAATCTATATATTTGGTTTGATATATGCTGTTCGTGCAGTTTTCTTGGCTTTGTGTTCATAAAGAATTTCCTGAAGGAATGGTAATTTTTCAAGAATTATGTATAAATATATTTTTAAATGTAGAGAATAAAAGCAAAACATGCCAAGGTCTGTTCAGTGCAAGCAATGCAAAAAGAACATGTTACTCTCTCAGCAGCAACAACTCAACAAAATATGTCAATATGTAAGTGTCAGCAATGTGGAATGACTAACACGTATGAATCACCTGAAGACTCTGTAGAACACTAAATCATGCAGTGGATCAAGATAAACAAAGCCAGGTAATGGTCCCAGGTACTCCATGGAAGCAAATTAAAACATGTGGTAAAGCTGAAATATTTAGTAACATACTCATTTTGCAAGAATCCTATAATTTGCTGCTTAAAGGTCACTACCAACCTGGAAGAAGTAATATTTCATCCCTAAACACTCTTTCTTCTGTTCTGGCTAGAAATATCAAAAAGGCCTCTCTGCAAAAATCAGGGCACCCTTGCTAGAGACTTGGGCATTGTTATAGGGGCTTGGAGAACCAGTTATGTGGCTACCAAGGGGTGCTATTTGATTGATTCTCAGAGGACACATGACCCAGGGGCCAAGTGAGCACTGAGCTTCTGACTTAAAGAGGTACTTTTTCCTAACGGTAAGAAAAATGAAAAGTTAATAATGGAAGAGAGACTCTGGCTGGGTGAGGGAAAAGAGCAGAGGTGTGGTGGATGGATTTTTGATCACTCAAGAAACTGGATTTCATCACCAGAATTCTGTTGGAAGTTCAGAAAATACTAGGGCTGAGATTTAGAAGTCACAATTTGTAAAAATTTTGTAAAGCAGACCATGTTTTTGTTTGCAGCCATGATGGAGCAGAGGTATCAGGAATCCTTTCACCACAAAGAAGAAGAAACTGGACATAATACAATATATAACAAAATTATTTTATGGTGCAAGAAATTTAGTATCACAGGTGAGTGAACTGAAATTGGGGAGAACCCTCATGTTGATCAGCCTCAAGCTAGTCTGAAAGCAGAGTTCGGAGGTAGGAAGTTTGGGTGAATCAAACTAAAAAAGGAAGACAGATACCAGCTTTCAAGAAAGGTAGAGGAGCTGATTGATGTTCATGTATAAAGTAAGTGATATAACAGAAAATCTCATAATTGGCTCTTCAATCTCTCTAAGGCTCATGTAAGAACATGTATCATAAAAAGTGTATAATATATCAAGAGGAAGTGGATCTCCATTAGCAGTGGATGAAGGAAGCTTACTAATGAGCATATGATAAGGCATGTGCCAGTTTGGACTTTAATACAGTATGATAGAACTTGAACCCTGTGGCTGCAAAATTCAGGATTAAAAGTGCTTCTTTTATTTTATCAGTGTGTAGAATGATTAAGAATTTAAAAATGGGAGATTTGAACACAATTAAATTCATGTGAAAATAGATGGGATCTATATCTTTGATGTAAAACGTTACAAAACAATAATGATATATGTATATATTGTTATATATGAATAAAGTAGTATGATGTTTTCAGACTCTCATGTGGGAAAGCTAATGCCTTAAATTGTCATTTATGTGCATTTTTGTTCTTCCCATAGTACAGAAATACTGCTGGGAGTGGAGAGAATTAAAGCATATAAAAAATCACAGTTTTTAAGAATCAGACCATCTATGTGTAAATACAGACCATGACTTGGTGAGTTGTAAAAACCAACTGGACTCTCAAGGTTCTGTGTGTCCTGTATCCAGCCAGGGGCATTGTGAAATTGCCCTCAGATCCTTGCACAACAGCTCAGCAAGGACCATCCATTCCAAACAATACAGGCATCCAGATTCTCTCCTATGGTCACTGATGGGGATTCGATAGCTGTGTTCTCTCTGGCCTGACAGTGCACCCTGAACTGGTACCTATGCTTTTTTGATTAGCAGATGTTTCCTCAGAGTAATTCCCTAAAGGGAACAGTAAACCTTTTTTCTCAGCCTTCTGTGAGCTGAGAACCTGCACCAGAGTTCAGGGAGAGGCTGGGGCCATCATGATGGAAACATATTTGCATGAACAGCCCTTCCTCTGCAGCCTGAGAGAAAAAGAGGCCTGGGGCTGCCCAGATTCACTGTAGAGATCAAGTGGCTGTGTTCACCATGGCCTGGACTCCTCTCCTCCTGCTGCTCCTTTCTCACTATACAGGTTGGGACAGACCTCTGAGACATGGGGCAGATTGTATATTTTCTGGATTAGTTCTCTGAGAAAATTTGCCCTAAAGCTATTCACTTATTCATGTTTATCCATGCCTACAGGTACCCTCTCCCAACCTGTGAAGACTCAGCCATCCTCCTCCCTCTCTGCATCTCTTGGAACATCTTTTAGACTGTCCTGCACCCTGATCAGAGACTTAAGTGTTGGTGTCCATATCTTATCCCGGTTCCAGCACAAGCCAGGAAGCCCTCCCTAATTTCTCCTCTACTACCACTCACACTCAAATGGATATGAGGGTTCCATGGCCCCCAGCTGATTCTCTGGATCCAAAGACACTTCAGCTAATGTAGTTTTTCTGTACATCTCTCAGCTTCAGTCAGAGGATAAGGCTATTACTTTAATACCTGGGAAGGAGACATGAGGACTGACACAATGTTACAGCCCCATGAAGAATTAAGACAAATAATTCTACTCTCTTCTCTGGACTTGATGCAGTTACTGGTTCTAGTTGTTCTGATCACGTTTAGGTGGGGGGAGGGGGACTTTTGCTCTCATGTTTTCAGCAAACACCTAATTTCCCTAAGTAATATGGAAATGAAACTATCTTCCTCTTTTCCTGAATTAAGATGCTAATTTGAAACACTGCTAATGACTTCTCACCATGACCATATCTACAATGCCATTTATAAGTTCTTAGGGGTCAATTTCCTTGCAGGGAGATGTTGGACTGAAAATGAGTTGACTGACTTCATCCATGCCCAGCCCAGGAGAGCTCTTCTTTTCCTCTTCATAATCCTTTAATTGATTTTTTTAAAAATAGTCTAATTGATCTGATTGGGGTTTCAAGGATTGTGTTGAATAAGAGTGGGAAAGAGGGCATCCCGTCTTGTTCCAGGTTTTAGAAGGAATTCTTTTAATTGCTCTCCATTTAGAATAATGTTGGCCTTGGCTTTAGCTTTTAATATGTTGTGTATTCCTACTATCCCTAGTTTTCTAGTGTTTTAAGTATTAATGGATGCTGAATTTTGTCAAATGCCTTTTTTACATCTATTGGCATACTCATGTAATTCTTTTAAGTCTATCAATGTAGTGAGTTATGATTATTGATATCCATATGTTAAACCACCCTGTGTCCCTGGAATAAACCCCATTTGATCATGGTACACTAACTTTTAATATTTTGTTTTAATGTGTTTTGCCAGAATTTTATTGAGAAGTTTTGCATCTATGTTCATCGGGGATATTGTTCTGAAATTTTCTTTCCTTGATCTGTCTGTCTGGCTTCTATATCAGGGTGATACTAGCTTCATAGAATGAGTTTGGAAGTATTCCCTTCTTTCCTATTTTATGGAACATTTTGAGGAGTATTGGTGTAAGTTTTTTCTTTGAAGGTCTGGTAGTACTTGGCTAAGAATCCATCTGGTCTTGGACTTTACTTCATTGGTAGACTTCTGATGGCATCTTCAATTTCATTGTTTACAATTGATCTGTTTAAATTTTTTATGTCTTCTGAATTCTATTTGAGTAGGTCATATGTCTTTAGAAATATGTCTATGTCTGCAAGATTTTATATTATATTAGAGTATAGATTTTCAAAATAGCTTCTGATTATCATGTGTATTTAAGTGGTGTCCTTGTTGATATTTTCTTTTTCATCACAAATTTTAGTATTTTGGGTTTTCTTTCTCTTTTTGTTAGCTTTGCTAAAGATTTATCAAATTAATTATTTTTAAAAGAATCAACTTTTTGTTTCATCATTTTTGTTTCAATTTCATTAATTTCTGCTCTGGTTTTAATTATTTCCTGTCTTCTACTGCTTTGGGTGTTGATTATTTCTTCTTTTTCTAGGATTTTGAGATGTAGATTTATGGTTTTTATTTGGTGATTTTTTTATTATTTTAAGGAATGAGCTAAATGCACTGAAATTCCTTCTTAGAACTGCCTTCATAGTGACCCAGAAATTTTGATATGTTGTGTTGTTACACTCACTCACCTCTAAGTATCTTTATTTCATCCTTTATTTCTTCAGCTATCTATTGGTCATTCAATACTATATTATTTAGTCTCCACGTGTTAGAGTAGCTTCTAGGTTTTATTTTGTCACTGATTTCTAATTTCATTCTATTATGATCTGATACAGTGCAAAGTATTTTCTCTATTTCTTAGTATTTGCGAAGAGTTGTTCTGCAGCCTAAGGTATATTCTATTTTAGAGAGTGTTCCATGTGCTGCTCAGAGAAAATGCATTCAGTCATTGATGGATGAAAGAATCTACATATGTCTTTTAAGACTAACTTATTTTCTTAATATTTATTTATTTGTTTTATTTGTACACAATGCCTGCTTTATTTTTACGTGGTGCTGAGGCTCAAACCTGGGTCGTGCATGTGCTAGGCGAGCGTTTTGCCACTGAGCCACAACTCCAGCCCGAGACTAAATTATTAATTACATTTTTTAGTTCTATAGCTTCTTTACTTATTTTTTGTGTTGAAAATGTATCATTTGGTGAGAGAACAATGTTGAAGTCACACAGTATTATTGTGTTGTGATCTATTTGATTCTGTTTTTTTTTTTAATTTTTATATCCTGTTTATTTAAAGGTGGAGAATAATTATAAAATATTTTATTTAGTTCACAATTATTTGATATTTTAATTTTAGCAACAAAAGCCCATTTCTGACATTCATCTTATTAACCAGTAAGCTATTCATTTTACAGTGAGCTCCATTTCTGATTTTCACTATGCTAATTATTAATGCCTGAAGTGTTGATCATGATATGAATAAAATAAGTACTTTTCTTACTGCCACTGGAGCGTAGCTATTTGATACACTACTCCCTCCAAGTAGCTCTTCAGATAGGACAACTAATAGCCCCTTGGGTTGAAGTTTAACTAACACATTCATATCAATCACACCATCTATACAGAAAGGTTTTAAGTATATGGTATTACAGACATCAAAACAGGATTGTTGTTAATCCGGTGGAAACATATTATCTGCCATCTTTCAGGTGGCTATATAGTCAAAATTTTTCCAAAATATATGATCAGCTATCTCATTTATTCCCTGGTTCATTTTTCTTATCACAGAATTGAGGGACTAGATCTGGTTTTTCATTTCATTTTATTTTTTTACTCAATAATTCTATCTTTATTCTTAGATCAATCAATAGTTTAAAAACCTTCCCAAAAAACAATCTCTATGCACAATTAATTTCACATGTGAATTCCATCATTTAACAAAAAATAACACCAATCTTCTTCCATGAAATTTAATATTTTTAACTTGTTCTTCATAGAATGTATTTTGAGTAAAATAAATAAATAAATAAATAAATAAAATAAAGGTATTGTGTAGATTTACAACTAAAAATATACTTTTAAAAGTATGTATTTTTGCCGGGCACGGTGGCACATGCCTGTAATCCCCGCACTTTGGGAGGCTGAGGCAGGAGGATCTCAAGTTCAAAGTCAGCCTCAGCAATGGCGAGGCACTTAGCAACTCAGTGAGACCCTGTCTCTAAGTAAAAAATACAAAAAAGGTCTGGGGATGTGACCCAGTGGTTGAGTGCCCCTGAGTTCAATCCCCCGTACAACAACAACAACAACAAAAAAAAAAGTATGTATTTTGACATATCTTACCTACATGGAGTATAAATTGCATATTTATACATGCTAAGAACTCTTTTTTAAATTAAATTATTTATTTATTCTAATTTGTTATACATGCTTGCAGATTGCAATTCATTTCATATTACATATAAAGAGCACAGTTTTTCAAGTCACTGGTTTTACATAAAGTATTTTTCACACCATTTGTGTTTTTATATATGTACTTAGTGTACTGATGTCTAACTCATTCTGCTATTATTCCTATCCCCTTGCCCCCCTCCCTTCCCCTCCCTCCCCTTTGTTCTATTTAACATTCCTTCATTCTTCTCATCCCCCCTCCCTTGCCACTATAATTCAGTATCATCATAGTAAAGGAATCATTGGACCTTTGGTTTTTTGGGGATTGGCTAACTTCACTTAACATTATTTTCTCCCCTTCCATCCATTTACCTTTGAGTGCCATGATTTTATTCTTTTTCAGTGCTAAGTAGTGTTCCATTGTGTATATATACCAAAGTTTCCCTATCTATTTATCTATTGATTGGCATGGGGTTGTTTCCACAATCTAGCTATTGTGAATTGTGCTGCTATGAACATTGATGTGGCTGTGTCCCTGTAGTAAGCTGTTTTTAAGTCCTTTGGGTATAGACAGAGGAGTGGGATAGCTGGTTCAAATGGTGATTCCATTCCAAGTTTTCCTAAGAATCTCCATACTGCTTTCCATATTGGCTGTACCAATTTGCAGCCGCACCAGCAATGTATGAGTGTGCCCTTGTCCCCACATCCTCACCAGCATTTGTTGTTGTTTCTGATTTTGATAGCTGCCATTCTCACTGGCCTGAGATGAAATCTTAGAGGAATTTTTATTTGCATTTCTCTAATTGCTAGAGATGTTGAACATTTTTTCGTATGTTTGTTGATTGATTGTATATCATCTTTAAGAAGTGTCTGTTAAATTCCTTAGCCCATTTATTGGTTGGGTTGTTTGTTTTTTTGATGTTGAAGTTTTTGAGAGCTTTATATATCCTTGAAGTTAATGTTCTGTCTGATGTGCTTGTGGTAAAGATTTTCTCCCATCCTGTAGGTTTTCTGTTCACTTCACTGATTGTTTCTTTTGCTGAGAAGAAACTCTTTACTTTGAATCCATCCCATTTATTAATTCTTGGTTTTAATTCTTGTGCTATAGGGGTCTTATTGAGGAAGTTGGGGCCTACTCCAACATAATGGAGATTTGGGCCTACTTTTTCTTCAATTAGGTGCAAGGTCTTTGGTTTAATTCCTAGGTCTTTGATCCACTTTGAGTTGAGTTTTGTCCATGGAGAGAGATAGAGATTTAATTTCATTTTATTACATGAGGATTTTCATTTTTCCCAACACCATTTGTTGAAGAGGCTGTCTTTTCTCCAATGTATGTTTTTGTCACCTTTGTCTAATATAAGATAACTGTATGTGTGTGTGTGTGTTTTTCTCTGTGTGTTCTATTCTGCACCATTGGTCTATTGGTCTATTTTGGTGCCAATACCATGCTGTTTTATTTACTATTGCTTTGTAGTACAATTTAAGGTCTGAAATAGTAATGCCACCAGCTTCACTCTTCTTGCTAAGAATTGCTTTGGCTATTCTGGGTCTCTCTCTTTTTTTTTTTTTTTTTTCCAGATAAATTTCATGATTACTTTTTCTATTTCTATGAGGAAATATATTGAGATTTTGATTGGGATTGCATTGGAATTGTATAGTGCTTTTGGTAGAATAGTCATTTTGACAATATTAGTTCTACCTATCCATGAACAAGGTAGATCTTTCCATCGTCTAAGATCTTCTTTAATTTCTTTTTTTAGCGTGTTGTAGTTTTCATTGTAGAGGTCTTTCATTTCTTTTGTTAAGTTGATTCCCAAATACTTTTTTTTTTTTTTTTGAGACTATAGTAAATGGGGTGGATTTCCTCATTTCTTTTTCTGAGGGATTTGTCACTGATGTACAGGAATGCCTTTGATTTATGGGTGTTGATTTTATATCCAGCCACATTGCTGAATTCATTTATTAGTTCTAGAGGATTTCTGGTGGAATATTTTGGATCATCTATGTATAGAATCATATCATCTACAAATAGTGATAATTTGAGTTTTTCTTTTCCTATCCGTATCTCTTTAATTTCTTTCATCTGTCTAATTGCTTTGGCTAGAGTTTCAAAAACTCTGTTAAATAGAAGTGGTGAAAGAGGGCATCCCTGTCTTGTTTCAGTTTTTAGAGGCAATGCTTTCAATTTTTCTCCATTTAAGATGATGTTGGCCTGGGTCTTAGCATAGACGGCCTTTATGATGTTGAAGTATGTTCCTGTTATCCCTATTTTTCTATCTTTTTGAACATGAAGAGGTGCTGTATCTTGTCAAATGCTTTCTCTTCATCAGTTGAGATGATCATATGATTTTTATCTTTGAGTCTATTGATGTGATGAATTAAATTTATTGATTTCCTTACATTGAACCAACCTTGCATCCCAGGAATGAACACACTTGATCATGGTGCACTATTTTTTTGACATGTTTTTGTATTCAATTTGCCAGAATTTTATTGAGAATTTTTGCATAAATATTCATTAGAGATATTTATCTGAAGTTTTCCTTCTTTGATTTGTCTTTGCCTGGTTTTGGAATCAGGGTGATATTGGCCTCATAGAATGAGTCTGGAAGGGTACCCCTTTTTTCTATTTCATGAAATAGTTTGAGAAGTATTGGTGTTAGTTCTTCTTTAAAGGTATTGTAGAATTCAGTTGTATATCCATCTGGTCCTGGGCTTTTCTTGGCTGGTAGGTTTTTGATGGCATCCTCTGTTTCTTTGCTTGAAATTTATATATTTAAATTGTGTATATCATCCCGATTTAGTTTGGGCAAATTGCATGTTTCTAGAAACTAGTCAATGCCTTTGTTATTTTCTATTTTATTGGAGTCTAAATTTTTAAAATAATTTCTAATTATCTTCTGTATTTCCGTAGTGTCCATCATGATGTTTCCTTTTTCATCACAGATATTGGAAATTTGAGTTCTTTCTCTCCTTTGCTTAGTTAGAATACCTGATGGTTTATCAATTTTATTTATTTTTTCAAAGAACCAACTTCTGTCAATTTTTTCAATTATTTCTTTTGTTTCAATTTCATTGATTTCGGCTCTGATTTTAGTTATTTCCTTTCTTCTACAGCTTCTGGTGTTGATTTGTTCTTCTTTTTCTAGGGCTTTGAGGTGGAATGTTAACTCATTTATTTGTTGACTTTTTTTTTTTCTTTGAAGGAATGAACTCCATGCAATGAACTTTCTTCTTAGTACTGCCTTCATAGTATCCCAGAGATTTCAATATGTTGTATTGGTGTTCTCATTTACCTCTAAGAATTTCTTAATCTCCTTCTTGATGTCTTCTGCAACCCATTGTTTATTCAGTAGCATATTATTTAGTCTCCAGGTGTTGGAGTAGCTTTTGTTTCTTATTTTGTCATTGATTTCTAATTTTATTCCATTGTGATCTGATAGGATGCAGGGTAGTATTTCTACTTTTCTATATTTTCTAACATCTGCTTTATGGCATAATAAGAGAATGATCCATGTGCTGCTGAGAAGAAAGTGAATTGAATTGTTGATAGATAACATACTCCATATATGTCAGTTAAATCTAAGTTATTTATTGTATTATTGAGTTCTACAGCTTCTTTATTTAGCTTTTGTTTGGAAGATCTATCCAGTGGTGAAAGAGGTGTGTTAAGGTCACCTAGAATTATTGTGTTGTGGTCTATTTGACTCTTGAACTTGAGAAGAGTTTGATGAACGTGGATGCTCTGTTATTTGGGGCATATATATTTATAACAGTTATTTCTTGTTGATGTATAATACCCTTAAGCATGTTATAAATGTCCATCTTTATATCTTTTGATTAACTTTGGCTTGAAGTCTACTTTACTTGACATGAGGATGGAAACCCCTGCTTCCTCACATAGACTGTGTGAGTGGTATATTTTATCCCATCCTTTTACCTTCAGTCTGTGGGCATCTTTTCTTATGAGATGTGTCTGTTGAAGGTAGCATATTGTTGGGTACTTCTTTTTTAAATCTAATCTATCAGCCTATGTCTTTTAATTGGTACATTTATGACATTAACATTTAGGGTTATTTTTGAGATATGATTTGTATTACCAGTCAATTTTAAGTTTAATTTAATTTAATTTAATTTTTGGTATTTAGCTTGACTTGATTTATCCTTTGGTTAGTTTTTCCTGTATTGCAAATTTTTTCCTTTGCAGATTTTCGTTGTTGTTTATTATTTTCTCCTCATGCAATATCTTGCCAAGAATGTTCTGTAATGCCCACTTCCTTGTTGCAAATTCTTTTAGCTTTTGTTCATCATGGGAGGTTTTTATTTCATCATCAAATCTAAAGCTTAATTTTGCTGGATATAAAATTCTTGGTTGGCATCCCTTATCTTTTAGAGCACTTATTAAGGTTGTTTCCCTAGGCTCAATAGTAATAATCAACATTTCTTTCAGTGTAGAGGGCAAACCTGAGACCCCTGTCATATGTCTAATTTTTTCTGAGTATGTTGGTCATAATGTGACTATGTCCTGCACTGGCAGCATCAATGTGCATTATTATTCTGCTGACTGAAGCCAGCATATCCTGTTGGAAAAAGACACACACACACACACACACACACACACACACACACACACACACAGAGAGAGAGAGAGAGAGAGAGAGAGAGAGAGAGAGAGAGAGACCCCTGACAGTATGCAGTACTTAACTCCCAAGTGTTTGTGACTAATCCGATATTCAAATTCTGGCATGATAGCCTCCTTAAGCAGCCCTGGACTGTTGCCTGATTATTATTAGTTACACGACTGTTAAACCATGCAAGCACATTTTTTTTTACATGTGGACACAGAATAGGCATCTGTCCTTTCAGCTCAGCTCACTACGACAACATTCTGTTAAAAAAAAAAAAAAATACATTATCCATAGCTGTAATGAAATTGATAGTTTCTTAGTTAGATTGATATGCCCCCAAAACTTCTAGGGGTGGCCATTATTCAATGAAAACTTTAAAGCTCTGCACAGGCTAGACAATTCTGGCTTTCAGAAGAGAAAATCTCCAGGGTCTGTGGTGTTAAGAGTAGAAGGATTTGGTTTATGTGCAGCTGCTGATGTGATGGTAACTTAGAGATCCTAGGGCTCTGGGAACCTAGTGTGGTCATCTATAGACAGCAGAGTTCATGAGCAGTTCCTCTCATTGTCCTTCTCAGATCTTGAACTCTTTCCTGATTATGGTGGTTCCTAACTCACAGGTGAATTAGTTTTTCTATAATATTTTAAATATGTCCTTTCATAATAATGATTTGGACAATATATGGAGATATTGGAACCCTAAAACATTGCTCTTGGAAATGTCAGATGTTGCATTCAACATGGGTAGAAAATAGGAGATCCTTAGAAAATTAATATGGAATTACCATGTGACTCAACAATTTTACTCTAGATATATGCTCTCACAGATATGAAAACATGCATTTGACTGAAAATTTGTATGTTGTGTTCATAACAACACCATGCACAAATCCAAAATAAATATAAGATTCAAATATTATCAAAAAATGAATGGATAAATGCCACAATGTACATGGTCGAACCCCAGAAACCAGTGAGGGGATATGGGGGATTAAGAAAAACACAAAAACATTTAGAGAGAAAAGTGGGATCAGGTGGAAATATGACTTCTGATTGAGAACAGTGACCCAGAGCTGGCTCCACAGTATTTGTGAGAAGGTTTGTGCAAAGCAGCCAGGCTTGAATGTAACAGTGTTGATGAGACATTATGCTTATCTTGCTATGCTCAGAATTCTCTATCCGTGGGAGCTGGTATCTGAGTTTAAATACATGCACTATGAGTTGTACATATTAAAAATTATAAAAATAAAATTTAAAGAAACCTGATAACTCCAAACTTTTGCCTAGAGTGTCCATGGGCCAGTATCATCATAGCAACTGGGAAATATTAAACCTGTACTTTTGTACAGGGAAATTCCTCTGGAAGCACACCACAACCACAAGGCAATCAGACATCTTGATCCACATCACCACTCCCCACAGATAAATCAAATATGACATGTATACAGGAGAATAAAAATGTTCCATGAAATTCTAAAATGAAGATCTACCTTGAGAAAATTATGCTAAGTTTAACACCAAAGATCACAGTATGTGTGATCCTCTGTACCTGAATTTTCAAGGATATGGGAATATATACAGTCAAAACAGGAGATTATTGTTGGCCAAATACTGCAGAGCAGGTGTAATGAAGTGCTTAGTTAATGGTATGAATTTTCCTTTGAGAACAATGAAAATATTTTAGTGCTAGGAAGAGGTAGCAATTGTGCAACATCATGAATATACTGAAGTGCCAATGGATTTTATAACTTTAAATAGTTATTTTTATGTTCAATTCATTAATTTAAGTAATGCATTGGAATCTGCATTGTATGAGATTTTCTTCACAAGTTTTAGACTAGAGGATAGTGTAAAATATCTATAATTCCTCCCACCAAAAATAAACCCACTTGCACATGTACATGACAAGTGCATTGGGTCCAAATTCTATGTGTTCAGGTGCCCTTGGACCTTAAAATATTAAATGAAAAAACACTTAGATATAATCATCCCATTGGTCCCATCTGTATAATAACATGTGGCTTTGTCTATAGGCCCCAGGTGTAGCCTTCTGTACCTCAGAGATGAACACCCAATGGACAATACAAGCTCTCTGTCACTATTCCTGAGGATCTCTTTTCAATACTTTCCTGTTCCCATGATTTATGCAAAATGGAGATGGATGGGGGTTGAGGTGGGGACCATCCTTTTTTCATGGTCTAAAGTGGATAGAGATAGAGAAAAGCTTGGTTTGAGGTTGTTCCAAGTACAGTAATATCTTCTTCTTCATGGTCTCAATATTTATTGTTTTAGATATAGGCATTTAACTTAGACCTAAAAACACTAAGTGAAAAAAATTCAAAACTAAACAATCCATAATTTTAAATGTTATGATGTTCTGAGTTGTGGGATGAAATCTCACACAATTCTGCTCCAACCTTCTCAGGATACTGCATGAATCATCCCTCTGTCAATGTATCCATAACTGTGTGCCTTTCTACATCTCCCATTCTCCCCCTTATTAACTTAATAATCCTCTAGGTTATCAGATATACTTTGTGGAATCAGAGTTATTATGCTCAAGGAAACTTATTTTGTTCAAACAGCACCAACACAAAAGAGTAGCGATGCTGGCTATTCGGGTTATGCAAAGAGAAACCCTAAGGAGCTTCCTTTAAGTAAAAAGGTTAAAATAGAATAAGATATTTTATGTGGGTTGACAATGCCTATGTAAATTTTATTACAGTATATTGTTATGATTATTACATTTGATGATGTTAAGGTTGTTGATTTTACTGTGCCTAATTTATAAATTAAACATGAAAAGAAGCATGTGTATGCAGGAAAGAGAGAGAGTTTAGTACAATCAGCAGATTTAGGCATCTACTACGTGTTTGAAAAGGGTACTCTGCTGACAAGTGGGGGCCACTGTAGTAGTTCTTGGCTTATAGGTCACTGTTCTCTGTCCTCCTGGTCTGAGACTCCTAAACAATTTCATGGTGGATAAATTACCACAATAGTGAACTCCTTGGGAGGCCACATCACTGCAATTAGTGCTTAGCCAATGTTAAGAAAGAAGACTCTTGAGTAGTAAAGATATCTCCTCTTTCTGAGAGAAGGCAGTGGACAAGTGGGTAGGGAAGAATGGAATAATGTTCTCTCTCCAAATTCCACTGCTGTGCTTCTCAGATATGATTGATCTGTCCCTAAAGTAGCACAGGAACTGGGGGTCTGCCTAGCTAGACACCAGCCAACTGCTCCTGTTGGGCAGCCAGATGCTCAGTGTTTCGTGGGCAAACCAACTGCTTACTTCAATCCATAAGAAATTCAAGACAGCTTCTGTTCAAATCTAAGCAGAGAAGTCTCAGAGCTCAGGGTGCTGAAGGCCAGTCATGGGGAAGGGCATAATTTGCATGGGATGCCCTTCAGTCCTCTTAACTGGAAAACTATATAAGAGCCACTGGGCAGCTCTGATGCTGTCTGAATTCTTAGGAAACAAATCTCTGCTGTTATCTGCATCATGGCCAGGACCCCTCTTCTCATTCTCCTAACTCTGCTCAGGTAACTGACTGTGAAAAGCAGAAGAGAATATGCAGACATATGGGGTTCCTTTTCTCTTTTTTTGTTAGAAACATTATATGGGAAATAACCCCAGTCTCACTTCTAGGTGTTTCCACCTCCTCTGTTCAAGGGTTCTGGGCACAGTCTGGTCTGACTAGAGAAGCTTCATTGTCAGGGTCTGTGGGACAGAAGGTCACCTTCTCCTGCATTAGAAACAGCAACAGTGTTGGACACTGTACTGTGGGCTGCTACTAACAGAGTCCTGGTGCTGCCTCAAAACTGTGATGATTGGAAGTTCTCAGCTCTCAGGGATCCCTGATCACTTCAGTGGCTCTAATTCTGGCAACACAGAATTCCTAAGCATCTCAGGCCTCCAGCCTGAAGATCAGGCTCATTACAATTATTCAATGTGGGACAGTGTCACATCTTTCTTGTGACAAGTGAGCAAGGCTCCTTGTCAGAAATAATAGGCAGAGAAAGCAAGGCATCTCTCCCTCTTCTAGGAATGATATAAGACAAAAATGGCATTGCAATGGTTAATTCTATCTCCCTATTCTTACTGTGTCTCTGCGTGACCACTAGGGGCTCATAAGTTAGCTATTAAACATAAATCTGGCCACACAAATTTACACTGTGGAGTCTGAGCCAGGAGCTCTATAGCAAATTTTTTAATACATGAGTTTACAGGTTTATAATTAGACATTAGGCTTGTAAGTAATGATTAAACTTGTGGCTCTTGCTGTGCCCCATAGTTCAGACTTTTCTAAGTTATAGTTATAAGGTTTTAAGTTATAGTTATAATGCTTTTTTGTGATTGATAAGGATTCTTTTATCTTAGGTAAGTTTAGAATATTGTTTAAGATATATTGATATAAGTTTTCCATGGTAGAGACCCCTTAGATCTAACACCTGATCAAAGGAAAAGTACCTGTTAGCTTAACTTTTAAAAATAGCTATACTTTCTTCTTTCTAGTTCAGAACAAAGTTATTATAGGAAACAATAGTAAGTTGAGTTCAGTCAAGGTTTAGCTATGATATATTAGGGCAATCAAAGTGTGGGACATTGTGAGTGATCTTAAAGGGCTGTAAAAAGAGTTTTAGGTAAAAACATGTTTTTGTTCTTGACATTTAAGATTGATCAATATATGCTTTTTTATGTCTTTAGATAAGTTTAATCAGTAATATGTACTTAGAACAATATCCTGTTTCCCTCAAAATGTATAACCCTGAAATTCTTTAATGTAACTTGTTTCCTTCATAATGTATAACTCTGAAATTCTTTAATGTAACCTCAAAAGCTATAATGTAAAAGACTGTGCTGTCTGGGCTATAAAAACTCGGGTAAAAGAAGTAAAGTTAGAGTTAGCCTCCAGACTTGTGTGTTGCGTGGTCTATCTCTCACCTTTTCGCCGACGTCTTCACCCCTGACTTTCGGGAGACGGACTCCGGCAGGACGGAAACATCAGGACTCCCACAGTGCTTCAGCATCATGGAGTAGTGCGATAAAAAACATGCCCTAGGTCTAATGTGATACTGATCACCCCACAACTGACTGTCACAAACCAAGGGACGTTATTGAAGATCCAACAATGTCCATGTCTTGGGTTCTGACTCTGGGATCACAGATGGATGGGGAAGTGCCAGTAATCACTCTGATACTGTTTTTCAAAATGCTCTCATTGAGATATAATTTGCATACTTCAAGGTGTAACTGTCTAAAATATACAATTAAATGTCATTAGTTCCAAGTTGAAAATCATGCCTAATGCTACTGAAGCCAGAATTAAGCAGTCAGTATAGTTAGGTAAATCAAGTCAGGTCAGATCAAGGAGGCCAATTTGAGTGGGTCCCTGAAGTTGGAGACTTCAATCCCTTCAATCCCTGAGGGATTGAAATGCCTTCAGAGCCCTTCCTCCACCCTATCAAAATAACCTGCCTCTGCTACAACCTGTCGCTAAGTTAACCTGTCCCAGGAATTGCCCCTCCCTACAGGGAGTTATAAAGTTGTTAATTAATGTGTCTGGGCTGCTCCATCCTGCCCTTCCCCCTTCAGCTCATCTGGTTCCCACCTTTTGACCATCCCACCGAGCATTTCCTGGGGCCTAGTCACATACGCAGAAAGGAGAAATATAAGGGGAAGCTGGCAGGAGAACAAAGGAAGCCTAAGACATATTGAAAGGCAGAACACCTCACTTCTTGGGATACCAGTTCTGGACAATATTTCTAAAAGCAGTGCATAATTTTTGCAAATACTTTACATTCCTTTCTCTCTCTCTCTCTCTCTCTCTCTCTCTCTCTTTTCTCTTTTTCTTTTTCTTTCTTTTTTTTTTTTTTTTTTTTTTTTTTTTGGTACTGGGGATTTAACTCAGGGGTGATTAACCACTCAGCCATGTCCCCAGTCCTTTTTCATATTTTCTTTTTAGAAACAGAGTCTCACTAAGTTGTTTTGGCCTTATTAAGGTGCTGAGGCTGGCTTTGAACTTGTGATCCTTCTCCTCTCCCTCCTGGAAGAAGTTTATGATACTCCTTTTTAAATAAATCTGGCTTTATGTGCTTGCCTTGGCATGCTTCTCTAATGTTCAAACTTCAACAAATGAGGGAGCAGAAATCTTCACAGATAACTGGCGGTATCACTACTATGACATCTGTGGGTTAATGTTTCTGTGGACACATATTTTCATTTTTCATTGTAGATGACCTGGAAAAGAATTTCTGGCCCTCATGGTAACTTTATTTGAGAAATGTTAAGTACTTTCCAAAGTGACTGCTCTGTTCTGGACAATATTTCTAAAAGCAGTGCATAATTTTTTGCAAATACTTTACATTTCTCTCTCTCTCTCTCTCTCTCTCTCTCTCTCTCTCTGTCTCTCTATCTTTTTTCTTTTCTTTTCTTTTTTTTTTTTTTTTTGGTACTGGGGATTTAACTCAGGGGCGATTAACCACTCAGCCATGTCCCCAGTCCTTTTTCATATTTTCTTTAGAAACAGAGTCTCACTAAGTTGCTTTGGCCTTATTAAGGTACTGAGGCTGGCTTTGAACTTATGATCCTTCTTCCTCAGCCTCCTGAGCCACTGGTATTACAGGCATGTGATACTACACCCAGGTAATACTCCACATACTTAATAACCCTTATTCTCTGATTTTCTGATAGTTGCCATTCTAATGGGTTGTGAAGTGGTAATGTGCTACTATTTTTATTTATATTTTCCTAATGACTGCTGATAGTATCACCTTTTAATGTTCTTTATTATCACATTAAGCGTAGCACGAATCTAAGTTTCCCCACCAATCATTGTCTTTAAGGAACTTTAGACTGAGTCTTTGCTCAATTCCCACACTCAGGCTGCTCACTTATACACAGCAAGAAAAACAATCATGTTCAAGAAGATAATTACTCTCAGAGTGACCTGATTGAAATGAGGCCATCCACTCATGCATGTCAGTGTCAGAAGATAGGAACATCATGAAGAATCTGCCTGAAAAAGACACTGTAGCTCAGTAATCAGAGGGCTCCAAACCTGCTCTAAAGCTTCATCCTGGGTCCAGTTTATGTCTCCTGATGCCCCAGTGTCTACTACTTCCATGGACAAAAGACTTGGATGGAGACCTGATTTTATCTTATACTCCTGGTGTTGTTTTTTCTAACCACACAACCCACACAGCATCTGGATGACCACCTAACAAGGAATGCATAAGGATATTCTATGGATAAATTAAATTCTTCAAAGAGAAGTAATACCACCTAAATGCCTACAGATATAGAACATATTCTTGGATAAGATAAAATCATATAATAAAAGTGAAAATTATGCTGATTTAATGCATCAATATAAAAACTACATTTAATATGCATCAGTCAAAATTTGAGGATAACTTGATTTTTCCACAAAACTATATTTAAAAAAGTAAATCCAGAAATAACCTAGTATATTTTAATAAATTAATATGAAAGAAATGTAACATCTATGTATTTAGACACAGCTTGAAACAAAACTAATTTGAGAAGTGGAAAAATTGCTGGAATGATACTGGAAGAAAAACAAAAATTTCATTAAAAATACATAAATATTATTCTGCATTAAATGAGATTAGGATGGATTTCCAATACCATGTATCTATCCAGGGAAATGTATTCACGAAGTATTAACATGATAATTTATAAAAATGTTCCTTCTGGATTAAAAAAAAGCATGATATCTATGGAAACAATAATTTATATATTTTTTAAATCATGGGCAGAATGTGAGCATATAGCTCAGTGAAACAGCATGTGCCTACCATGAAGAATATCTTAACTTTGAGTACCAAGATCTTCCAAAAAATTTAAAGGAAAAATTTAAGGAGAAAACAAACATGTAAATATCTGTAAAATCCCACCCCTGGTGCAATTTGCATGGAATGGATCTCACAATCCATTATGATCAATTGGAAAAGTGTATAATGTCATTTAAAAATAGATTTTCAATATTAAAATAGAATGAATGATGTGATGAGTTGCAGAAACCAGCTGGGCCCTCTTGTCTCTAGGCCATGGGGAGGAGTGTGTCCTGTGACCATTAGGAGGCACTGTGGATATGCCCTGTGGCCCCTGTAGTATAAGACACTTAGTAAGGGCCATTCACTCAAAGGAGCTCTGGCCTGGGGATTAGACCTTGTACTCACTTATGTGGAGCCAACCGTTGTATGTTCTTTGTCTGGCAGAGACCCCTGAGCACAATTCTTTATTTTGTCTCAACAGAAGCTTCCTCCTAGGGATCTTTCAAGGCATAAAGCAAACCTCCCTTCTTCTCAGTCTGAAGTTTGAGCTGATATTCAGTACCAGAGATCAGGAGATACTGGGGAATTTGTTGTGGAAACACATTTATAGAAACAGTCCCCACTCTGCAAAGGTGGGGAAGAAAAGCAGGCCTGAGGCAGCCCAGCCCCACTGTGGAGACCACAGGGGGGTCTATTGTCCATCAAAACCTGGACTCCTTTCCTCCTCCTGATCTTCTTTCACTGCTCAGGAAGGAAAAAGATCAAAGATGCTGGAAAGCCAACCAGCCTGTATTATTAACTCTGGCTCAGACCTTGGGGAAATTTGACAATATTTACTGCTCTGTCATTCATGTATCCATGGTTCCCTGTCCAAGTAGTTGCAGACTGAGCCACTCTCCTTCTCTGCATTTCCTGGAGTATTGATCAGACTTACTTTCACCCTCAACAGTGACATCATTTTTGGTAGGTATGGCATATGCTTGTATCAGTGGAAGCCAGGTAGCCCTCCCAGGTGTCTTCTATGTTACTATAGAGACTCAAATAATATCAGAACTTGGTGTGTCCCCAGCCACTCTGTGGATCCAAGGATATATTGTCCAGTGCAGTGTTCTGCACATTCCTGTGCTGCAGTCTGAAGATGAGGCTGACTGTGACTATATGATCTGGCACAACAGTGCTTCTCCTAGTGACACACAGATGGAGATGTGGAAAAAAATCAATTGGCTCAAAGACATGGACAATGACTTCCAATTCTAATATAACATGTCTATATTAATTATATTTGGAAGTAATTTCAGGTTAATAATGTCTTTCTTCCTAAACTCCCACTCAACATTCCTTGACTCTCAGAAAATTAAAAAACAAAAATAACACAAAACTCACAGTGTTGTCAAAACATTGCTTTGGATACAATGGTTCATGTGTAGAGCCTGTGGAACTCACCTTTAACTGTTGAAACAGAGAACCCAGTCTTTTCTTGTTTTCATGGTCAGAGTATAAGGATCATCCTAAGCAGGTGTCAGATAGGTCGGCTTTTAGGGAGAGAGAAAAAAAAAAAAAAAAAGACACTTGCTAGGTGGATACATGAATCTATGAGCATGACCAGCTATTCTTATCTCTTCCTTTAGATGAACAAAACCTCCACATATGCTTGAACAGGATCAATTAGAGTATAAAAAAATAATCAATTTAAATACCATCAGATTCAAAGAACTACCCAATGCCCCTACAATTATGCCTAAGCCTGGTTGACCAAAAAGAAACAGGAATTCACATTCTAAACTCTCAATTAGCAAATACTTGGCATGACTTCTGATCATGAGGAATTGGGATACAAATCCATCCTTCATGCCTCCTGTCTTATTCATTCTTTCCAGCCCTGACTGTGACCAACACCAGCTCTTGCTGAAACTTTCTCTGTAACTCCTGATACAGAGTATAGTTTCAGTGAACATAACTTATCATTTTTGTCTATAATGAAGACACTTATTTTTGTTTCTGTTCCCAGGAGTCCTTCTTCAGAGGCTCAAGTGTGAGGGTCCCAAAATTTAAGGTCTGGCCACTTCCCCACAAACCCTACCAACCAAACAAAAAGTAATAGTAAAAATCAGGAAGAGAACTTTAATCAATAAGACTATATTGTGAGCCGGGCGCGGTGGCGCACGCCTGTAATCCCAGCACTTGGGAGGCTGAGGCAGGAGGATCATGAGTTCAAAGCCAGCCTCAGCAATAGTGAGGCACTTAGCAACTCAGTGAGACCCTGTCTCTAATAAAATACAAAAAAGGGCTGGGGATGTGGCCCAGTGGTCGAGTGCCCCTGAGTTCAATCCCAGGTACCAAAAAAAAAAAAAAAAAAAAAAAGCCAATCACTATTGCCCATCCCTGCCCCTCCCCTGACTGTAAAGATTTCCCAGGGAGGGACACTATTTAGGCTGATGAGAATTGGCCCTGAGGTCTATTCCCAAAGGACTTAAAAACAGCATATTACAGTGACACAGCCACTTCAATGTTTATAGCAGCACAATTCACAATAGCTAGGTTGTGGAACCAACCTCGATGTCCCTCGGTAGACGAGTGGATAAAGAAAATGTGGTATATATACACAATGGAATTTTACTCAGCAATAAAAGTGAATAAAATAATGGCATTCGCTGGTAAATGGATGAATTTGGAGAATATAATGCTAAGTGAAATCAGTCAATCTCAAAAATCCAAATACCAAATGTTTCCTCTGATATAAGGAGGCCGGTTCACAGTATTGTTGGGTCGGGGTACATAGGAGGATTAGAGGAACACTAGAATGGTCAAAGGGAAGGGAGGGAGCAAGGGGGGAAGGGGGGAAAAAAGAAAAAAGTGTTTGGATAAGTTGGATATCATTATTCTAAAAGCATGATTGAAGACTTGAATGCTACAAATATACTTTGTATACAAACTGTTTTGTGTAAAAAGATGCTCTATATGTGTAGTATGAACTGTAATACATACTACTACTATAAATAAAAATTTAAAAAAAGAACAAAGGAAATCTAAAATGCATAAAAGGGGCAGGACACCCCCACTTCCTTCGACACCCAGCTCTGGGGCCCTTCCTCTTCAGAGAAATCTGTCTATGTCCTACCCTTTAAATAAAACTTGCTTTCTAAAAAAAAAAGAAAAAGAAAAAAAAAAAAAGAATTGGCCCTGAGACTTTTATTAAACCATGTGAAAATTATCAGAACCCAAATGGAGTTACTTCTGTAAAACCTTAACAATAAATAAATACAGTGGGTGGTGATAAGGAGGGGTCCTATCTGTGGCCAAGATTGGACTATTCAAATAGTTCACTCAAAAAAATCAGTTTAAAGCCAGGCATGGTGGTGCACGCCTGTAATCCCAGCACTTGGGAGGCTGAGGTAGGAGGATCGAGAGTTCAAAGCCAGCCTCAGCAATGGCTGAGGCACTTAGTAACTCAGTGAGACCCTGTCTCTAAATAAAATACAAAAAAGGGCTGGGGATGTGGCAGAGTGGTCAAGTGCCCCTGAGTTTAATCCCCAGTACCAAAAAAAAAAAAAAAAAAAAAAAAAAAACTATATTGTGAAGTCAAAGTGATATCAAGAATATCAGGGGTCATTGCTGGTGTCCTGGTGTCCCAGGAGGCGAGGCGGGTCTGCATTTTTTGTATGTCCTGGGCTTCCTTTGTTCTCCTGCTCTCTTCCACTTGTCTCTCTCCTTCTTGTTTGTGTGACCAGGCCCAGAAATGCTTGGTGGGCTGGCCAGGAGGTAAGGGTGGGCTCTGGTGGGCTGAAGGGGGAAGGATGGGATGGTGCATCCCAGGGCACATTAAAAAATAATAAGAAGAAGAAGAATCTCAGCCTTGTCTTCAAGACACTGTCAAGAAATTTATGTTTAAAAGTGGGAGAAATGGGGCATGGGGGTAGATGTATACATAATTAAATAGTGTTGATTAAACTGTGGTCTTGTTGATTCTTTTGTCAATTCTGGTGCTAAAAATTAGTTCCACAGAAGTCATTTTCTCTTCTGGAACCAAGATCCACTTGCTGCTCAGGAAGTTTGGTTTTTAAATCTTTAATCCTGAAGTGGGCCATTTTCTTCCCATGAGATGATGGCTGCCATTTACAGAGACAGTCTTACTGCAGGGTGATCTGCTTACAAGGCTTTGCCATTCTTGGAACTTACAGGGCAATGACTGGAGACTTCTATGCTTTGGAACAGAATGTTTTAAAAACTGACATTTGCAGATGTCCTTGAAAATCTTGAAAATACTTTAGTTGCCCTTTTCTTTGTGTATTCATCTTGAAGAAGGTGGTTTGCCAACTTTAGGTGGATCTGCTTTAAATGCTCAACATGCCCAAAGTTTATAAAGGAAATATTTACAAAACTAAGACAGATATGCCAAGGTTCATCCAATAACATCTGGAGGATTTTAGAAAAGCAACTTCTACTTTTGTAGGCTTGCTGGTTGTTCCATGAGACCTCAGAGTTCAGTAGAAATGAGTTCCTGTCTTTCTCCTTAGGTTAAACCCTTGAGGATATTCTGACATCTTCAATAAAGGATAAAACCTTTTCATGAAGGGAATGGTTTCCAGAACCATCACATGTTCATGTTCTCCTGTTTAAAAAAATGCTAATTATTTTGATTCTGTGTTTTTTGCTTTTGCTGACAACAAAAATCACCCAATGTGCTTCTCAGGATGTTCGGTTATCAGATCTGTGATTCCTGAAGGGGGCCATTTTCTTCCCATGAGAGGATGTCAAAATTGGGTAAATTTTGGTCTATAGCCACTGGTCTTAACCCATGTTATCACAGGTAAGAACATCATTATGTAAAGACATCCAGAATATCCTGTTTTTCTTCAATGTCAATCTGTGGAGCATTTACCAAATAAATTTGATCAGGTATTGATGTGTGGATAATTATAACCATTGGGGACACATCCATGAATGGGTTATTTCTTATAGATCAATACTTAGACACATAAAAAATATAAACAAAAATAAACATACATCTTAAATATATCATTGTTTGATTCACAAGAAAATAATGAACATGAACAGAAAGTTAGTACCCAGAGTGGGCAGAAAGAGGAGAGAAGGATTTTTTCCAGACAGCATCATACTCTCCCAGGAATGGCAGACTTAAAATCGCATAGCCATCAATAGGGGGCTCAGGAAATTAAACAGAAGATCTTTAAGCACAATAGCAAGAAATAAATTAGTCTTACTGTTACCTGAGTGGAAATGTTGTCAAGTATTAATCTGGGAGTGCATTAGAGGATTTTATCCCTTGAGATGAGATTTTGATGGTCTTGTATTTATAATGACTCCAAGTACCCAATAAAAGCAAAATTCAATGTCACATTAGGCAGAAATGTGTCTTGCAGACTAGAGGTAAAAAGGGGAAAGAAACAGCTAATATTCAGCTCAATCCCTTTGGATATACCTATTCATTCTACCGTCTTGAACAGGGTCCTCAAGAAGATCCATCTGCTATATTGATAGGAAACCCTTGTAGGAAAGCTGGGCAGTGGTAGAGTGGGTGGATGAACCTGTATATGAGACCTACAGAGGTGCAGTTTGTACTTGAGAGGCCAGGAATCCTGGCCAGGTCACATAGGAAAATACTCCACTGGTGCTCACATAGTTGCATACTTGGGAAAGCAGTTTCCTCACTAAAGTGTGACTTTCCTGCATCTGGAGCCCAGAAGATACATGTCATGTTAGGACTAGACTGTTCTTCTTAACCTTATTTTTTTTCATTCTTCACCCTCATAAAAATCTCTTTTCAGGTTTTCAATCCAGGCAGGAAAGACAAGAAAAATATACAATATATATATATATATGTATATATATATATATATATGGTAATGTATATATATGTATATATATGCATATATACATATATTATATATAATGTATAAATATACACATATATATGTATATTATGTATTTTTACATGTACACATATGCATGTAATATATCAAACCATATATAATAGACAAATAGACTATATATTATATACAGTTCATATATAATATAATCTATATGTTGTGACTAACACTTTAATTCAAAGAAAAAATTAACCCATGTGGCATTATGAAGAGTGATACAAAAATTCAAGAAAATATTCCAAATGCTTGAAACAAATGGCAGAGTAGCCCCTAGTTCAGTAATTTTATAAAAAAATTCAAATTTTGTCAGCATATTAGCAAGCCGAATCTATGTGGCTAAAATTCCCCTGAATTACCAGAGAGGAACAGGGCTGAGTTCAGGGCATTTGACAGGAGGGAATGCAATAGAGGAGGGAATGAAGATAGGAAGAGACAATGAAGCATATTTCAAATACACCAATAAGAGCCTTGAGCTCTTAGTGCTAGTTTTACACACACTGTAGAAGAGAAAAATGGAATTACTGAACATGTTGTCACAAAACTCACTGATACTCTATTCCATGGTGGACAATATTCATCATCTTCATTCTTCAGGGATACAAAGCACAAGCTAAAGACTATTCTTACCTTGTCAAACACCATCTCTCATGAACCACCATCCTCGAAACTTACTTTTTACACATAGATGGACTCCAGAGGCTCTGGGTTCTTCTGCCACATGTACTTTAACAACAGTTCCATTTTCCAACACTAGAAGAAGGAGTAAAGAGGGGGAATAATAATATAAAGGAAACAGAGTTCCTGCTTGGGATAATGAAAAAGTGCTGGAAATGGATCATGGTATGTAAAAACTCCAACAAATATTACCTTCACACTCACAGTCCTTACTATATTCTAATTAAACTGCATCAATAATATGTAGCCAAGGATGCAGAATCCAGGAGAAATGGAAATTGCTGAGACCTTGATCTTGGACTTTCAGCCTGCAGAACTGTGAAAAAAAAAAAATTTTCTCTTACACTCAGTAGGGTGTGAAATTTGTTACTACACAGTCTTATCAAAAGACTAAAAAATATTTCTTATTTAACTGTTTGTTACAAGTTTCAATAATATTATTTCAAATATCACCTTGAATGATGAGTTTCTTATGTAGAAATGAGAGTACCTTCAGTGACAGTGCCATTTTCACTAAGCAGAATCACATGACTTCCTTTTTCTCTAAACCTGAGACATAATCACAATTTATCCTCACCCACCAGAGCTTTCTTTCCTGTCCTTTCCACATCAATCCATGCTAGGTATATACCCTTACAATTCAGACTCACAAATGCAGAGCAATCAATGATGTTGGGAGAAAGCAGGATCAGGCTCTTGTTCTCAATGTTTAATCCCTCCCCACTGAGTAAAGAATTCTTCCCCTCTCGGGGGCAGTGAGAACCTGGTGTCAAGAATATGAGGGATGCTGGGAAATGACACCATAGGCCCTGTGTGAGACATGTGCCTGAGCTGCAATCTTAGATAAATCTGGGAAGTTTGTTCCTCCTTCCGATTAACCTCAAAATCTGATGCTCACTGTCACATCAAGTTCTCCACAAGATAGGTGTTAGTGGGCAATATATATTTGTTAGTTCTTGACTTCCCAAAGGAAAGCTTTCAGTCAAGAGTCAGACAGAAAAATGCAAAGGGTTTATTTTTGTGAATGAATGGATAAATTCTCCAGGGAATGTGAAGTAATATCCCAAGAGAGGAAGCAGCTTGGAGTTTTGCATGTGGTGGGTTTTTAATTTCTCTGGAAACCTCTCTCCTCATTTATTATGCATTTGGTGTGTCTAACACAGTTTCCCACCATGGCTTAGTGCCTCAGAGTTCTGGGCATGCTCTAATGTTTGAAAATCCCTTGGGCTAGTTACTCCCATTTCTTCTTAGATTTTTTTTAAAGTGAATAAAACATTAATTATTGTTATTATTTGTACTACATTTTCATTATCTGCTTTCTATGCATTATTCATAGTCAGAAATATTTGTTTTTTTTTGAGGAATAAAATTATATTTTATTCACATTCAAATTTATGGATGTCATTTATTATTTTCTATTTATTTTTAAAATCAGTTATTGATAGTCTTTAGTTATACATGACAATAGAGCTTATTTTGGCCTAATTATAAAACCATGGAATATAATTTATTCTAATTCAGTCCCCAGCACTTCCCCTTCCCTTCCCTTCCTCCCACCCCCTGTACCCTTCCCTCTTTTATATGATCTTTCTACTACTTACTTCTAGTTTTACTTTTTTTTTAATTAATGTCTTCTGAATATACATGATGGTGAGATTCACTGTAGTATAGTCATATATGTACATAGGACTGTTAGGTCAGATTCATTCCATTGTCTATCCCTATCTTATCTCTTATCCCTTCCCTTCATACTGTTTTCATTCCTTTTAGGAAGGTAGTATCTGGTTGGGGTGTTTTATTACAGAAGATGGAGTAGGCTCTATTCTCTCTTCCCCACTGCCTACTCATGTCCTCCTGTCTCCCTACTCTAACAAGTGTCACATATTCATCTGAACCCTGAGGACTGTCCTTTTGGAGCTAAGACATAATATGCCACAAGGGTCATTCTGGTTAATGAAAGTTGCCCAATTCCATAGCAGCCAGAGTGACATCCTGACATCCAGCAGTTTCTCTGTGAAGCTTCCTAAGTGACCTTCATGGAGGAATCAAGCTCCTCCCCAACCTGGCTCAGCCTGTTGAATAGGCCATGTCTAAAAAATGTGGGCCAGCTCTGTCAGGGTTCAGGGTACAGGCAGATGTGACCAGGTCTGGTGAACCACAGTCTGGATAATTGGAAAGGACTAGGTTTGGATAAAGAATATATATCTTCACTGCACCAAGAATGAGCCTAAATGTTGACAGCAGAACAGGAAATGAGTTTTTAATAGGCTATCATGTAACTTATGCGCAGTTCTTTTCTTATTTGTCTCTACTCATACTATGTTTTATATAAACATAATATTAGTATCTTACAGAAAAGTGAAGAAAAAATGTCAGGATCAAAAGAAAATATGAAAATGTTAAGATTTAACAGATTTTTTCCATGTAATGCAAATGGGTTTATAACAGGTTATTTATAAAGGACCTCCTTAGAGGAAAATAAAATTTTATAACAGAACTTAAATGATGGAAAATAACACTGCTTCTTAAACTTTCTTTTTCCTTCATATTAGTGGTGGAAGTCCTCATCTTCCCCATGAAGCAGCTGCCAAGTATCTTCCAGGAAAGAAGTCAGAGGCCCCATAAACAACAGGTGACATCAATACTTAATTTTGAGCAGGATATCTCTTATGAAGTACCAAATATCCACTGGACAGGGGCTGGGGCTCCTGCTTCTGTTCTTGTTCTAGAGCCAAAAACAGGCACTGATGTAGAGTGGATGCATCATTGGAGTTTGTAGAGTAGTATTTGATGATCCTATTATTCAAAGATGAAATTTGGAGCAGGTGTCAAGGACACACTCTGGTATGACATGATGGAGTGGCTTTATTCTACAGAGGGACACCAGGGGTTCAGAAGCATTGTGGAGATCATCTGTGATGTTGGAAGTTGAGCTTGAGGAGTGTCCAGTACACACATATGGGGTCTCACAATCACAGAGGTTCTGAGAGCATGGAGACTAGCCTCTGCATAAGGATCTGAAACTCAAAATTATGTCTGGCTTTAATATGTCCTGGCTGCTGCTCTCTGTCCTTACCATCCTCACAGTCAGTCATGGGCAGTGGTCAAGCCTGATGAGAATCCTTACTGCTCCATCGAATCTTCAATTGTCTCTCTACTGATGCTCTCTTAGGAATTTGTTTCACAGCCTGTGCTGATCAACTTCTCCCTGAATCTGCGACCTTGTACAAATTCACTTGCAATTTGGGCAGCAGGCACAGTGGGTACATGAGTCTAGCACCAGGATAGACTAGCTGAGGGCCCTCAGGACATGATACAAGTAGGCAATAGAGTTGTTGTAGGACCCAAGGGTTATGATGTACCAATTGCTTCTCAAGAACAAGTTCTATTCTGGATTCATAAGTGATCATTCAGAACATCAAGGAGTTTGGACCAAGCTGAACGCCAATGTAGGGCAGACCATGGAAGTGGGAGCAGCTCAGTGTAACTCCTAATGACACAGTCAGAAGGGAACAAAATAAAACCTCCCACTTCAGCTGCCCCTGCTCTAACCCAATTTCCTTTCTTTTCAATTTTTAGGGAGCTTAGTGACACTCATTTAAAATGTTTAACTTTTCTAAGTATTTTACTAATCTACCACCAGTGTAAAAGAATCATCTATCTTTTTTTGTCCTTGATCCACAGCCAATGATACTTATGTTGAAATGGGTTTCTTTAAGCAAATCTTGAAATATAAGAGTTTGTACATGGACATGTGTGTAGTTATCACACTTAAATTATGGGGTTTTAGATTGAAGGTTGGAGCATTTTACACAAGTGCACTCATGCTGAGAAGCCATGTGCTTCTGTTAACCTTCATCCTAATTAAACATTGATGCACTGCAGACACAAAACAAGGCATTGCATTTTCCTTTCATACACAACACATTAAACGATGGTGCACAGTCTTATATGCACTGTTATGGTTTAAATGTAAGATGTTTCCCAAAATTTTATCTGTGAGACAATGCAGGATGGTTCAGAGGAGAAATGATTGGGTTGTAAGAGTCTTAACCCAATCAGTGAATTGTTGCTGATGTGACTAATTGAACTGGTTGGGTGTGGCTGGATGAGTTGCAAATTGGGGTGTGGCTTGGGGTATATATTTGTATCTGGAAAGTGGAGCCTTTCTCTCTCTGCTTTCTGTTGATGTAAGCAGATTCCCTCTGCCACACTTTTCTGCCATGATACTCAGGCTCACCTAGAAACCTGAGGAGTGATGCTGGTTTTCTATGTACTAAAACCTCTAAAACCATAAGCCCTCAAATAAACCTCTCCTCCTTTATATTGGGCTGGTCAGGTCCTTTAGTAACAGCAGTGAAAAAGCTGACTAAAACATGCACTAAAGGTCTATCTGGTCTTCACCCACCTCCCATAACCTTCACACACATAGGCGTCTCAGAGAATAAACCACTTTCATATTGGAGGTGGCTTCAGTCACTCTGCTTCTGAGGTCTTGGAAAGGAACCTCAAGATTCATAAATTGAAATATTACACTATGACAGAAATAAACTAAAGCAATATTAAAATGGTGACATCACTCAACAAAGGACTCTACATGTCCCAGCTGAGCACTGGCAGGCACCAACACTCAGGCACAGGGAATAAGGCAGGGAAAGATGCAGACTGAGTAGAAGATGTGAACAAAACATGGGTATGTTTATAAAATAATGCATATCCATTTGAATTACAGAGTGTATAAATAATGATCAATACATATTTATATAGTAAATTTATTTAGAACTAATTGAATATATGTATAACTACACAAACATTCACATATACTATATTAATAACAACATAATGATGGCTTAAAATATTTCCATCTCTTGAAGACTTCTCTTGTGCCAATTTTTGTAAATATTTATTCTCTTTGGCCCCAAGGATCAGTCATCTGCTTTCTGTTACTCTAAATTGCATTCTTTATCTTAGAATTAGCTATAATAGACATATTATATATACTCCATCCTAGCTCCACAAAATAATCTTAATATTTATTTTTTAGCCTTATGAACACTTCCTCTTTTTAATTATTACACAGACATGATTACATCATTACACAGACACATTAAACTTTTTTTTCTTTATTCTCTTCTGACAAACATCTGGGTTGTTTGTATCATAAATAATATAACAATATAATTTTGTCTATCAATTACTCTATGTACATACATTTCCTTAGCTTATATATATATATTACTAACAGAAGATTTTGTATATCATTAGAAAAGTTTATGCTACCTCTGAAATGACTGACCAACATGTTTCTCAGTGATTTTGTTTTCAATCATTCAAAGTTCCACTTGCTTTCTGTCATTAGTTGGTCTATTTTCCAGCCACTCTGTGTCATCCTATGTGTATTCAATTATAATTAATCATGATTTAACTTTTCATTTTTCATTCTCATGATACTTAATATGTTTATGTTCTTATTGGACATTCATAGATCTCATTTACTGAAGTGACAAATTTAGTGAAATGACAAATTAACAAATCACTCTCCCATCTTTAGTAATCTTAGGCCATTTTAATTACATTGCTTCTTTTCTCCTTATTGAGCTTTTTATACTGACTTACATAGAGACCGTAGTTCTCATGTAAAATAGGGAAAGACATGCTGGAGCACAGTTTATATTGATTTTGCCACAGTAGAAATCTAGAAGTGTTGTGGGTCAGAATCTGGAGAAGGAAGAGCAGAAAAATGTCCTCCAGTCTTTGTGTCCCTTTAACATGTAGTTTCTTACGTGTGTGACCACTCAAGAACTGTTGCTTGTCCTGCTGAGGCCCCAGTGATGGTACCTCATTTACATGAAACCTCTACTTTCACAGGTTGTAAAGAGTTGTAATAAGAACTCTGGGGCTGCCTCTGTGGAGAGCAGTCTTGAAAATCACAGCCCTAGACTGTCTGTACCATGATCTGTTCCTCTATTTCTCACATTTCTGTCTCACTCACTGCAGTGTCATGGAATTAGAAGTGGAGATGGCAACATGGAACAGTCAAGCCCCTGTTTCTTTTCTGACCAATAAGCCTCTTAGTTTTAGGGTTCACTCCCCAGGCTATGAAGATTGAGGAAAGTTCAGTTTCCTTAACTTTTGGAGAAATGGTAACATTCCTTGTGGATGCACTGCTTGAGGTCTTCCCATTACTTACCTTACCAGATCCCTCATTTCCCTTGGACTTCATGGAAGATTGTTGCCGCCTGAAGCGATGGCCGCTTGGAGCAACAAAGCCACGGGAATAAGTTCAGAGGCAGACTGGAAACAAACAGGCTCCTTATTCTGCCAGCTTCTCTCTCCGGCTCTAACAACACCCCGACACGCCATCCACGCTCCTCCAACAACCACAAAATGGCCCCGACGACGACCCACAATCCCCCGGGCCAAGTCTCGCAAGATCGTGCAAATGGCTCCGACCTGATCTACAATGTCCCGGGCCATGTCTCACGAGATCATGCAAATGGTGCCGACCCGATCCGCAATGTCCCGGGCCAAGTCTCACGAGACCATGGAAGGTGGTAATGCTTATGGCTCACAGGTAACTGCAATCTTAGCTATCTCCTTTATTAGAGCTCCTTCATTTCCTCCCTTTTTGTTTTTAAAAGAGGGGATGCTCTACGACGTCCATGTGCAACCAACATTCTTACCCGTCATCGGATAATCAAGGCTGTGCCCTTCACTCCTGTCTTAGGTTGATATGTTGGCCACATGAGACAGTCCCGTGCGACTGTGCCTGTCTTAGGTTGTCCCCCTCTGGGGATCTTACCCGTCATTGGCTATCAGCCATCCAATGGAGCCCTTCAGGATCGACTGTGTATGGTGATTAACAGCTGTCAAACTGTGGGGAGATGCTGCGGCTTTAAGGCAATAAGCCTTCTGCTGACGAGCCAAGTTGTATAGCATATCAAATTCTTTAAACAAATCAGCTGCCCTGAGTTCTATCAAGTAACACACTGAGTTCTCTAGACAAATGCCCACAAAGCATTGTTCCATAAAGTCCAAAACAATGAAAGATCAAAATGTCCACTTGTTATAACACGTTGATCTAGGAGGCCCCATGCATGCAGAGCAGAGGCCACACTGCTGGTGAGGTTGTTTGATGCTTGAGTAGCAGGGATGCTTGCAGCTGTAGCAGCAGAGGTCTTTTTTTATGTCTAGACAATGCCACCAGCAAATCTTTAGGGCCCGCTACTAGAAACTCAAGCATCAATTATTAAAGGAAAGGCAGTGCTATTCCAGCACTGAGGCAAGAGGCGAGTTGTCAAACTAAGAAATAGAATTATTAGATTAGAAGATTAAAGTTGATCTCTGCTCACACACATTGCTGCTTGAGCTCCCAAAAACATAAGCTGGCAAAATATCATATTCATAACAAAACAGAGAAAGACTGAGGGTATTTACTGCATTAAAGATAGATTAAAGAAAAGCTAAAGGCACTTTGGAAAAATAATTTGTTAGCTGGAATCCTCGAGTCTCTGCATACACAGAAATCCTTTACCTGTTGAAATAATTCAAATTAATCAGCTATTAAACAAATGAAGTTAATAACAAATAAACAATCCTATGTCAAAACACCAAAATATCAGTTTATACAGCACTAGTCATATTCTTCGCTAAAGAGAAGTCCCAGGGACACCTATAAATCAAAATTGAAAGTACCTTCACTTATAAAATTATTTACCTAAATTATTTACCTAAATTAAGAGTACTCTTAAACTAAAATGAATTAAAGTTATTTGGATCCATATATATTTTTTTTCATAAGTGCACTTTGTTATTTGTGACGTCACACTGGACAGACGCACAAACATACAAACATATATTTGTGATGTCACATTAACATGAAATGTAGACAAATGAACAGACATAAAGACATGTATAAAAAAAGAAAAAAAATACATTTGTGTGCACACTAAAGAGAGATCTTCTCGTCCCGGCTGGGAGGAATGACACTTAAGTTGTGAAATATTTTGAAGGACTCTTTAAGGGAATCATTCCATACCTTCATCTTGGTCCTCTTGATTTTGTACTTTTTTTAATTAATCTTGATTCCTCAACAACTTCATCTTGATCCTTTTGATGTGGTACCTGCTTTATTAATCTAGATGGTATCCATATTGGAGAGGATTCGTGCTTTGGAAAAACACAAACAGATCCTCTCCCCCAAATTAATACTGGATCTGGACACTTCCATGTACCTGAAAGAACATCCTTCCAGTAAACCAAAGGTTTATGTTGTTGGTGTGGGTTCCAATGTCTGTCTCCAGCAGAATAACCATTAGAGTCTAAAGTTAAAAAATTTAAGGTAAACAGGGCAACTGCTAATTTGTCCCTAGGACTTTTCCAATTTTCTTCTTTTTGTTTGTTTTAATAACATAATTTTCAGTGTGTGGTTTGCTCTTTCAATAATGCCCTGACCCTGAGGATTGTATGGGATGCCTGTTTTATGGGATATATTGAATTTTGCGCAAAACTGTTTGAAAGATGAGGACGTATGTGCAGGGCCGTTGTCTGTTTTAAGCATTTTGGGATGCCCAATGCAGCAAAAGCTTGCAAACAATGAGATGTAACATCTTTAACTTTTTCTCCAGCATGTAAGGAAGCAAAAATCATGCCTGAGCATGTATCTATGGTCACATGAATAAATCGCAATTTTCCAAAACTTGGCTCATGAGTAACATCCATCTGCCACAAATGATTGGGCATTAATCCTCTAGGGTTAACACCATAATGAGGATTGGGCAAATGTGTCATACAAGATTTACAATCTTTTACAATTGTTCTGGCTTGCTTCTTTGTGATTTTAAACCTACACTGCAAGGTGGTGCTATTGACTTGAAACTGGGAGTGAAATAAAGTAGCTTGCTGGAGCGCTGAAAGTATAAAAATTGTTTGGGTAAGGTCATCAGCCTTTTGATTACCTTCATGGAGGGGACCAGGCAAGTTGGTATGAGGTATATGGCCTACGAATTGGTCTTTGCTAGCTCTAATTTTTTGAGGGACGGCATGGCATGTACAATATAGTGGCTAACTGAAAAAATGTTCATGGGCTGCTTTCTAAAATTTTCCAGAGCTCTTACCACAGCTTCTAGTTCCACTAATTGAGCTGATTTGTGTGCAGTTATGTAAGTTATATTTTCTTTTTTAGTGACTACTGCAGAGTACTATTTGAGGACACATCTGTAAATATATTTAATGCCTTAGAAATAGGTTGATTTTTTAATACCTGTGGAAATATAATAGGATGATTAATATAAAAAGATAATATAGGAGACTTAGGAAAATGATTATCAAAATTTGCTGAAGTAGAGCATTTAGCTATAGCCCAATCATTATCATTGAAGCATAAATATTCAATCTGTGATGATGAATAGGGAGTAATAATAGTAGCAGGGTGAATGCCAAATATTTTAGTAGAAGTCTTAAGTCCTTGAAGAATAAGTTTAGCCACCATGGAGGTATAAGACTCAATTATACTTTTAGGAGAGACAGGCAAATGTATCCATAATAAAGGCCCTTGTTGCCAAAATAATCCTGTGGTTGTATATTGTGAAGAAATAATAATCAATATCAGCAGTTGAGTTAAATCAAATCTATCACAATGAGCTCCTTTGATGGCTTTTTCTACTAACTTTAAAGTTTTCCTAGCATCAGGAGTCAATGTTCGCGGTGAAGATGGATCAGGGTCCCTGCGAAGGATGTCAGATAAAGGTTTTAGTTGGCCAGTAGTGAGGTTTAGTGTAGGGCAAAGCCAATTAATGTCTCCCAGTAGTTTTTGGAAATCATTAAGAGTGGTCAAATGTTCTTTATTTATTAAAATTTTGGGGGGTCTAACAAAGGTATCCATGATTTTAAATCCTAAATATAATATGGGTGATCTGGTTTGAACTTTTTCTTCTGCTATATATAATCCATATTTTTAAAATTTTCTGCCATGTCACTGAATATATTAAATGAGATATTTTGATTAGGTTGGGCCAGTAAAACATCATCCATGTAATGTAGACACATGAGGTTTGGATATTTATTTTTAATGGGTTGGATTGCTTTGTCCACATATATTTGGCATATGGTGGGGCTATTAGCCATTCCCTGAGGTAGCACTTTCCATTGATATCTTTTATCAGGGCCATTATTATTGATAGAAGGAACTGAAAAAGCAAACCTGGGGGCATCCAGAGGATGTAGGGGAATGGAAAAGAAACAATCCTTTATATCAAGAGTAATAAGATGGAATTTTTTTGGAATAGCTACAGGATTAGGAAGTCCAGGTTGAGTAGGGCCCATGATTTGCATGGTTTTATTAATTTCTCTAAGATCATGTAACAATCTCCATTTTCCTGATTTTTTCTTGATCACAAATATGGGGGAATTCCAGGGAGAGGTGGAAGGTTCTATATGTCCTGCTTCTAGTTGTTCATGAACTAGTAGGTGGGCTGCTTGTAATTTCTCTTTAGATAGGGGCCACTGAGGGACCCACACTGGCTTATCAGAAAGCCATGGTATTTTCAAAATTATTTTCTCAGTGGCCCCGGAAAAAAATATATCTTTTTCCTTTATGATAATGATTACTTTTAGGGTTAAGATTACTCTGTACTTTTTGATAATGATTTCTTTTAGGGTTAAGATTACCCTGTAGATTTTCACATTTAACACCTGCAGGCTTGGTTGCAAGGTGTACTCCCATTTGTTGCAAAATATCTCTTCCCCATAAAGTAACCGGTAGGTTAGGTAAAACATAAGGCTGAAATGTTCCTTTATACCCTTCATCATCCTCCCATTTTAAAATTACCGCACTTTTCTCTGGGAGGTTATTATATCCCAAGCCTCTTAAACTGGTTAAAGCTTTTTGCAGAGGCCAGTGCTTGGGCTATTGCCGTAGATTAATGATGGAAGAGTCAGCTCCAGTATCTATCAGTCCTTCCATCTCTATTCCTTGGATTTTTATTTTACACATAGGCCTCCTTAAACAATCCCGAACCCAGCAAGCCATAGGTCCCAAGTCAGTGGAACAAAATCCTCTATTGTTCCTTTTTTGAGGCATACTCATTTTAAATAAATTATGTAAATTGGGAAGGAGAAGAAACTGAGCGATTCTATCTCCTTGATTAACAGAATTTATACTTTGGGGTGAGCTAAGCATTATTTTTTATTTCCCCTTTGTAGTCTGAGTTTATTACACCTGGGGTCACTTGCAAACCTAATAAGCTTTTAGGACTTCACCCGAGAATAAGTCCTATAGTCCCTGAGGGAAGAGGTCCCCTGACTCCTGTGGGAATCAGTTGAACCCCCATTTCAAGTGTTCACACTATTTGGGCGGTGGAACAGAGGTCTAATCCTGCATTTCCTCCTGTTCCTCTAGCGAGGGAGTGGATGGGTAGTAGGGATTGTGTCAGGGAAGCTTCTGAGTGGATGCTTGAGGATACTCCTCCTCCAATGCCTTATACATTTGTGGGCCCTGGGGCATTGGGCCCCGTGCCCCATTTTTTGAATTCCTGAACAAATGATTTCCATAGATGTCAAATTTTGAATGGCATTTATTGGCCCAATGATTTCCCTTTTTACACCTGGGGCAGCAGCCTGGGGCACAGTATGAGCTTGGTCTTATTTCTCTTTTGGGATTTTGCCTAAAATAGCCTGATTGATTATGATAATTTTGCCTGGAATATCCTGATTGATTATAATGTCTAGGTTGAAAACTTTGTGAAATTTCGAGGGGAAGCACCTCTCATTGAGGCTGCAATCACATTTCCTGTGACAAAGGCGTCATTTATATCTTTACATAGTTGTATATATACAGAAAGATCCTTTTTATTTTTCCATGGCCTGATGGCTTCCTGGCAGTATTTATTAGCATTTTCATATGCTAATTGAACAACTAATGGCATAGCTTGATCAACATTTGCAAACACTCTACCTGCAGTTCTCAAAAGTCAATCAGCAAAGTCAGCATATGGCTCATTAGGTCCTTGAATCACTTTTGACAAGCTACCTTGTAGATCCCCAGGTCCTTGTACAGTTTTCCATGCCTCTAAGGCAGCTGCATTTATCTGAGCATATGCACCTTGGTCATATTCTTTTTGAGCCTGTAAGTCTGCAAATTGCCCTTCTCCTGTGAGCATTTCTATATTATAGTCTCCAAACCCTGCAGCTGCTTTTCTTTTAGCCGTTTCTATGCAAAGTTCTTGGAATTGTGATCACCAAACCAAGTATTGCCCCCCGCTTAATGCTGCTTTACATAGACTTTTCCAGTCTGAGGGAGTTAAGCTAAAGGTGTTAAGGGACTCCAGCATACTCAACGTGAAAGGAGCTTGGGACTCATCAGTCATTACTGCCTCTTTGAGTTTTTTTATTGTTTTGAAATCTATTGACTGATGGACCCTCTGTCCATTTTTCTTTTCAAATGCTGGCAGTTCCCAATGTATCTGTGAGTTACCCTTGAGAGCACATAAGTGCTCAGAAAGACTTTTTATTTCTGTTTCTAGGGTAAGCAAATGCCTAGTAATACCCTTCATATTTTCTGTAATGGATTCCACCCATGGGGGAGTAGAGGACACAAGTGGTTCCTCTACTTGATGGTCCTTTTTCTTGGTCTTTTTTAGTTTCCTTTTCCTCATTTTCTCAGGATCACGTTTATTAGATTCCTCACCACTGCTAATTTCACTGACAGCAATATCCTGAGTCCCAGGTTCCATGAAGAGCAAGTATTCTTCAGCTATCTCCAATAACTCCCAAATAGCTCTAATAGCTTGGATTTTTGTCATTTTGGGGACTCTTCTAATACTCTCTTTACTGGTCTTAGTTGAACCAGTAGCTACGCTTTTTTGATCACTTTCACTTTTTTCTAAATCCTCCTCACTGACAACGGAGTCAGGTATATCAAGGAGTCTTTCCATAGCCTCTATCACTTGGGATTCAGTTATATTTGAACCCATCTTTAGAGACCTTTCAGTTCTTACCTGTCCACTCCAAAGTCCCTGTACAGGCCGCCACCTGTTGCCTCCTGAAGCGATGGCCGCTTGGAGCAACAAAGCCGCGGGAATAAGTTCAGAGGCAGACTGGAAACAAACAGGCTCCTTATTCTGCCAGCTTCTCTCTCCGGCTCTAACAACACCCCAACACGTCGTCCACGCTCCTCCAACAACCACAAAATGGCCCCGATGACAAACCCACAATCCCCGTGGGCCAAGTCTCGCGAGACCATGCAAATGGCGCAGAACCAATCCGCAATGTCTCGGGCCAAGTCTCATGAGACCATGGAAGGTGGTAATGCTTATGGCTCACACGTAACCGCAATCTTAGTTATCTTCTTTATTAGGGCTCCTGCAGAAGATACAAAGAGAAACCTGTTTTTGTGAACCCTGCACAATTATCTGGCTTTTGGCCTAAACATGAACCAACCATAAAAGTGAATCTGTCCAAGCATGAGCCTGAATATCAATGTATTCAGTGGTATATAAACCATTACCACAGTGACAAACACAGGTGGGGAAGTGCCAGAAAGAGCTAGGCTCAAGCCTTAGTACTTTGCATCTGAACCAAATGTGTTCTTGTTTGGAGTTTGGCTTTTGGCAAGTATTGACTCATGATATTTACGTTACAGATCTCAGAAGGGATATCACAATCACTTTTTCTATCAACCCCTGTCTTCACTTTGAAACAAAAGTGCTTTTCTATTCCTCTATTATTGTTTAAAATCTTTATTTTTTTTTTTTTTAATTAGTTATACATACAATAGAAGGCACTGATGATACATCATACATAAATGAAGTATAATTCTCATTTTTCTGGTTGTACATGATGTAGAATCCCACCAGTGATGTAGTCATATGTACATGGGTAATAATGTCTGATTCATTCTACTATCCTTCCTACCCTTATGCCTTTTCCCCTCCCTTCATGCTCCTCTACATAATCTAAAGTAACCTTATTCTTCCTTAGCCTCCCCAATTGTTGTAAATTAGCATCTCTCTACATATTTGAGGAAACATTCTGTTTTGACGTTTTAATTGGTTTATTTTGCTTAATGTGATATTCTCCAGCTTTTTCCATTTACCAGAAAATGCCATAATTTCATTTTTTCAAGGATTAATAATATTCCATTATAGATCACATTTTATTTATCCATTCATCTGTTGAAGGGCATCAGGAAAAGTAACAGAATATAAATCAATACCCATAAATCAAATGCATTCATATACATCAGTGATGAATCCACTGAAAGAACACTAGGGAAATTACTCCATTCACAACTGTCCCCCAAATAAAATATTTGGGAATTAATCTAACAAAAGAGGTTAAAAACCTCCACAATGAAAACTAGAGAATACTAAAAAGATAAATTGAAGAAGACCTTAAAAGATAGAAAGACCTTCCATTCTCCTGAATAGGCAGAAATAATATAGTAAAAATAGCCATACTACCAAAACTGTTATACAAATTTAATATAATTTCCATTAAAATCTCAATGACATTCTTCATGAAACTAGAAAAGCAATCATGAAATTCATTTGGAAAAATAAAAGACCTAGTGTAGTCAAACCAATCCTTAGGAAGAAGAAGGAATCAGAAGGCATCACAGTATCAGAACTTATAATATACTACAGGGCCTCAGTAACAAAAACAGCATGGTATTGGCATGAAAAGAGACATGCAGATAAATGGTAAAGAATAGAAGACACAAATACAAACCCACATAAAGTACAGCTATCTCATACTAGACAAAAGCACCAAAAGCATTCACTGGAGAAAAGCCTATTCAACAAATGCTCCTGGGGAAAATTGTAAATCAACATGTAACAAACTGAAATTAAACCCCTATCTCTCACCCTGCACAAAACTCAACCCAATTGGATCAAAGACAGGCGCTAGAAGAGAGAACCTGCCCCCAACATAAGAAAAAGTAAGCCCAAATCTTTACCATGTCAGCCTAGGAACTGACTTCCTTAACAAGACTCCTAAAGCACAAGAAGTAAAATGAAGAATCAATGATGGGATGGATTCAAACTAAAAAGCTTCTTCTCAGCAAAGGTAACAATCAATAACCTGAAGAGAGATCCTACAGAATAGGAGAAAATTGTTACCATGTGCATTTCATTTGTATATATATATATATATATATATATATATATATGGAGAGAGAGAGAGAGAGAGAGAGAGAGAGAGAGAGAGAGAGAACTCAAAACACTTAACACCAAAACTAGAAATAACCCTATAAATAAATGGGGTAAAAAACTGAACAGACACTTCACAGAAGAAATACAATCAGTCAAACAGATATATGAAAATGTTCAATATCTCCAGCAATTAGAGAAATGCAAACCAAAACTACTCTAAGATTTCATCTCACTATAGACAGAATGGCAATTATCAAGAATACAAGCAACAACAAGTGTTCATGAGGATGTGGAGAAAAGTTACACTCATACATTGTTAGAAAAAATGCAAACTGGTGCTACCTTATGGAAAGTAGTACGGAGATTCCTTAGAAAACTTGGAATGAGAACACCATTTTACCCAGCTATTCCACTCTTCAGTTTATATTCATAGGACTTAAAATCTCATATTACACTGATGCAGATACATCAATGTTTATAGGAGCTCCTCTAGTCTGAAGTAACATTTGGCCAATTTCAATGACTAAAATAGCGGATAAGGGAGATGTGAGGCTTAAGGTGCATTGGAGAATCCTTTCATGGGCAAGTTCAGACATTTTTGAAAGAAATAAAAAGAAGCAAATTCCAAATAAATATATACATAAATAAATTAACTAATTAGTAATGTGAAGAGAGAGCCTACAGATTGAAAGATAAACTATTAATCTCTAGAATATATAAAGAACTCAAAAAAAAAAAAAAAAAAAAAATCAATAAATGGGCTAAGAAATACAATCAAAAAACAAGCCAGGCGTGGTGGCGCACGCCTGTAATCCCAGCACTTGGGAGGCTGAGGCAGGAGGATTGCTAGTTCAAAGCCAGCCTCAGCAATGGCGAGGCACTTAGCAACTCAGTGAGACCCTGTCTCTAATAAAAATACAAAAAGGCTAGGGATGTGGCCCAGTACCTCTGAGTTCAATCTCTGGTACAAAAAAAAAAAAAAAAAAAAAAAAAAAAAATATATATATATATATATATATATATATGAAAAAGTGTCCAACATCTATAGCAATTAGAGAAATTCAAATCAGAACTAAAACTACTAAGATTTAATCTCACTCCTGTCACAATGGAAATCAAGAATACAGGCAACAATAAATGTGGGCAAGAATATGAGGAAAAAGGTACCCTCATACATTGCTGGTGGGACTGCAAATTGGTGCAACCACTAAGGAAAGCAGTATGGAGATTCCTCAGAAAACTTGGAATGAAACCACCATTTGACCCTGCTATACTATCCCACTCCTTGGTTTGTATCCAAACGAACTTAAAATCAGCATACTACAGTAAAGTAGCCATGTTAATGTTTATAGCAGCTCAATTCACAATAGCTAAACTATGGAACCAACATAGGTGTCATTCAATAGATAAATGGATAAATAAAATGTGATATATGTGTGTGTGTGTGTGTGTGTGTATTTAATGGAATATTACTAAGCTTTAAAGAAGAATAAAATTATGGCATTTGCAAGTAAATGGATGGAGTTGGAGAATATCATGTTAAGTGAAATAAGCAAATCCCATAAAACCAAAGGCCAAATATTTTCTCTAATATGCAGATGCTAATTCACAGTAAGGCAGGAGGTGGGGTGCACTAGAGAAAAATAGTGCTACCTTAGATTAGGTAGAGGGAAGTGAAGGGAGTTGATGTGTAGGAATGTGGGGATAGGAAACATAGTAGAGTGAAACAGACATTATTACTTTAAAAAAATTTATTTGTAGGTGGACACAATACCTTTTTTATTTATGTGGTGCTGAGGAGCAAACCCAGGGCCTCACACATGCGAGACAACCACTTTACTGCTGAGCCATAGCCCCCGCACCCAGACATTATTACTTTATGTATATATATGCATGATCCACATGATTCTACAACATATACACTCATAAAACTGCGAAATTGGGGCTGGGGTTGTGGCTCATAGAGCGCTCACCTCTCATCGATCCTCAGCACCATGTACAAAAATATACAACTAAAGCAAATAAATAAATAAATTTTTTTAAAAAACTGCGAAATTGTATCCCATCTAAGTATGTTATATCAAAGTATATGAATGCATTATACTGTCATGTATAACTAATTAAAACAAATAAAAATTTTTTAAAAGTCATTAAAGCAAACCAAATGAATTTTATAAAACTGAAAAATATAACAAAATGAGAAATAAAACTCTAAGGAGACTCAAGTATAAACATAGTGAATCTAGACTTCAGGTAATAGAAAAGATATTTAACACAACTAGAGAATTTAAGTGCAGTTATCAAAAGACAGGAGGGGGTGCTATGGATCTTCTCAGAATTTGGCAAGGCATGAAACAGATTCACATGGCCAACAAATCATTTTCCTATCAATGTTCACTGGCTTGAATTGGAGGTTACAGCAGGTGCTTTCTCCCATAGGACAAGCTCAGCTCACAACACCCCAGCCCCTCTGTCAGTGGAGCTTCTCTGTCAGCTGAAAGACACACTATCTGGTGATGCTGTTGATAATGACAAAGGGCTCATATATGCCTAATGCACCACCCAAGCTCAGGACCTTCACTCAAGAGACTGTGGGGGAAATAAGGGGCAAAAGAAAGTCCTGCTGTGGGCCATTGGGATCTACAAAATGTCTCCACAATGAACTGGATGCCTGCCCTCCTTCCCTCTTCACTCACTCTTCCCAGATTCACTTAGTTTTCAGAGACCTGCCTTTGGAATGATCCTCCTGTTTTTCCTCCTCATTCCTAACAGGTTTGTTTTCATTTAATTAGCCTGTTCTCTGTTGAATGATGGAGTTCTCAGTCTGTCCACAGGAGGGGCAGTAAATCTCACCAGAGGCTCCTGCTTTCTAGCAGTCACTAGAGGTTGTTTTCCATACTGTTTCCAGCAGAGGCTTGGATAAGTCCCTAAGACACTCATTTCTGAAGCAAACAATGGTCACTCCTGGTTACCTGTGAGGTTTTTAGTTTTCCTCCTTAGACCCCCTGTGGAGCCTAGCTGGAGGACAAGATTGAGAACTACCAGTGTACTGTGGGGCTCAGCACAGTGAAACTCAGATGGGGAAACCACACATAAACATGCTTATGACCCAGCCTGGGAACAAACTTGGTTATGTAAGATGGAGCTCATGAGATACTGGGCTCTCTGGAAGTTTAATGTTAATTATCCATGGAAAGAAATATGATAAGAAGGATCTGAATGTATTCCTCTTCCTGATTGAATCCTAAGGTGGAGAATATTAATGACTTATTTGGGTGTATGTGTGCCATGAAAAACAAAATATTACTATTTGTTTTCTGAAAAGAAACACTTAGATCATGTCTGATGAATATCAATGTATTTTCTCCAGGAAGAAGCATCTGCAGTGATATTTTTTTTTTATCAACTAAGAGAAAAGCAAACAAACTATCATCTCTATGTTACTAATGTCAATTTTATTACATTTAATTTTAGTACAACTACATTGTATATCAATCTAAAAATATAAAAAAAATTTTGGGAAAGAATCCTTCTTCTCTAACGTTATATGTTCAAATACTTTTCTGCAAGAGGACACATTGAAGTGATCCCAAGTACCACAGATTGTGACTTTATTTAAAAACAGAATCATTGCAGATGTCACTATGTAGAATGAGACCATACTGGAGTAGGGTGACCTACTGATCCAATATAGATAGCTACTGCCCTCATAAGAGGGTGGTCATGAGAGGAAGGGAAACACAAATAGAATGTCATGTAAAGATGGAGGCACAGACTACAGGGCCGAGGAACACCCCAAATTGTCTACAACCAACCAGGATCCAGAAAGGGGAAAAGAGGGATTACCTTAGAATTGTCACAGGGTATAGGACTTTATTTGTGGCTTTTGGATGACTAGTCACAAGAAGTATAGGACTATACATTACACTTACACCAAGTTTGTGGTACATTGCTATTGTCATCGTATGAGATGAATATACCTTATACTCAATATCACATCATTACTAAACTTACATGCATTTTTCTATGTTAACCTATAATTTATCTGTAAGTAAGATCATATTCCTGCTTAGGCTTCCAATGTCAATGACTGTGATTATGACTTAAAGCTAAAATTAGGGATTTCTGTATTAAAATATATAAATATAGCATTACCTCTTTGATATTAAGATTAGATGCACTAAAATGAAAATTATAGCTCTTATATAATCCCAAGTTTTTACTGGTACCAAGATGCAAAGATAGGAACACAGGGATATCATGTTCTTATTAATAAAATACTGTTGGATATTTTTGTAGGTTTCTTAATGTCTGAGCAATACGACTGCCACTTTCAATGAGAACCCTTGAGTACGTTAAAGTTGGTGTATCATGAACAGAAGATTAAACCAGAGACTATTTGTTGGATATATGTGGAGGAAGTAGAATAGGTTGAAGCATGAAGAACAATTTATAACCAAACACATACCTTGGTCTCTGTACTTCTTTGACCAGGGCTTCTCAGAATTTAGTTTGCACAGGGTCTCTTTCTGTATCTTCTTTTTCTTCATCTCCTTCTTGTTTATTTTATTTTATTTCTTTTTTGGTACCAAGGATTGAATACAGGGGGTCTTAACCACTAAGCCAAATACCCAGTCCTTTTCTAATACTTTATTTAGAATAAAGTTCTCACTGAGAAGCTTATGTCCTCCTGAAGTTGCTGAGGCTGGCTTTAAACTTGCAATCCTCCTTCTTCAGCCTCCAGAGCTGCTGGGATTACAGGCATGTGATACCATGCCTGGCTCCTCTGTCTGTCTTTTAAAATGTGGATTGGGAGTTATTGGTTTGAGAGTGGCAACTGAATTTCTGTTTTTTAAAAGACCCTTTCTCTACAATGCACATCCATGTTTTACTATCACCATATTTATAAGAATGGTGTAAAAAAGAAGGGAAGCCTTTAGCAAACATAAACCTAAGAAGAATCTGTTTGAAAGTAAACCAGAGTTTTGATTAAAGAAAAATCCAATAAGCTATTTTGGGAAACAACAAAAAAATATTGTTAAATGTCTGAGAAAGACTAGGCTTCCTTTCAAAAGTACAAACAAAACAAAAATACAGAAAAACTTCATGCTGACTTGACCTCCCCTTTAGCTCTTGCCCCATCTCCTAATTGCCTTCACATCTAGTCATTATTCACCACTTCATGCTTGGTTCTTTTTTTCTTTCTTACCATTTCTTCACTGTGACCTGCTAAGTTAATACCATCTTCTTTATACCAGTAAATCCAGGAAAGGCATTTGATGTCTGTCTTTGGACTGTAATAATAGACCCTCAGATCCCCATCACCACCTAGAGCATCAGCATCTGATGAGCTAACAGCACCCCAAATGCACACCTGTGAGATCCTCAGGTGAATGGAAAGCCTATGTTCTGGTGGCAAAAATGGACATAAGTCCACTAAGATTCACTTTTGGCCCTTCTCAGAGGGTGCAACTGACCCTTTAGCTGGGAAACCCTAAGAAAGGTGGAGGGTGGCTGAGAGAACAGTGTGTTACCTCCCCATTGTTTGAGGTGATTGCAGCTGCCAGGACCTCCTAGGACTCAAAGTCATCAATGGCCAGTTTCATAAATTCCAAGGATCTAGTTCAAGTAGAATCCTTATCTTTTTCCTTAGGGATGGGCGAAAGGTCAGTAAGGAGGGAAACATTAGCATTCGATTAAATTACCTAAGTATAGAAAAGGAGAAGCCTTTTGTACCTCTTTAGGTTGCTATGCTTAAAACCCATTGTAGTAAGTGAAGTTTCTAATTTAGCAAAAAATTCAAAAACACATCTGAACTAGCATGAGCCGAAAGAATATTATCCATGTAATGGATTATATATGCATCAGGGAACTGTTCCCATATTGGAACTATAGCCCGTGCTACAGAATTTTGACACAATGTTGGACTATTGGTCATTCCTTGAGGTAACACTTTCTAGCAAAATCTTTTAACTGGCTCTTTGAAATTTATAGCTGAGATGCTAAAAGCAAATTTCTTACAATCATCTGGATACATTGGTATAGTGAAAAAAAACAATATTTTAAATCTGTTACTATTAATTGGTAATCAAAAGAGATGGCTGTAAGAGAAGGAACCCCAGGCTGTAAGGCTCCCATTGGTTTCATAGTATGGTTAATAGCTCTGAGATCTTGTAACAATCTCCATTTGCCAGATATTTGCTTTACCACAAAATTTGGAGTTTTTCCCCTTGTAAGGGGTCATTTATCAACCCAGACAGGATCATAAAGCAGCCAATTAATTTTCTCTGCTGTTTTCTGGGCTGAGAAAGAAACACATGCCTCCATTAACTTTTTTAACTGGGTGAATTAGTGAATTTTAGTTATCTTCCTTGAGAAGACTGAGTTATAGGTAAATACTCTTAATGTTGATGTCCTTTTAATCTTTTAGTGGAAATAGAGCTTGATTAAGCATTTGAGTGACACCATATAGTTAGGAGACATTAATACTCCTAGGCTACTCAAAATATCTTGCCCCCATAAATTTTAAATTTACTGGCAAAGTATCAAGATGTAAGTTTTAAAGAGTCCTATGTTGCCATCCTTATCTTCCCATCAGAGGTATTGGGCACTCTGAGAAGGCTGAGAGATCTGTCAAATACCTTACAGACTAGCAGGTGCAGTATGCAAAAGCCAGTTTGGGGGCCAAAATTTGCTAGAGGTGACTGATTTGTCAGCCCTTGTATCTATTACGCCCTTAAGATTCTTAATTTTGAGATCCAATAGAGGGCGGTCTTGCTTAACTAATTGATCTCATTATGCATTGTGTGAGGACCCAGAAGTCTGAATTTCACTGGGTCTGACCACTAAATCTTTCCCTTTGCAGTAGCAAGGCAAGAAAATTACCTGTGCAATTGTATCTATTGGAGAAAGTCAAATAATGGAATTCGTTTGAGCTATAATCTTAATTTCCCCATTAAAATTTGCATAAAAAATACCTGGTATAACCTGAATTCCTTTTTGAGTTAGATTGCTTCTTCCCAACATTAAACCTATCGTATCTGGCAGCAGTGGTTCATAAGTACCTGTAGGAACTAACTGTGGACCCATCTCTGGAGTCAGTATGAATTCTAAGGTTGATGGAGGGTCCAAGTTCCTGGTTGCTGAACCAAAAATGTCCCGGATGAATCCTAAGGTTGAGCCTGTGTTTCAGGAGGCTGGGCTAGAGTGAATGACAGATGACCTGGAACCAATGGCAGCTCCTCTGAAGCAAAATGTAACACCTCTAGTGTTTGGTGGGGATGGGACTGGCCCCACCACTAGTTTCCCTGCTTCATAATCTGAGGCAGCTCATTTCTGACATGCTAGGTGCAGTGCCTTGTGGTTGCCCTTCCCATGGCCTAGGCAGAAACCTGGTGTGTTTCTTTGTCTTTGTGAAAGTCTGCAATCTCTCCCTGTGTGCCCTCCTTTTCCACAATTAAAACACTACCTTCTGTGATGGCTCTCCTTTGATGGAGTTCACAGAACCTGTTTTAATGCAGTGACTATGATTAATCTTTACTTTCCCAGAGAAAGAGGGTAGATCACTGGAGCAGAACCATTCAAATGCAAATTAGGGAGGTCTGCTTATAGTTCAAGCACTTTCTCTGAGAATCTGCCTCAGAGTCTGCCAGTGTGGCCCTTCCCATCTTCTTGGGGCTCTCTTCCTAATGAAATTTGATCTGGGCTCTTTCCATGCCTGCACACTCTTTTCATGTTTTTGTCCTGCTAAATAAAGCTCTCTCTCTCTGACTTTCAAGAATTACAAATGGGGCAGACTATGTTCTACCTTTAACTTTTCTCCCTGTCTCTGGTGCACTAGGCTACCTGTAGACAAAGAAGTCCTAGGGGATGGGCAAGTCTATTTGCTATGTCTAATACTTTTAACTGTGTCTCTCAGGCCCATAAGGAAGTATCCTGAAGACCATCGACCCAATATCTTGGTCTGAATATACACACATCTCTATTTCAGTCCAATTTTTTTTTTTTACATTTTGATTGTACTTCTGGGCAGGTCAGCTGAGATGCATCCTGCATGCAGCTCCTTGCTGAGTTTTTTCTTTTTTTTTTTTTTTTTTTTTTTTTTTTTTTGTGGTACCGGGGATTGAACTCAGGGGCACTCGACCACTGGGCCACATCACCAGCCCTTTTTTGTATTTTATTTAGAGACAAGGTCTCACTGAGTTGCTAAGTCCCTCACCATTGCTGAGGCTGGCTTTTTGATCCTCCTGATCCTCAGCCTCCCAAAGTGCTGGGATTACAGGCGTGCGCCACCACGCCCCGCTCAGAGTTTTTCCTTATTATGCAAATCAAGCAATTCCTTTTCACAGAACCAAGGACATATGTCCCTAATTATTTCAAAGAACTGAGTGAGCTTTTTTTTTTTTAATCTTTTCCCTTGTGCTTTATTATAGTGTCCAGATTTGCAAAATAAATTTCTTTTTCTAAAGACAAAGAGTTTCCCATGCTTAACATCTGATGATAAAAAAAAAAAAAAAAATTTTCCTCTCTCTTCTTTCTTTCAATATACTAATTCACAATATTCTAATCCACAACATGCATGTGAGAGAGTCATGGAAATTTCCCATTGTCCTATCTCTCCCTATTACCATGCTAAGAGAAGATCCTCATATATTTCATGGATGGCTTCCCCCAATGCCTATCTAACTGCATTGAAGATCTTTCCATTTTCTGAGATCTTATTCAATTTATTTCTTTAGTGTTCTACAGTTTTCATTGTGGAGGTCTCTTTCACCTTTTTTTTTTTTTTTTTTTTTTTTTTTTTAAGTTGATATCTAAGTATTATTTAAAGGCTATAGGAAAGTATATTTTTCCTGATTTCTCTTTCAGCTAATACATCACTTGTGTATAGGAATGCAATTGATTTATTGGAGTTGATTTTATATCCTGTTATTTTGTTGAATTTATTTATGAGTTCTAGAAGCTCTCTAATAAAGTTTTTAGAGTCTTCTAAATACAGAATCATGTTGTTGGCAAATAGGGATTGTTTGAGCTCTTCTTCCATCTCAGCTGAACACACCAGTCTTTGTCCAAGGAGGGTTCATGTCCTTGTGTTTTTTTGAGCTGATAAGCTACATGACATGCCAAGCTCTTTCTTATTACCAGATAGGGTCTCTTCTGGGGAGGCTTTAATGTCTAAAATATTTTGCTATCCTCTACCTCCCCCATTTTCAATGTTTATGCCAAAGGAAATAGGAGGCGTAAGGAGAGGAGCACCAGTCTCATAATAGAAAGTGTTCAGAAGAAAGAAAAAAGCTGGAGTTCCAGACCTTTCTCACTTATAGCTCTTGTCTTGTCAGTCCCTGCTCTTTGTCACCCTAGTGTAGTGAACACAGAATAAATTATCAGTGAATGAATCGCCCAATGTAAAACTTCTCAGATACCATTTTGCAGAAATTAGGCTTTAGCCACGATGAAGAAGCTATGGTCTGTGGAGGAGGCTCCTGGGCAGTGAAGAGTTCCCCCTTTCTAATGAGGTTGAGGTGGAAAAGACATTTAGGAAGTAAGTTTGCTCTAAAGGGTCCCTTGCTGTGCACACAAACCTGAGTGTCCTGTTCTTAAGGAAAGAGGTGTGCAGTGTTCAGTCAGCCTAACTAATTGGAAACCAATCATTGATTCCTGTGGGATTAGGGCATTATGGGGAGAACAATCTGCTGAAACTCAGTTCTGGAAGGCCTAGGACTGATTCTATCCATCCCTAATCAGAAAAGACTCTGAGGTTAGGTTATGGGGGGTTGTTCAATGGGAGGTCATAATTTGTATTGGAGGCATGTCAGTCATTTTAGCGTACTTAAATAAATAAATAAATAAATAACACTGGGTGTCTCTGATGCAGCTGTAGGTCCTCAGGAATCAGAGATCTCTAGAAATTATTACTATGGCCTGGATGCCTCACCCTCCTCATAATTTTCAGGAGACTGACTGTGGAAATGAAAAGTGGAATACCTGGATCTACTTACACCCTTTTATAGTTCTTTTATAGTTTGGAAACAGAGTGTGGACAATAAATCACTCTGTAGCTGCCTCTTCTGTTCCAGGGTCCTGGGCATAAGTTTGGGCTCATCCAGAAGCCTCGGTTTCAGGGTCTGTAGTACAGAAGTTCCCTCTCCTACACTGGAAATAGTAATTAGATTGGAAGGTATCCTATGGTCTGGTACCAACAGATTCCTGGTGCTGTCCCCGAAATTCTGATGATTGTAAATTTTTGGCTCTGAGTGTTTCTGATGACTTCTCAGGTTCGACTTCTTGCAACATAGAATCCCTGAGTATCTCATGCCTCCAGCCTCAGGGTGAGGCTTATTGTTACTGTTCAATGGGGGACAGAGCCTCAGTGATCATATAGTGCATCAGACCCATGAGGGTCTGAGACATAAAACTGCCCTTCTTCTCCCAGAATGCTGATCCCCCTGTGACTAAGTGCTTGTGACAATAAGCATAGGCTACTACGGCAAACAAATAGTGTCCATGTCTGAACATCCCTCATACAACATATCAGCTTCAAATGGTCAGCAAGAGCTGTGTTTTAGACAGTATTTTCTTTCTCTTATTTTTTTCTTTCTTTTTTTCTTTTTTTTTTTTTATTGCTGTGACCAAAAGACCTGAGAATAACAACTTTAAGGAGGAAAAGTTAATTTGAGGTTCACATTTTCAATGGTCAATGTGTTGACAGGTAGTTCCATCCTTGGGGCTCAAGATGAGGCAGAACATCATGGCAAAAGAATTTGGAGGAGGGAAGGCAGCTTAAGCTATCACACTAGGGAGCAGAGAAAGAGAGATACAGATAGAGATATGTAGAGAAATATAGATAGATAGATAGATAGATAGATAGATAGACAGATAGACAGATAGATCGATCGATAGATGGCACTCTCCTCCATATGGCACAAAATATAAATTCATGGATATACCCCCAGAGACCCACCTTTTCCCGCCACAACCAACCTACCCACAGTTACTATCCATTTATATCTATCAGGGGATTAATACACTGAATAAATTAAGGCTCTCATAACCTAATTTTTTCACATTTAAACTTTCTTACATTATCTTACACATGAGCTTTAGGGAGACATTTATTTTAAACCATAACAAGTTTTATCCTTGTGTTTCAAGTTTGCTAGCCTTATTAATATATAATTTGACTACCATCAATTCTGTCCCATGTGAGCGTGCAAAAGGATGTGTTTATTTTGTATTTTCAAGATTGTGCAAATGTAACTTAATCCAAATTTAGAATACTCTCAACACTCTACAAAGAAATATGTAGTCTGAAATCTAATAATGCTCTAAATTTGGTTTATAACTCCATTTTTTTACATAATTTAAGAGATCAAAGCATTAAATGATTATTAGTTTACTCTTTTGGACACACTAACACACAAGAATGCAATTGTGTAATATCAGTTCTGTGTTCCTTCTTACTGCTAAAACTAAAACTTGTATGGGTTAACTGGGTTGTTTATCCATCTATGAGTCATTGGAGATTTAAGTGTTTAGAATATTTTGGCATTTATGAGTAATTTTACTACTTTTCTGGTATGCATATTTCAAATTATTCTGTGGATACATATTCTTTTCTCTTGTGTAGTAAATAGGAGATAAATTTTTGAGTTGTATGTTAACTCTCTTGGAGGACATTCTACTGCTTTTCTAAGTGGCTGTGCCAATGTTTCTTGCCACGGGCAATGTTTGAGTGTCCCTATTTCTACACTTTCTGAACAAAATTTATTATTAACCTGTCATTTTTAACAGAACCATCCTGAATGAAAATTAACATTTTTTACTTGTATTCTAAGGATTAATGACACCAAGAATTATTCATGATATTTGATCCAATTTCTTTTTTAAACACACACAACACACACACACACACACACACACACTCACAAACACACATATAGTGTCTATCTTGTTATCCACACAGCCCCTCAGCATCTGGACAACCACCTGATGAGGAATGCATAAGCATATTCTATGAATAAATAGAAATTTTGCAAAGGGAATGAACTGCTGCATTAGTTGTTGCAATATGCTTAGGATAAACTTTAACACTAGGAAATAGTTAGACACAACACACTTTCTTGTCAAAAAGAAACATATATTGAGCCTTTTTTTTTTTTTTTAAATATTTATTTATTTATTTAGTTGTACACAATGCCTTTATTTGTACTTGGTGCTGAGGATCGAACCCGGGCCGCGCACGTGCTAGGCAAGTGTTCTACCACTGAGCCACAACCCCAGCCCAAATGTGACCAGTTTTGAAAACATACTTTGATTTCAAAGGTAAGTTTTATTTATTTATTTATATTTTATTTTATTTTTGTGGTATTGGGGATTGAACCCAGGCATGCTTCATCACTGAGCTACATCTCCAACCCTTTTTTTTTTTTATTTTGAGACAGGGTCTCACTAAGTTGCCCAGGCTGCCCTGGAATTTTCGATCCTCCCCTCTCAAAATCTTGAGTCACTGGGATTACAGGCATGGGCCACTGCAGCTGGCTGAAGGTAAGTTTTAAAGGAAGTCAATAAGCTAAAAATAGGATGAGGAGGACACTGTGTGTGGACCCTTGTGGCTGCTCACTGGATGCAGCCCAGAATTCCTTTGCTGGCCTCAAGTAACTGGTCAAAATGGAGAAAAAGAGGAGGGGGCCATTATCACTGGAATTGGGAGGAAGTTAAGGCCATGGCTGAAACCACCTATCATGTCACCCTTGTAAACAGGATCTAAGACTTATTTCCAATAATACTAAATTCAGAAACAGCCTTTTATGAAGAGCCTGCTATGGGCCAAGTACCATGTGGATATTCTTTTATCTGATCCTAATGACATCTTTTTAGAGTTCAGATTCTTTTTTTTTTTTTTTTTATTTAGCATTTTTTTACATACAATTGCTTGTATACAGAGTATATTCGTACAATTTCAGGTCTTCAATCATGCATTTAGGCAAATGATATCCATCTCATTCAAACACCTTTTCTTTTCTTTTTCCTTTTCTCCCTCTCCCTCCCCCCTTGCTCCCTCCCTTACTCTCCCTTCCCTTTGACCATTCTAGTGTTCTTCTAGTCCTCGTATGTACCCTCCCATCCAACAATACTATGAACTAGCCTCCTTATATAAGAGAGAACATTTGGTACTTGGATTTTTGAGACTGACTAACTTCACTTAGCATTATGTCTTCCAACTTCATCCATTTACCTGCAAATGCCATTAATTTATTTTCTTTTATTGCTGAGTAAAATTCCATTGTGCGTATATACCACATTTTCTTAATCCACTCATCTACTGAGGGACATCTAGGTTGGTTCCACAACCTAGCTATTGAGAATTGTGCAGCTATAAACATTGAGATAGCTGTGTCACTGTAATATGCTGTTTTTAAGTCCTTTGGAAATAGACCCAGGAGTGGGATGGGCTGGGTCATAGGGTGGCTCCATTCCCAGTTTTCCAAGAAATCTCCATACTGCTTTCCATAATGGTTGCACCATTTTGCATTCCCACCAGCAATGTATGAGTGTGCCTTTTTCCCCACATCCTCTCCAACATTTATTGTTGCTTGTGTTCTTGATAGCTGCCATTCTGACTGGAGTGAAGTGAAATCTTAGAGTAGTTTTGATTTGCATTTCTCTAATTGCCAGCGATGTTGAACATTTTTTCATGTATTTGTTAATTAATCGTGTATCTTCTTCTGAGAGGTGTCTTCTCAATTCCTTAGCCCATTTATTGATTGGGTTATTTGTTTTTTTGGTGTAAAGTTTTTTGAGTTCTTTATATATTCTAGAGATCAGTGCTCTGTCTGATGTGCATGTACTAATATATTTGTTCCCAATTAGTTGGCTCTCTATTCACCTCACTGATTGTTTCTTTTGCTGAGAAGAAGCTTTTTAGTTTAAATCTATCCCATTCATTAATTCTTGGTAGTAATTCTTGCGCTACAGGATTCTTATTAAGGAACTTGTGGCCTAATCCGACATGTTGGAAATTGGAGCTTACTTTTTCTTCTATTAGGCGTATTGTCTCTGTTCTAATTCCTAGGTCCTTGATCCATTTTGAATTGAGTTTTGTGCATGGTGAGAGATAAGGATTTAATTTCAATTTGGTGCATATGGATTTCCAGTTTTCCCAGCACCATTTGTTGAAGAGGCTATCCTTTCTCCACTGTACATTTTTGGCACCTTTGTCTAATATAAGATAGCTGAAATTATATGTATTAGTTTCTGTGTCCTCAATTCTGTACCATTGGTCCACCAGTCTGTTTTGGTGCCAATACCATGCTGTTTTTGTTACTATTGCTCTATAGTATAATTTAAGGTCCGGTATGGTGATGCCCCCTGCATCACTTTTCTTGCTCAGGATTGCTTTGGCTATTCTGGGTCTCTTATTTTTCCAGATGAATTTCATGACTGCTATTTCTATTTCTTTGAAGAATGACATTGGGATTTTGATTGGAATTGCATTAAATCTGTATAGTGCTTTTGGTAGTATGGACATTTTGACAATATTAATTCTACCTATCCAAGAGCAAGGTAGGTCTTTCCATTTTCTGAGTTCATCTATAATTTCTTTCTTTAGTGTTCTATAATTTTCGTTATACAGGTCTTTCACCTCTTTCGTTAGGTTGATTCCCAGGTATTTTATTTTTTTTGATGCTATTGTAAATGGGGTAGTTTTCATCATTTCCCTTTCAGAGTCTTTTTTGCTGATGTACAAAAATGCCTTTGACTTATGTGTGTTGATTTTGTATCCTGCAACTTTGCCAAATTCATTTACTAGTTGTAAAAGTTTTCTGGTAGAGTTTTTTTGGGTCTTCTAGGAAGATTATCATGTCATCAGCAAATAGTGCTAATTTGAGCTCTTCTTTTCCTATCTGGATCCCTTTAATTTCTTTCGTCTGTCTAATTGCTCTGGCCAGAGTTTCCAGTACTATGTTAAATAGCAGTGGTGAAAGGGGGCATCCCTGTCTTGTTCCAGTTTTTAGAGGGAATGCTTTCAATTTTTCACCATTTAAGATAATGTTAGCTCGGGGCCTTGCATATATAGCTTTTATAATGTTGAGATATGTTCCTGATATTCCTAGTTTTTCCAGTGTTTTGAACATAAAGGGGTGTTGTATTTTGTCAAATGCTTTTTCTGCGTCAATTGAGATGATTATATGATTTTTGTCTTTAAGTCTATTGATGTGGTGTATTATGTTTATTGATTTCCGAATGTTGAACCAGCCTTGCATCCCTGGGATAAACCCCACTTGATCATGGTGCACTATCTTTTTGATATGTTTTTGTATCCGATTTGCCAGGATTTTGTTGAGGATTTTTGCATCTATGTTCATTAAAGATATGGGCCTGAAGTTTTCTTTTTTGGATGTGTCTTTGCCTGGCTTTGGAATTAATGTGATATTGGCCTCATAGAAAGAGTCTGGAAGAGCTCCCTCTTTTTCTATTTCTTGGAATAGTTTGAAGAGCATTGGAATTAGTTCTTCTTTGAAAGTCTTATAGAACTCAGCTGTAAACCCATCAGGTCCTGGACTTTTCCTTGTTGGTAGCTTTTTGATGACTTCTTCTATTTCTTTGCTTGTAATTGATCTGTTTAAATTGTGTATAGCCTCCACATCTAGTTTAGGCAAATCATATGACTCTAGAAATCTGTCAATGCATTCAGTATTTTCTATTTTATTAGAGTACAGGTTTTCAAAGTAATTTCTAATTATATTCTGTATATCTGAGGTGTTTGTTGTGATATTCCCTTTTTCATCACGAATGTTAGTAATTTGAGTTTTTTCTCTTCTTCTTTTCGTTAGCATCGCTAAGGGTCTGTCAATTTTGTTTATTTTTTCAAAGAACCAACTTTTAGTCTTGTCAATTCTTTGAATGGTTTCCTTAGTCTCGATTTCATTAATTTCTGCTCTGATTTTAATTATTTCCTGTCTTCTACTGCTCTTGGTGTTGGTCTGTTCTTCTTTTTCTAATGCTTTGAGGTGTGTTGTTAAGTCATTTATTTGTTGGTTTTTTTTCCTCTTAAGGAATGAACTCAGTGCAATGAATTTTCCTCTTACTACTGCCTTCATAGTGTCCCAGAGATTTCTATATGAAGTATCTGTGTTCTCATTTACCTCTAAGAATTTTTTGATCTCCTCTTTGATGTCTTCTTCAACCCCTTGTTCATTCAGTAACATGTTGTTTAGCTTCCAGTTGATGGAGTAGTTTTTTCTTATTCCTTGTTTTGTCGTTGATTTCCAATTTCATCCCTTTATGGTCCGATAGCATGCAGGGTAGTATCTCTATTTTTTTATATTTGCTGAGAGTTGCCTTGTGACATAATATATGGTCTATTTTGGAGAAGGAACCATGTGCTGCTGAGAAAAAAGTGTATTCGTTTACTGAGGGATGAAATATTCTATATATGTCCGTTAGATCTAAATTATTAATTGTTTTAATGAGGCTTAAAGTTTCTTTGTTTAGCCTTTGTTTGGATGATCTATCCATTGTTGAGAGAGGTGTGTTGAAGTCCCCTAGAATAACTGTGTTGTGGTCTATTTTACTCTTGAACTTGAGAAGCGTTTGTTTGATGAATGTAGGTGCTCCATTATTTGGGGCATATAGATTTATGATTGTTATATCCTGTTGATGAATGGTTCCCTTAAGTAATAAGAAATATCCATCTTTGTCCCTCTTGATTAGTTTTGGTTTGAAGTCTACCTTATTTGATACGAGAATGGAAACCCCTGCTTGCTTCCGCCGGCCATGTGAGTGATAAGACTTTTCCCAGCCTTTCACTTTCAGTCTGTTGATGTCTTTTTCTATGAGGTGTGTTTCTTGGAGACAGCAAATTGTTGGGTCGTTTATTTTATTCCATTCTGATAATCTGTGTCTTTTGATTGGCGAGTTTAGGCCATTAACATTCAGGGTTATTATTGAGATATGATTTTTATTCCCATCCATTTTTATTTAAATTATGGTCTTTAGCTTGATTAGTTTTCTCTTCTGGTTGGTATTTCCTTTAGTTTAATATCTCCCTTTGTTCATTTTCATTATCATCTTTCTCTTCTTCTTCATGAAAAATGTTGCCCAGGATGTTCAGAAGTGCTGGCTTTCGAGATGTGAAATCTTTTAACTTTTGCTTGTCGTGGAAGGTTTTTATTTCATCTTCGAATCTAAAGCTCAATTTTGCTGGATATAAGATTCTTGGTTGACATCCCTTTTCTTTCAGAGCTTGAAATATGCTATTCCAGGATCTTCTTGCTTTTAAGGTCTGGGTTGAAAAATCTGAACATAGTCTGATTGGTTTCCCCCTATATGTGATCTGCTTCCTTTCTCTTGTGGCTTTTAGTATTCTCTCCTTGCTCAGTATATTAGGCATTTTCATTATAATGTGTCTTGGTGTGGATCTGTTGAGATTTTGTTTGTTTGGTGTTCGGTATGCCTCTTGAACTTGGTTTTCCCATTCATTCCTCAAGTTTGGAAAATTTTCTGTAATTATTTCGTTAAATAGATTACTCATTCCTTTGGCTTGAAACTCTGCCCCTTCCTCTACGCCAATCACTCTTAAGTTTGGTCTTTTTATGCTGTCCCATAATTCTTGGATGTTATGTTCTTGATTTCCAACGAGTTTTGCTGTACGATCTAAATTCTTCTCTAGGACAAATATTTTGTCTTCATTGTCTGAGGTTCTTTCCTCCAAGTGGTCTACTCTGTTGGAGATGGTTTCAATTGAACTTTTATTTTGGTTTATTGCTTCTTTCATTTCTGGAATTTCTATTTGGTTTCTCTTTAGAGCCTCTATTTCCCTATTGAAGTAATCTTTTACTTCCTGTATTTGTTTTTGGAGTTCTTTGTCAAAATGATCTTTTGCCTCCTGTACTTGCTCCCTCATCTCATTTTTGAGTTCATTCTTAAGTTCCCTAAACATTTGGCATATGTAATTTCTAAATTCCATCTCTGGCATTTGACCAACTGTGTTTGCCATGAAATCTACTGATGATGAATCTTGATTTGATTGTGTCACTTTCTTCCCTTGTTTTTTCATGCTGCTTGTGTGTCTTTTCTTCTTGCTCTGTGGGACCTTGACTGTTTCGATTTTACCTTAATTCCTTATGTTGTTCCTGTAGTACGAAGCTATCAGCTCCCCTTATAATTCCTTTACACTTTAAAACCTAACACTTTCTATTCAGAAAATTCAATTTTGATCACAATGTACAGATTTTGTTAACCGAGATATTATTTCCAGTTTACTCTGTATGCTTCTGATGGGGTTTTATAGCTTCAAGTATTGGATACAGAGGTATTATGTTTAAGAAGAAGGAAGCGTCTTGAATTGTTCTTTCTTGGAAAGTATGAGAGGAGAGTTCTATTGACGTGGTTTACTGGAAGTGGTTTGGTATCAGTAGAAGAGAGAAGATAGAGAATGGAGTAGACACTTAGGTGAAGAGACCAATCTATATATAAAGTAAGATGGAAAAGAAGAAAAAAAAATGATAAAAGAGTAGAAATTGGTGTAAGAGAGAGGAGATAGAGAATCAAGAAAATGGAGAGTAAACTATATATAGCACCTCTTTTCCATCCAGTTCAATTGCGCTGTTTCTAGAAATCCCAAATTCTGCGTACAGCTTGTTTTTGTCTCTGTCTAGTATGCACTGGCAGGGTGCAAATATGAAAGATGAAGGAGAAAGAAGAGATGCCAAAGTGAGAAGGAAGAAAAGAAGGAACGAGAAAAGGAGCAGAAGCAAACAATCAAACACTCTGACAATCAATGCAAAAAAAGCAGAACAGAACAAAGCCAAAAAAAAAGAGAAAGAACAATAAACAATCAATAAACAATCTAACAAAAGCCAATAACACAAGCAGACCGACCAACAATAACAGCAAAAAAAAAAAAAAAAAAGTCGAACCCCAAGTCTCAAACAAAACAAAACGGGGCCCTGGGAAGCCCCCCTTCTCTTTTCCCTTTCCAGTTTAAGCCAACTGCATTGGATCACGTCCAGAAAGTCTGCGAGTCAGGTCTGCACCCTATGTCAGCGGCGGCCGCTCAGGGGGAAGATTGGCTCAGGGTGATTGTGTGTCAGCAGATGAATGGCTCCGGGAAGAGGACCCTCCAGAGGCACCCTTTCCCCACGCCCACCCACAGTTGTAGCTTCTTTTGGCCGCTGTGAGAACTTTGTATTTCGCTGTCCAGAGGTGCAGGAATGAGCTCCCTTTTAACAGAGCGCTCAAAATGGATAAAGCTATAAAATCTTTTAACACACACACACACACACACACACACACACACACACACAGGAGAATTACTTAGCCAAGAAGAAGAATGGTTTTATGACATTTTGCCAGTAAATGGATGAATCTAGAGACTATCACACTAAGTGAAATAAGCCAATCCCCAAAACCAATGTTTTCACTGATATGTGGAAGATAACCCAAATAAGAAGTTGGCCTATGCATAATTCTTCAGGTATCTAGGAAATGATCTGGAACATGTTGTGCCCACTTCTCAGGGGAGCCTGAATATTTAGCTTTATGCACATTGAGCAGTGAACCCTAGATGTTCCTTTCACTACATGGCCTACTCCTCCCAATGGTCCACTGTTGCTGCACAAATTAAAACTTTCCAAATAATACTACTGCTTTGGTTTGGTGAAGTGTACCTATAAGTCCAATCTGGTAAAGCTTGCTCTCCAGTTCATGATATTATTGGGAGGTGGTGGAAATTTTAAAAGGCACAGACTGGCAGGGCACTTGATCATTGATGGCATAACCTTGAAGGGGATATGAAAGCTCAGCCTCCTCTTTTTTTTTTTTTTTTTTTTTCTCTCTTTTTGCACTTGGAATAAAGTGAATACATCCTCTACACATAATTGCTACAATGTACTGCCTAGTTACAGGCTCAAAAGTAATTGCTGTGCTAGGACATAAAAAACTGCTCCAAGAATACGGTAGATTTTTCTCCAGTATTTTGTTATAGTTATAGAATGAACTTACAGACTTAGTTGACTCACAGAGTTAGGCACAGGAACTCTGTTATGGGCATTCCAAATTAAGACCCAGTATGAAAATAATTGTCAAATAAACTGTTTTTCAAAGGTAATCTTTAAGATAGAGAAATACCATTTTTGAATAAAAAATAGATATCCAAAAGTCATACTACATAAACAAATGAGGTTATTATTTCTACCATTATAGTGATTCTATCTCTATAGGATTAGGACAGGGGAGAGAAAACAAATTATGACAAGGAAGAGTAGGTAGGAAACATCATTTCATATAGCAGATACTGACTATACTTGAATAAGTGAGGGCAAGTGCAAGATTGTCCATAAGGCTTTTCTGAAAGAAGTAAGAAGTTGTTTTGAATTTTTGTGGCATCTGCATCACTTTGAGGGTAGAAACACCTTTTTTTTTTTTTTCCACAGAAACATTGAGTTCTTTGGGTTGATAAAACATTGATGTGCTTTAACTTGAAACAATGTGGGAATTTTACCAAATGTGGCCATGAAGCCAAAAAGGAGCAGAGAACAACAGGAAGTTTAGGAAAGATTCTAAAAATGAAAGAAGAAAAAAGGAACTTGAAAATTTGAGCAGGGTACAGGAAGGATAAAATTTTGCTATTATCTTCTACTGTGGACCAGAAATTTCTTCATTCTCCTTCTCTTTCTGACTCTTGCTGTCTGAATCACTATAGCCCAACCTGTGTACTCTTGCACCCTTCATGGCACATCTCAGTGCTGCCTCCCAGGAATGTAAATATCTGCAGATACCACATCTATAACCTCTCTTTAAGCCAATAATAGAGGTGCTAGTCTCTCCTAAACCTACAATCATCTTATCACTTGGGGCCCAGACTTGAAGATAGTCGTTAGTTAATAAACATACTGCAGTAATGATTAAGTAAAAATGAACACATAATCTAGCTGTTGTGAATTGTGCTGCTATAAACATTGATGTGGCTGTGTCCCTGTAGTAATCTGTTTTTAAGTCCTTTGGGAATAGGCCAAGGGCACAGCCACACCAATGTTTATAGCAGCACAATTCACAATAGCTAGATTGTGGAAACAACCCCTATGCCCATCAGCACATGATGGATAGGGAAACTTTGGCATATATACACAATGAAACACTATTCAGCAGTAAAAGAGAATAAAATCATGGCATTTGCAGGTAAATGGATGGAGTTGGAGAAAATAATGCTAAGCGAAGTTAGCCAATCCAAAAAACCAAAGGTCAAATGATCTCTTTGATGTGAAGATACTAACTTATAAAGGCAAGAGAGAGGGAATGAGAGGAATGAAAGAGCTTTAAATAGAACAAAGAGTGATGAGGGATGGGAGAAGACAAGGGGATAGGAATAATGGCAGACTGAGTTATGCATTATTACCCTAAATATGTGTGTGAAGACACAATTGTTGTAAAAATACTTTGTTAAACCAGCAACTTGAAAAATTGTGCTCTTTATATGTGATATGAAATGAAATGTACTCTGCAAACGAGTATAACAAATTAGAATAATTTTAAAAAATGCACACATAATGGACAGCCAGCCTGAGCTAATAAAATTTTTTCAGGATTATTTTATCCTTTATTTCTTGATTGAATGGGAGTACCAGAGTTTTAACCCTTGCACTTCTCTCCTCCTCGCATCCACGTTTCACATTAGTGACTGCCTTCACTCTGCCTGACACTATCTTCAACACCAAGGTGAGAGCATGCCACTAGAAAAGCTCATAGTCAACTGTTTCTGAATTGAGACCCCAAAATTTCTGACTCCTTACCAAATATTTAATTTTTTTATGGATAGAGAAATTATCTAATTGCCATATTTTTCACAATACTGAACAGTGAAAGCCCCTGCCTAGTATTCAAACAAGAAATGCCTAGTTCCTAATATATTCTTCTTTTCTCACCCTGTCAGAATATTATAAGAGGTTGGGTCTTTAGCCCCCCATACATAGGAATGGAACTCCTTTGTTCAGCAAAAAAGGCCAGAGGGGCCTACCTCAATGAGGAGACTAGATTGGGAAAGTAAAGGCTGCTGATATTCCCTCCCCCATCTTTAGAAGGCCCAGGAACATACCAGGGAGCCCGGTCACTGGTCAGTGCAGAAACTCAGTTTATTGAGGAAGTTGGACAGTCTTATAGAGGACATGGCCCAATCAGCAGAAAGATCATAGGGACACATAAGGAGCATGTACGGATGCCATTGGCAGAGCCATTGGCCTATCCTTGGGGTGGTTTCAGTTCTCACAGCCACGCCCCCTGCTTAGCCTAGGTCCTGTAACAGGGCATGGTAATGTGGCAAGCGGTCAGAAAGTCAGAGCTTTTCCATCCCCTTGGCAGACAGTGTAAGGTCCCGACATTTCCCCGTTTTGTTTTTTTCAAAATGGGGATCCCCCATTTTGTTTTCAAAAATGGGGTGTCCCCTTACTCGAAAGTGTGCCTGTCTTAGGTTGTTTTCCCTCTGGAAAATCTTACCTGTCTTTGGCTACCACCCTAACACTTCAGGTGGAAACACCCAGGGCCAGCAAGTGGCCAGGGGAAGACATGGGACAGAACTGTCGCCTTTGGGAAAGCTTTTCAACAAGGATGGCTGGTTTAGACCTCCGCATCCTGTTAAGGACCATGGCCAAGTTTGCAGGGCTCTTGCTCAGCATCGCTGAAGGCAGCATATTATTGGCAGACCACCAAGTTGTACCCATTTGGTCCAGTCATAAAGGAGTTGAACAAGTTTGTTAATTACACAGGCCCAAAAGTGAACACAAGGAAAATGACAGTCAGGGGTTTCACAAAGGGGAGAAGGTAGGGGAAGCACTCATTTAGTCCAGTCCAAAGGAAGCTGTATTGGACAAAGTCCGAACAGTTGGCACAGCAATAACACTTTTCTCCCAGGAATAGGCATAGTCCCTCTTCTCTCGTCACAGAGAGTTGAAATACTGAAAAAGGGAGAGTCCAAGGCAACAGTGTTCCTGATGAACATCAGGATAGAGATGATGAGAAGTCCAATCACAATGAGACAGAGGATCCATCATGTTTTTTTCATTCCTGTGGAAAAAGGGAAAAAAATCACCCCTCAAGAGCATGTGCTCTTGGGTAGTCATTTTGTTCTAATTGGCAGTATTTGAGGTCCCTAGCAGGTACCCAAATAGGGCTTGGTTCTCCAATTGGAAAGACACACAGGTAGGGCGTCTCCGGTTGGACCAATGTCTCTGAAAGGCAGTCAAAGGCTGATGCTTGGAAAAATTTAAGCATTGCTGTTTTTAACTGATCATGGGGGCTGCTTCCCCCTTTATGTTTTATTAATTTTAAATAATTTTGGTAATAATTTGAATTTAGGTAACCCTTTTAACTCAATAAAAAATATTATTACTTTCAGTACTCCCAATGGAAACAGCTGAATTCTTTGAGCCTCTGCATATACAGAAATTTTTTATAAACCTTTATATAGAATCATACACATCTGTTAACCACTTCATGAGAACATAACATTCATGCATATAGAATTAGAACTGTTGAAATTTTAATCTGCTTCATTGATGACAAAGACCAATTTATGAAAACAATCAATAATGTTACTGGATGTGTTAGAATTTGTTAGGACAAGAAGTTACCCTGGAATGCTGTGCTGAAAAGGGATGGTTTATTGGGGTGCCATGTGGCATGGTAGGGGACAAAAATGGCATGGAGGGCAGGGAAGGTGATGGCCAGGGCATCTGCTAGCCAGGTTCGCTGGCCAGGCTGAGGCACCTTGGAAATGTAGTCTTTTCACAAAATACCTGGGAGGTGTGACCTTCCACCTAGGAGGCACAGCTTCTTACCCGGAACCCAACACGATGGAATTTAAAGAGTTATCTGATGGCATATTCAACAGTTAGTATTTTAACCTTGAAAATTAATGTCTAACAAACAAAGTTACTTATAAATTTACTTTTTCTTACATTTGCCCCAGAGAAGACACACAATAAAAAGGCAGAAAAACCATAGAATACAAGACAAGACATAAGACAGCAAGAACTAGGAATTTTTTTTTTTCTTTTTTGATGTGGCAGTTCATTCTAGTAATCCAAAAGACAAAAGGCATATCCTGGGGCCTTGGAATTTTCCAAGGTGCGCATCCCTTTGGATGGCATTTTATCCTAGAGTTCTAGAGTGAAGGTCCATCTTTAGAATTTGTGATGGTAAAGAACTTTTAAATCACGTGAGTTAAAGATATTTGGATCCATATTTTAAATTTTCATGAGTGCTCAGTTTACACACATATAAACATACAAACAGAACACAAGTGTACACACAACACAACCAAAACATCAATCTGGGTGCACACAAAATCAGAACCATGAGCTCAAAAAATCTTAAAAAATGACAAGCTGGTAAAAAGACATTTTAACCTTTTTTTTTTTCCCCCCTCCTTTGGGGCTTAAGCTTACTTCTTCATTTGCATTTCAATGTAATCCTGGCTGAGGTAACTTTTTTTTTTTTTTTTTTTTTTTTTCTCTCTGGGGCTTAAGCTTACTTCTCCATTTGCATTTCAATGTAAGTCCTGGCTCAGGTCTAGAAGGGTGGGAAGCTGTAATTGTGAGAAAACTTTCAAGGCACTTTTTCTAATCTCTGGTACAATCTTTTTGTTACTCCTTGCCAAGCCGTGGGCCCAAGAGCCCAGGGCTTTGCCTCCGTAAGGCAGAGCGCGGTGGCCAGAGTGGGGGGAGGGGAAAACCTCTCCTGATGGAGAATTGAGCAAGGTTGCCCAGGCCTTAGGGCTCAGGCAAATTGCCTTGGCTCGGCTGTTTTGGTGTGTAAGTCTCGGCTCAAGGAACAGAGGTCTGTTCGTGCTGCAGCCAACCAGTGAGAGGATCTAGAGGACACAGGCTGTTTGCAGCTGTTGGGCTCAGACAAAGAACGCAGGCTGCTGGCAGCTGTTGAGAGGGCCCACACTGTGCAGGCAGGAGAAAGCTGGCGCTTTAGCCATAGTGAATTGGTTCCTCCCGTGGGTTGCCCCAGCTATTGCCCCCTGGGGAATCCTGCTGGAGCCAGTGTGTGGCGTGAACACCACGCTGGTTTTGCGAGCTGTGCTGGTCACTGGCGTGTTCCCACCATGCGTGGTGCAGAAGATGACGTCAACGGTGCGACCATGGTGGCTCTTTTGGGCAGCCATTTTGGGCGCCATTGGCAGCTCGTTGCCAGGCAACGACCTGATGCATCTGCGTGCGTTTGGCCCCGCGGGCGACTCTGGTTTGGATTTTGTTTGCCTCCGACTGCGGGCAGTGGGCTTTTCACCTTCGCTCCCCCTCGCACCCGCCCGCGCCCTGGGCTGCCCCAAGGCATCCCAGCCAGCGAGGCCCCGTGTGCGCCTGCCCCACCCCCAGCGGTTTGGACGCATGCTGTAAGCCTCACACCAGGCGGGCCGAGACACAAGCCCGGGCCATGCAGTGATACACTTTTTCTTTTCGCCGAACCACGGAACTGCGAGCCCCAGTGATGGCGGCAGCCATGCACCCGGGACAAAAGCCCGGGGCCACATGGCAGCAGCAACAGCCCACCCTCTGTACACCCCTAGCGACCCTATATGGTCACGGCCCACATGGGGCTGCAGAAGGCAGCTGTTCTTTGTTTTTAAGTTTGGACCCGCTCTGAGTTTTTTCCTCACCCAGGCTGGCGCCCTTCAGTGAGCTCGTTTTTCCCAGACATGTTTCCATTCTCCCCCGCCAGGCACATACAAAAATTGCTGGTTTACTCGCGCAGAGGTTCCAGAAAAGGGAGAGGAAGAAAGAGAGAAAGTGGATGAGAAAGAGAGTGAAAGATGTATGTTTGCCTCATTTTCTAGAGGATGCCTCTACTCAGAAGGCCCTATCTGGCTTAAACGATTAGCCCAATCCATCAAAGTTCTGCCCCGCGCTTGGCGCTACTTTGTCAGAATATTATAAGGGGTTGGGGTCTTTAGCCCCCCGTACCCGGGATGGACCTCCTTTGTTCAGCAAAAGATGCCAGAGGGGCCTACCTCAATGAGGAGACTAGATTGGGAAAGTAAAGGCTGCTGATATTCCCTCCCCCGTCTTTAGAAGGCCCAGGAACATACCAGGGAGCCCTGGTCACTGGTCAGTGCAGGAACTTGGTTTATTGAGGAAGTTGGACGGTCTTATAGAGGACATGGGCCAATCAGCAGAAAGATCATAGGGACACATAAGGAGCATGGGCGGATGCCATTGGCGGAGCCATTGGCCTATCCTTGGGGTGGTTTCAGTTCTCACAGCCACACCCCCTGCTTAGCCTAGGTCCTGTAACAGGGCATGGTAATGTGGCAAGCAGCCAGAAAGCCAGAGCTTTTCCATCCCCTTGGCAGACAGTGTAAGGTCCCAACATCACCCCAGAGGTTTTTCTGATGAACACATTACAATGATTCCATCTTTGAACGGAGTTCCCATGAATCTCCCCAACTTGTTTTCCCTTCTCATTCCTTTTGTATGGACAAATTAATTTTTGAAAAGACCTTTTGATAATCCCCAGCAATGCAATATTAACCTAAAATTGATACAGATAATTTAAATATGTGTGTGTATGCATACACACACACACATACACATACATATGTATATGTATATGTATATGTATATGTATATGTATGTGTTGTGTGTGTATATATATATATATATATATATATATATATATATATATATATATATAAAATTGCTGGAGATTCAACCCAGGGCCTCCCACATGATAAGCAAGTACTCTACCAATACACAATATTCCCAGCCACCCTCACTTAATTTTATAGGCTCAACCCAAGGTGCTGTTCCTCTAAGAAGACCCCTTAATGTCCCAAATAGTGAGTTTTGATTGTTTAGGATTTGTATTTTGGTAGAGCTTTTCACATTAGCCATATTGTGTTCTTTCTTTCCTATATTGTATAATTCTAAAATGACAAGCAGCATGCTAATATTTTAAAAATTTTTGCTTATGTGCAATTTATCACACAGGCATTCCAGGCAAAGAAATGTATCCAATCATGGTGGCAAATTCTGTGACATTCAGCTTTCAGGACTCTAAAGGCTGACCTGTGACAAGAACGTGGTGATAATTGCTGTGTAGGGCCTTTCATGTGTTTCTAACAGCTGTTCAAGGCCCTCTAGCCTCAGGTCTAACACAGGATAAGCTTCTTCCTGTGTCCACCAAGGATATCTTCAGCCTGGTGCTCTCAGGGCCTGGTGATGGCTCCCAAACAGGTTCCTGTCCAAGGTTTCCAATAGCTGCTGTGTCTATGACATTTTCTATTGTGAAACTCAGAACAGGAATCTCCCTCAGCATCCTTTACCCTCAGATCCTCTTGGAGACTCATGAATCAGAGATCAGATGTACTTAGAGAAAACAGAAAGGGAGAGAGTTTTAATTTGCCTGAACAAGCACTTATTTTCCCTGAGGGTGGCAGAAAGGATAAGACAAGCCTGAGTTAGCAGAGTTCCTCTGTGGGAATCAAGCACCAGTCAATGATGACCCTTACTCCTTCTGCTACTCGTTCATTACACAGGTAGAACAGTCTCATGGAGTCAAGACAGCTCTGATCCTACATCACATTTTCTAGTTCAGATGACTAGTACTGTCAATATGGTTCCCACTTCGGCACCCATGATTGTATGTTTTCAGGTTCTTTGCCCAGCCTCTGCTGACTCAGCCACCCTCCATTTCTACATCTCTTGAAACATCTGTCAGACTCATCTGTCAGACAGCACTGTGAGCAATGTCTTCAGTGTTGCCAAAAAGGAGATACAGTGGTCTCAGCACAAATTGAGGAACCTTTCTAGATTTTCTCTGAGATACTAGTCAGATTTGGATAATCTCCGTGACTCTCATGTCCCTATCCTCTTTTATGGATTCAAAGATGTCTCAACCAATTCATCACTTTTGCTCATTTCTGGGCTGCAGCCTGAGGATGAAGTTAACTATTACTGTGTCATTAGCTACAGTAATGTTTCTCACAGGAAAATAGGCAGATGGGGAAGTAGTACAAAAAAATTAGCCTGCTCAGTGTTATGGGCTATAACTCTTCACCAACTTTAAATTAATATCCTTGTGTACTAAATATACATTTAAGTAAGTTCTGGGTCACAATGTCTGTCCTCTAAAATTTTTAATCAATTTTTCTGAAATCTCAGGAAACTGAAAATAACTAAACACTAAAATCAAACCAAAAAACAACAAAAATAAACATAAAAACATCTAAACTTTTCCTTGTGATCAGTATGATAATCTGATTTTATAATTAGAGCCTATTGAGTTAGATTTTTCCTCTGAAACAAAAAGTAAATCAACTTTCTTCTTGGCCAAGAGCCAGAGACACTTCCAGCAGATTGACATTCCTTCACAGCATGGTCTCTGATCTTCAGGGAGTCAGAGAAGATACCACCTTGTTTGTCTCCAGTTTATTGTGCTCAGGGCTATAAGAAGGCTCTCAGATATTGATACTCTATGATGTGAAATATTTTGTGAGGGTTAGGGTTAGGGTTAGGGTTCTTTCTCAGGCTGTGTTGGTCTTCCCTAAGCTCTGAAAACAAAGGGAAGATGTCTTTTAGTCTCTTCAGTTTACACTCTAGTGTATCTTTGGATTCCCTGATGAAGAATATACCCTCTCAACTAAGGCATAACTCTCTGACCCTCCCATGCTCATTTTTCCTTGTTAGACCTTGAAATTATGCTTTTTCCTGCATGCTGTTCAGGTGCAAAGATGTTGAATAAATATCAGATTTTTGGACCTAGACTTTATAAACATACCCACCTTTAAATGCATGTGGATCTTTTAACAAATGAAACTGATTAGGAATTCTTCTTCATCTATAAAAATTCACAAGGGGTGCTTAGTTGAGGAATTGTAGGAGCCAAAATATAACAGTAATTTATATTTATAGCAATGTTCATATCAATACTCATATGGAAAAAATGAAAAACTAGAATAATATAACTTAAATATATCAAAGTCAAAAGAAAAAAAAATTCAGGTAGACATTCAAAGGCAAATTAGAACACAGAGAAAAAAAGTCAAAGTAGAAAACATTTATTACTTGACAATATAATATTCTCACAAGGAAAACAGACATCTGAAGTCAAGGTGCTTTAGAGTGGGGTAAGGGAGAACACAACAGGAAACTTAGAAAATCAACAACATGAAAATAAATAAATCTGTAAGAGGAACAAGGCAACACTACTACCACTTGTGACCTCTCCTGAAGTTTAGGCTTTAATTTTTTTTTCAAAAGGTTCATAGACTGGGAATGATACAAAGTACCTGGCTGAAGCAAATTCAAATAAATACCAGGCAATTCTGAAATATGTGGTACCATAAATAGTGCATTTAGTGTTCTGGAAAATTATTAGAAAACTGGAAAAAAAAAAAAAAGAAGAAGAGAGAGATTTCAGGACAAAACACCAGGGTGGTTTTACCATCAGGGAAATAAAATCAGAAAGGACCATTTGCTCTAGTCAGGTTATCCTTCCAGAATCTCTGCCAAGTTATGAGAGGAGTTGAAAACCCAGGATCAGTGGCCTGCAGGGGGCAATGTTGCACTAATCATGACAGGACAGGGCTCAGCACCAGATCACAAAAAGAAATACTGGCTTCAAACCCCTGTGCAAAGAAGGTGTCCTCAACAAAGTGTGACTTTCCTGCACCTTGTTCCCCAGCAGCCACATGAACAGTGGGATCCAACCCATACCCTTGCTTCCTATTTCATCCTCTCGCCCTCATGGATTGATTGTTTAGGCCTGTTGTCCAGGCAGAATGGAAGAATGGTCACAGAGCAGGAAGAATTTTAGATGAAGAAACAAGCAAAAAGACTGGAGAAAAAATCAGAAGAAATCAGGCAAAAGGAGATCTCAATATTGAAAATAATAAAGCGAGCTGATTTAATTTATGAACAAAATGCAAAAAAATTCTCAGTATGAGCATTAGTTGACTTGGTTATAATAAAACCACATATACAACACATGGTACATATATAGTAATAACAGGCATATTTTGATTCATGTATAGGAAAGTTTCAGCCTTGGATGATTAGTCCCATGTGTTTGGGACACTGATGAAAGTGTGATAAGATGGGGAAGTATGATCCATGGTGAATGATCACATCTTATGCCAGGAAGTTGAGAGAGAGAGAGAGAGAGAGAGAGAGAGAGAGAGAGAGAGAGAGAGACAGGGTAGACAGGGTGGTGTATAACTATCATATTTGTGGACATGCCTCCAATGACCTGAGGCTCTCTCACAAGGCCCTACCACCTCTTACAAGGTACTATCACCAGGTTGTACCTCCTGATAGTACCACCCTGGAAGGAAGCCTCTCTTTTTGGAACATTGGGAGACACTAAAATTTCACTCAGAGTTTAGCAGTATGTGATAAAGTAGAATTCATATTAGATTGAGAAAGATATATCTTGACCAACAGAAAGGATTTGGGCTAAAAATAGTATTTTTTTTTCTTCTTGAAGTCTATGAAGGATTCTAAACATGGTCTTTGAAAGGTAGAAGAGTTATGAGACAATGTCAGATGTCACAATCAGGGAGATAGCCTCTAAGCTCTCAGCAATGGGACTTAAGTCCCTGTAGGGGAGAAAGATGGAATCACCAGACCCACTTCAATGGGACAAATTAATATGCATTCCCACAGTGTGCAGCATATATCAGTACTATCCTTCATGGATAAAATGCACAGCCCAATTACCTGCATTCTGAAATATTTATTGATCATTTTATATAATTTGTTTTATGTTGCTTGGTGTAAAGAGTTCAAATATTCTGGGTTAATATTTGGAGATAAAATTAGAGAAAAGAATAATTAAAGAAGACTCTGTATGTGCTGGTGAATTTGTGTACATTGATAAAGAAGAGGCAAATTAAACATTTTAATCAGCAGTGGTGTAGAGAAAAATTTTTGTCTTTCTCTTTCTGAATTGAAGGGCAAGTGGAGCTTGGCCTGTGGAAAAAAAATAATCTGCAGAAAATTAGCAGTCATTGCAGTTGAGAGAATCATGTGAAGGTAGAAAAATAATTTTCATTAAAATCAAAGAAAATCACAAGGGGACCTACGTTTCCTATTTCTTATGGGTAGAGAAAGAAGAAGGAAAAAAAGAAGAAGGAGAAATAATGATTAAAAATTAAAGTTAAACTTTAATAAATTTGAATGACTTGATAATGCACACATTCCATGTATAATTAATTTAAAATATAATCTATTAATCAGAAACCAATCTCTATACTATCACTTTCATAAATATGAAAACTATTAGATTCCACAATGTACACAATTTCTCTTACCACAAAAAAAAAAAAAAAAAAACACATAATTGCTTGACTTTCAATCTTATCTATATTTAATTGCAAATTATGATGGAGTTGAAAAGTACCAATGTATTATGAGTTGTGTTACATTCCTTAATATGGAAGTTTATAGACCTAGAATGGCACTTGTTACCTATCTTGGATCTGGAACTGTCACAATTATGAAAACCTATTCATCATCTTTATCATTTAGAGAAATTCAAATTAAAACTACACTGAGATTCCATCTCACTTCAGTCAAATGGCAATTAGCAAGAATACAAGCAACAATGAATGTTGGCAAGGATGTTGGGAAAAAGGTACACTCATACATTGCTGGTGGGACAGCAAACTGGTGCAACCACTCTGAAAAGCATTATGCAGTTTACTTAGAAAATTTGGAATAGAACCACAGTTTGATCCAGTTATTAAACTTCTCAGTTTATACCTAAGGGACTTAAAAACAGCATACAACAGTGATGCAGCCACATCAATGTTTATAACACCTTAATTCAAAATAGCCAAACTATAGAAGCAGCCTAGGTGCCCTTCAACCAATCAATTGATAAAGAAAATGTAGTCTATATACACAATGGAATACTACTCAGTCATAAGGAGAAATGCAATTATGGCATTTTCCAGTAAATGGATGGAACTGAAGACTCTGTAAGTGGAAATAAGCCAATCCCAAAAAAAATCAAAGGTCAAATGTTCTCCCTGATATGTGGTTGTTAACTCACAATAAAGGTGGGAGTGAGGTAGGAAAGAATAGAAGTTCATTGGCTTAGACAAAGGAAATGAAGGGAAGGTAATGGAAATGGGAATAGGAAAGATAGTAGAATGAATCAGACATTACTTTCCTATGTTCATACATGAAAACACAAAATGTAATTCTACATCATGTACAATCAGAAAAGGGAAGTTATACTCCATATACATATAATGTCACAATACGTTCTACTCTTTTCTATAACTAATAATAACAAATAAAAAAATAAAATAAAAAGTTTTTAAAAATTTAGTATATGATTTACTTCATCTGTGGAACCATAGGACCCTTGTGAAATACACTGAATATTATTGAACAAATATAAAAAAAGGCTGATATTCATACCTAGACTACCTGAATCCCTGCCAGTGCCTAGGAGACAGTGAATTTTTATTCATGACTGAAGTCATTCATGAGTCCTGCAATCTGAGTTCTTTCAGGGTCTCCATCCCCTGTGGCATTCCATGTAGCCAGTGGTGACTGAAGTTCTATTTGGTTGTGAGTGACACATAGTCACAAATCTCAGTCGCACTTGCTGACAATAAGGATTACAAACATGTGGACTGAGAAAGCTTGAAAACATGCAAGTATCATACAAGTATCTTCTAAATAGCATTAAATGGTTATTCATGAGATTTTTGCATCTGAGTCCCTTGCCAACCCAAGGTGAAAGGACCTGTGGAAGAGTTTTTGTGTTGTGGATAAACATGATTTTTCCCTGCAAGCTAATAAAACCAGAAACTTTATGTTCACTTGCCTAATCCTGACCTGAGAAGAATTTATATCAAAGACACCATCTTAGACAGGTCTAGGGAAGAGTCAAGTGAACTATGCATAAATTCACCATGAGGAGACAGAGTAAGGGAAGAAGGCCATCCTGTGGTAATGGGGAGGCCACAGAAGGAGCTCACTGGCCTGCCCCTAAGGGAGAGGCAGTGGGGATGTAGGACTGTCTCATGGGATTCTGATCAGAATGTAACATGATGATGTGTGTGGGCATGGACAAAAGAGGGCACTGAAGACCAGTTAAGAGTCGGGAAGTAACCAGAATTGTAATAAGGCACCTGGCCCTGCCTGACACTTTCTTGTTAGGGCTCACAGCTGTGACCTCCCAAACCCCTGCACGAACCCAACCCCTCCCCTGCAAACCCACTTGTCACCTTTACATAGAGAAGTTTGAACCAGAACCCAGGGTGCAATAAAAAAAAACCTGGAGAGGCCTAATTTGCATGGATAGACCCTCCCCTTCTCAGAGTATTAAAAGGATAAGGGAGAGACTTTGGTGAAAGTCTTTTCAGCTTGTAGAACAGAAAGCAGAGTTCAGGATGACCTTCACCATGGCCTGGTCCTGTCTCCTCCTCACATTCCTTGTTCAGTGCCCAGGTGACATGACAGGGAGGAGGGATAGGGTGTGGGAGTCCTCTGATATGGGCCCTGATTCTACTCTTGTTTCCAGACAAAAATAATTTTCTCCATATCTCTCCCATTTCCAGGGTCCTGGGCCCAGTCTGTGCTGACTCAGCAGCCCTCACTGTCAGGGAATCCAGGACAGAGGGTCACCATCTCCTGCACTGGAAGCAGCACCAATATTGGGGATGGCTATAGTGTGCAATGGTACCAACAGCTCCCAGAAACGGCCCCTAAACTCCTCATCTCTAGTAATAGTAATCGACCCTCAGGGGTCCCTGATCGCTTCTCTGGATCCAAGTCTGGCAACTCTGCTTCACTGACCATCACTGGGCTCCAGCCTGAGGATGAGGCTGACTATTTCTGTCAGTCTTATGACAAAAGTCTCAAGGCTCGCACAGTGCTCCAGATTCATGAGGAAGTAAGACAAGAACCCCTTTACCATCTGTCAGGATGGCAAATACCCAGCAGCTTTGCTCAGGCCTGGTTTCTGGCTCCTTCTGCTATCACTACTATAGGCTCAGCTGAATCTACTGGCACTTCTTTGAGTGAGGAGCATCTTGTCCTCTGTCCTCAGAGTCATTCAGAGCAGCATGTTCCTAGGAATATGTCTTCATATAAACAGAAATTTTTGTTCCTCTTTAGCTTGAGGAGCTGAACAGGATTCTATCATCTCTTTGCCCTGAAATTTAGGTGGCAAGGCATCCAGTGCAACCCTGGTCATCTCAGACTTGACATCTGATGGGAAATCCTTGGTTCCATCCTCCATTCTTCCCGATGTCCAGAAATTCTTGATCTGTGTCTTCTTCCCCATAACCCTCATTGTATATATCTTTGATTCATGTTTTAGCCTAATTTTATGTAAGTTTTCTAACATGAAATATTTGGCAGACAAAAAACACCCACAAGGCCGGGCGCGGTGGCACACGCCTGTAATCCCAGCACTTTGGAAGGCTGAGGCAGGAGGATTGCGAGTTCAAAGCCAGCCTCAGCAATGGCGAGGTACTTAGCAACTCAGTGAGACCCTGTCTCTAAATAAAATACAAAAAAGGGCTGGGGATGTGACATGTGACCCAGTGGTTGAGTGCCCCTGAGTTCAATCCCCGGTACCAAAAAACAAAAACACACACACAAAAAAAAAAAACACCCACAAGTGAAAAGTTTGATAGATTTTGAGCTTGTTTGACACCTTTGGGAACATCAGCACAATCAGGCAAAGGAATCCACACCTCTGCCCACAAGTCTCCTTTGTCATTTAGGAATCCTCCCTCCATCTCTTCTCACAGAACCTTCCAGGCAACCAGTGACTTTCTTTGATTCTTTGACTATTGTTCAGGTTTCCTTTTATATACCTTTTATATTTTAGAACAGACAGCAGATATTCCTCCTTGAATGAGATCTTCCACTCTGTAAATTCCTTTAGAGACTCTTCCACATTTTGCTGATCTTTTCTTGACTACTGATAACACATCATGACCTTTGTTCTCCCTGGATATTTCTGTGTTGTTGGAAACTTTTCTTTGCTCATGCTTGTATTAAAATTTTATTTTATAACTCAATCAGTATAGACAGCAATATAATCTAGCCTTCATTGTAATGATTGTATTATTGACCTCCTGATCTAAGATGTTTTCTTCAAAAATTGATGGAAAGCAATCAGAAATCCTATTCCTTTGTTATCTGATCACTTATCACTGGGCTGTGCATCTCCTCATGGGGACTGTGGGTATTTTTAGCTGAGCCTTTTAGCTCCTCACTTTGAAGAACAACTGTCCTAATTTTATTTTTAAATATTTTTTAGATGTTGATGAATCTTTATTTTATTAATTTATTTATATGTAGTGTTGAGAATCGAACCCAGTGCCTCACATGTGCTAAGCAAGCGCTCTACCATGGAGCCACAACACCAGCCCTGATACTCCTAAGTTAGGGCTTGTGGTGGGACTGAGATGAAAGGCAAGAAGGCTGACAGAAATGACTCCCAGGGAGTTATTTGGAAGCAGAAGACCATTGGGAGGAGAATGTTTCTGCTCTGTGTGCTCAGGTCAGAGAGTTTTGAAGGTGTTTTTTTACATTGCCAGGACCTCTTCAAGGACCTTTGCAACTGCAGCACATTTCTTGGAGCCCATCTGATGACAAGAATAATCTTAAGAAAATTGTGGCATCTCCATATGGTGATAAAAACAGCTGACACATCACAGAGGCTTAGGACAGGGAGAGGTGGTGAAGGTGTGGATTTCCAGCTATGTCCAGGACTGTGGCACATCCATGAGAAAAGATGGAAAAGGGTATTTTGGTGAATGTTCTCCATATGGAGCCTCCAAATCAGGTTTCTGAAGTTCAGTGAGTTAAATAAGAAATGAGTGACTTTCATATATCCCTCTTAAACTCATGGCAGTTGAGAATTTCAATGCTTATAACCAATGTCTGGCAAACATCTCCAAGGAGATGTGCTAAGATCTAAGGAGGATGGAAAAAATAATAAGATCTACACCTGATACATTGCCCCCCTTAGATCCTTCAAGGACAAAAATGTGGATTTTGGTAGTTGGTGGTAAGAGAGAATAAGTTAAAAAAAATCCGAGTGGTCCGAATGCCATCCTATTTGCTTTGTTGTTGTTCATTCTCTCACTTTAAGACCTACTGAAGGGAATTCAAGGGATAAACATGGAGTTCCGCATTGTCCCTTCCAGATTTGGGGCATAATGTTCAGATGTTTGAATAATCAAAAAAAATTAAAAAAAAAAAAAAAAAAAAAAAAAGAAAGAAAGAAAAAGAAAAAGGGCTCTCACTATGAGGTGGCCAGATTGAGATGGGAACTGGCTGCCTCTAGAGTTGTTCAGTAGAACAAACAGCAGGAGGAAAACATCAAGTGAGTGCTTTTTTTTTTTCCCCTGGGCATAAGGTGAACAATGGGTAAGATAGCTAGCCAGGAAAAGCTTGATTATGGCCCATGATAACTAAGAGGGTCCTTGTGCAAACTCAAGAGTAGGTATATTTGTATGAATACACAGAATGCTGCTTTGGGTATCTAGTAGTTAGGGGCATTCAACTCTCTCACTGCCACAGCCCAAGTTTGATTTTTCATCAGGGAAGCCTTTCTTTTGCCAGCCGTGGTGGGGCATGCCTGGAATCCTAGATACTCAGGTGGCTGAGGCAGTGGGATAACAAGTTGGAGGCAAGCTTCAACAACTGAAGGACAACCTGTCTCAAAAACAAAACAAAATGATAGCAACAAAAATACCAAAGAGAAGCTATTTATCCTAATACTCAACTTGGGACATTGAAGTTGTTTCTGATCATCAATGGTTATGAACATTGCTTTGGTGAGCAACTTAAAATGTGTCCAGGATTTGGGTGGACATAGGACTCTTCATGAGATGTGTGCATATATAATGTCATGGTTTCAGAATTTCCAGGTCCGTTTGAGTTCTAAATGTAATTCTCTGCCTCCTTGAAGGCTGTCTTGTCTCAGGGTCTGCTTTGCCCCATAAAGTAGAATCCGAGGAGGCCTGTACTACATCTGGATGATAGCATGATAAGTTTAAGAGCTATGACCCTTCTCCCCTGCACATTTTCTTCTGCATGCTGAAAAGAATTATCCCAGTGAGTTATCCTGTAATGAGTTGGTACCAAAATGAAAATGAGCACACAATTCATCACATGCAGTGGAAAAGGTGTGTGAGCAAGAATTTTGCCATGTTATTTCACATCACAGAGTTGCATTTTTTCCATCCAGAATGACCAATGGTCTGATAATAAAGTAAAATTGTAACTCTGTGTATCTCAGTGCTAATAAATATGCCATAATGTGTCTTCAGTGGGTGTCCATTCAGTTGAAAGTCCCACTTGCTCCACAGCATGTAGATAAGCAAGATTGATTTTAGGAGAGGCAGATGCAAGTAGACAACTAGAAAGCTGCTCGTCCTGATCAAAAGTATGGGAAACAGTATCTTAACTAATATAAGGCTCTTCTCTGTCTGTTATCCACATTAACCACTGGAAGTTAGGAACATCCTTCTCAATTAAACATGAATTCTTGGCAGGGTAGGTTTATATGTTAGACCCCAAGATGAGTCTCAAGAAATTGAAGAGGAGGAAGTTCTTCTAATCTCATCCGGAGAGGCCAGTTTTTCTCTCTGGTTACAGTAAATGACATTGATGACTCTGCTAGAAACAATGCATGCTCTCATGCATACAGCATTGTCAATCAGGAAAACCTTAAAAGGTGGGCATAGTATTGCATAACTGCACTTCCAGCAACTTGAGAGGCTGAGCCAGGAGGATCAGAAGTTCAAAGTCAGACTCAGCAACTCAACAAAGTCCTAAGCAACTTAGCACAACCATCTATCTAAAACAAAGGGGTCTGGGGATGTGGCTCAGTGATTAAGACCCTATGGGTTCAATCCCTCACACACACATGCACATACACACACAAAATAAATAAATAAATAAATAAATAGCAGAAAAAAACACTTATCTGAGTTTGTTTGTTTTTGAGTAGTGTGGTCATATAGACCTGGTTGACCATCTACATAACTGACTTTATCTCCACATAGCTAGTTTAAAAATAAATAAAAATGGAAAGAAAAGAAAATTAAACACTTTAACTTGGAGCATTTCTTTTTTTTTTTTTTTTTGTTTCGTTTTTAACCCTGGAGAATAAATTACTAAAACAATGTTCAACTTAAGCCTTATCTACATCCAATGAGAAGCTCAAAATCAATAACCTTATCAGTAAGTTGGAGACATGAAAACAATTCTTTTACTCATTAAAAAATACCTCATGACTGAGGGCCCAACACTTTACTTTTTCTTTTGATAACTTGCACTTACTTATCAAAGAAATAATTGGATCCTTGAAGGGAGAAATGTTGAATAGAAGAAGTAGATCCAGCAAGGGAGAAAACAAGGGATGGGCAGGTACTGTGGAATGATATAAAACAAACAATTCTGTGTGCAAGTACCAATATCACAGTGAATTTTAATTTTATTAACAATTTCAGTGCACCCAATTTAAGAATAACAGAAAGGAGACCAGTAGAGAAACAGGTTTAGAGGAGGGTGTAAGAGAGGGAAAGGGAGAATAGAATACTGGGGAATTAAATTAATCAAATTAGGTTTCCTGTATGTATGAATATATGTATAGTGAATCCCACTATTAACATGCAATCATAATAAATCAATGAAGCATTATACAAAATTAATACACATATTTTAATTATTAAAAATTTGAGATAAGTTTAAGACCATGCAATATTAAAATGAATTGTCCACAATTTGGAAAGATTTCAGCAAACAAACAAAAACTGATAAATAGATCTAAATAGAAATGTTCAAAGAAAACTCAAGTAACGAATGTAAGTCAGTCAGTCTTGGAAATACAGTGGTAATTTCTTACAAATAAGTCAACAGTTCTTTATCAGATGGGACCTTACAGATTTAGACCAAAAGTCCTCCAGAAGGCATTGTGGATATCCCTACAAAATTTGTAGAAACTCAAGTGGTTTAGCTTTATTGGAAGTCAACAGTTGCTAGGTGGACCATGCACAATGCTAGAGCAGCTGCTTCCTCCCATGGGGAAAATCACAGCACACAGACTCCCTGTGTCTACCTCTGAAAATCTAAGTGCTCTCAGCGTCTCTGAGTGGATGCCGGAAGGCGTGGGGCTGTGTGGGGTGGGCTGGGGGCGCCGGCAGAGGCCACGGGGCTTGCCAACACCCGCTGGCAGCACATGGCGAAGCAGGGCCTGTGAACCTTGTGGCCTCCCAGAAGGGCTGCAGTGGCTTCGGACTCTCTTCTCTGCCTGCCAAGCTCTGCTATTCTTTTTCTAAACTTAACCGGCTTTCCACTCCAGAGCTGTTAGGTTGGTTTGAAAGAATAGAATTTGCCAAAAACATGGAACCTGGGGACTTAATGTTTTAGAAGTTGTTGGTACAGGGCTTATACTTATATAATACACACAAACACACCCCCTTCATCCAGGCAGTTCAATGGGAAATCATGAGCCATCAGGAAGTTTGGCCTAAACTTTAGGGCCAGGGGATCCTTTCAAAATTCGTACAACCGCCTGGACATGTCTCTTTATCCTCCTCACTCAGTGTTCAGGAGGAGAGAGACTTTAAATTCCAGCCATTGTAGTGATTGTATGTTAATAGTGGGATTCACTGTACATATATTCATACATACAGGAAACCTAATTTGATTAAAATATTCCTAACAAAATTAGTAGAAACTCAAGTGGTTTAGCTTTATTGGAAGTCGATAAAGTTGTTCTTCCTCATTCTAGAGATGCTTTGTTTGGGTTTTAGGGTCCACTTAACGGTGTGACTCAGGATCCCTCACTAACCACTTGCTCAGGAGGGAAAGTCACTCTTGTGTGCGGCTCCAGCATGGTTTTTGTCACCAATGATCACTTCTTATACTCATTTCAGCAGAAATCGAGACAACTGCTAGGACCCTGATTTGAAACACAAACAACAGACACTCTTGTTCACTTTCCTGATTCTCAGGCTCCCTTGTTGGGGGCAAAGTTGCCTGATTCTCTCAGCGCCCCACCTGAGGGTGAAAGAAATTTAATGTGTGATACATTACAGTGATGCTGAGCACAGTCAGACCTAGATGGACAACAGAGACCTAAACCTGCATGTGACTTAGTCTGGATAAAATCATGATCACAGGGTATGCTGATTTCGTTTTCAAGCCCACTTTCTATGTCCTGTGTTTTACTCCTTTCTAATGAATCCAGTGAATCATACACTGTAGTATTTTATAGTCCTAAATACTAACCCATAAAGCCCATATGCACCAATTTCTGGAGGAATCGGGTTGGAAAAGAGAACCCTAGTTTCACAAGTAGCCACAGAAGTGGGTTTAGAGATGACTTGTTCCCAGTCTTCATTCTCAGCTTAAGTATTTTTCATTTCATGTAGAGTTTGTATATGTTTTTCCTATTTTTCCCTTAAATAACTTTCCTCTTTAAACTGACAAATTTTTAGTTTGAAGGCTATGAAAAGAAAATGCAAATGTTAGATAAGATAACGCTTTGGGAGGAGACAAACTGGAAAGGAGCTGGAGGAGGACAGGCACCTTCAGGCCACAGTTCTGATACCTGTGACAGAAGCAGGAGGAGAAAGAATTGGGTAGGAAGATTATCTGACCACAGGCAAGGCTGAGAGAGTCTCTGCAGGCTGAGTGGCTCCTGGAACCTGGGTGCTCATCTAGGACACTAGTTCCCATAGAAGGACCATGCACTAGTTACTACAGAAAGGGGTAACATCAACTGTGGTTTCCGTATAAGATTCCCTGTAAGAGGTGTGATGGGTACCTCCTGAGCTGGTACAACCAGTTTTGGTGATGCATTCACCCTCAGGTCAGAGGCTGGGCCTATTCCCCTCTTTCTACTCCTCTACCTCCACCCAACATGAAGTCAAACTTGAGGGGTTTGGAGCCCTTGCTATCTGCAGGCTCTGCTACCATTGAGATTTCCCCCTATTCCTTAACCTGCATGAGGAGGAGGGACTTAGGACTGGAGTAACCTTTTGGGAAATCCCATCCCCTCCTGTGTCTTACTACAGCTCCAATGACCTGGGATCACTCCTTGAATTTTCTACATATCTAGAATGTCTGATGCTTGTGAAAAATCTTATTTATTCTTACTAAGGGAAGAAAAAAGTGAAAGAAGAAATGAATGACTCATCTAAATCCCTTACTAGTGGTTAATTTAACTTTGGCATTATTCATATGGGGAGCATGAATCCCTGCAGCACAGATTGTCTATGAAATTAGTGAATAATTTCCACCTATTCATGCCATGATCACAGTGTGACAAATGTACAACAAAATCCCCTTCAACTTGCTCTTTCACCTGGCCTCACTTTTGCAAATCTGAACACAGGTGTTGCCTTCCCTTATCTTATTCTATGGACTACCTGCTTCTCTCCAACCTGAGATTCATTGGGCCCAGGTGTCACACCTAAGAGGCACTTGACATTTCATGTCTTTCCTATTTTTTCTGTTCTCATCTTACACCACACACTCACAAATTCCCTTTGCCAGAACTCTTTATCCCAAATTTGTCTTACAATTTTCCCAGAGCTGATTCTCTAATATAAGTTATAATGATGGGCACAGTCCTGGTTAAACATGTTCTGGACAATGGAGAAATCACCTTAGGAACCTATATAATTGTACAGATGGGCAGAGTCCCATGCACATGGACATTGGTGTGGTCCCAGCAGTTGTTTCTTCCTAAGTCCTAATTATTAAGTAAGCTAGTTCATCATGCCCCCCTTTCTTGGGTGAGGGACCCAGACACTGCAAGTACACATGTGATAGAATCAGGGGGTATGGACACATTTGCATGAGCAGTCCCAACTCTGGGAAGCCAATGGAGCTTTTATAGAGAGGCCTGGGGCAGTGGAGCTATCAGAGTGAGGCCTAAGAAGGGGCTGTGTCCAGCATGGCCTGGACTCCTTTCCTCCTTCTGCTCTTCTCTCAATGCGTAGGGTAAGGAAGGCTCCTAACCTGAGTCATTACCCTCTGCCTTAAATACCCAAGTCATGGGCCCCTGCCTCTGCCCTTCACTGTGATGGGTCTGTGCTTGCAGGTTTTCTCTCTTTACCTGTGCTGACGTGGCCTCTCCCCTTCACTGCATCCCTAGGATCAACAGGTAGACTCACCTGCACTCTGAACAGGGGCCATCTATTGAAAAAAACATATACTGGTACCAGCAGGACTTGTATCTGAGCACTACTCAGACAAACATATCTGAGTCAGACTGAGACAAATAGCTGGGGCCTGTGTTCCCCAATTGAATTTCTGGATACAAAAATTTATAAACTAATGAAGTATATTTGTACATCTCTGGGCTCCATTTAGAGGACAAGGCCAATTATTACTGTCCTGTATATGAAATTAGTACTTATGAAAGTGAAGCAACCAGGTAATTGAGTGGGACAAAACACTCATCTGTAGAGGTTCCAAGTTTATGTCACTTTACTGTGGTAGTTAAGAAATTCACTGTTTATAAAATAAGACATCAGATTCTGGTTTACATTAGTGGCACACCTTACTTTCTCCCATTGCATTATGCTTATAGGAACTTTGAAAAGCAAAACCAAAAAAATAAATCACCAAAATTTTTATTAACACTAATAATAATAAAATTATCAATTATCACCAGTAAAGGAAGTATGGCACAGAAGATGAAACCTATCATGATGATAACCCATTATATCATTACACCTCAATATATAAAAATATTTTATTTAAATTATAAATTATGCATATTTAAAATATGCATTATAAAATATGCAAATATATATAATATTTCAGGAGCAATCAGTGCCTACCTATCAGGACCCAGCAATTGTTCTTACAAATTAAGACATTGAATTCTGTAAATGCATTGTCTTTAAAACAGTATCATTGAGTTAAACGTGTAAACATCACTGATATCTCTGTAGATTGACATGTAAGAGATTGTTTTATTTGTCTTTTTATTTACTCTTTTCTTTGAGGGGGGATACCAGGGATTGAACTCAGGGGCACTTGACCACTGAGCCACATCCCCAGCCCTATTTTGTATTTTATTTAGAGACAGGATCTCACTGAGTTACTAGGTCTTCACATTTGCTGAGACTGGCTTTGAACTAGCAATCCTCCTGCCTCAGCCTCCCGAGTCATTGGGATTACAAGCATGCACTACCACTTCTGGCTTATTTACTTTTTAAAAATCTCTTTAGTCTTACAGTAATGTAAACTGCCCATGTGAATAATAGCATTCAGATGTTCTACTCCAAGTGGAAGCAATAAAAACAAAAAGTGTTAAAATAAATTTTCTTGCCCTGTGGAAGACATTTTTAAAACTTAATTTCAAATTTCAATATTCCAAAGCCATAGAACATAACAATAAAATGTTTTTTTTTTTTACTTTTGTCATAACATCAAGCCTCGTTGAAAGAATAGTCTGCATTTAAAGTCATCCACTTCAGTAATCTTAGAACCTACTGTTTGTTTAAATTGATGAAGAAAGGGATTATAATGATAGGCTAATATCCTCATTTCAATGGCTTATTCTTCCTATCAACAATCAATGTATGCATGCATTCATGCAGTAGTCCACAGATTGGCTTTAGTGAATGAGTGAGCTCATGCTAGCTGAGCATAAGTCATCATTGCTTTTGATTTCCATATCACCTTCAGGCACCTAGATTCACAGTGAACATACAGTTGTAGTATAGGTTTATCTTCATGTTAATGTCTTTGTGGAATATTTAAACTATTTCATGAAGTAGCTCATATCATTGCTACTTCTATATGCACACTCAATTGATAGATGAGATTTAGTGTTATTTCATGTGCTTATTTTTTATTTGTTGTTTTTATATATACATGACATTAGGGTATATTTTGACATATTATACATACATGGTGTGCAACCCATTACAATTTTGATCTCATTCTTGTGGTTGAACAGGATGTGAAGTTATACTGGTTATTTATTGATATATGAACACAGGAAAGTTATGACTGATTCATTCTATTATTCTATTGACTATCCTATTCTCAACCCTTATTTCCTTAATTCCCCATTTGTCTAATCCACTGGACTTCAATTATTCTCCTTCCTCCTCTCCTTTGCTATGAGTTAGCATCCATATATCATAGAGAAAATATAGCCTTAAGCTTTTTGATATGAGCTTATTTCACTTAGAATGATAGTCTCCAGTTCCATCCATTTACCCATAAATACCATAATTTCATTTCTCCTTATGGATAAGTAATATTCCATTGTGTATGTATGCCACATTTTCTTTCTTCATTCATCTGTTGAAAGGCACCTGGTTTGGTTCCATAACTTGGCTATTGTGAAGTGAGCTGCTATAAACATTGATGTATCTGCATCACTGTAGAATGCTGATTTTATGTCCTTTGGATTTATGTTGAAGAGTGGGATAACTAGGTCATATGGTGGTTCCATTCCATGTTTTTTAAGGAATTTTCATATTGCTTTCCAGAGTGTTTGCACCAGTTTCCAGTTCCTCCACCATGTGCTTATTTTCTATCTGCACTTTTCTTTCTAAAATATTCATCATTTTATATAATTTGTTTTATGTTGCTTTGTGTAAAGCGTTTAAGTATCCTGGGTTTATATTTGGAAATAAAATTAGGGAAAAAAAAAAAGAATAATCAAAGGAAAACTCTGTATGTGCTGGTGGATTTGAGCACATTCATGAAGAAGGAGAGAATTAAACATCCTGATTGGTAGTGAAGTAGAGAAAACCTTTTTGTCTTGCTCTTTATGAACTGAAGGGTAAGTGGAGCTTGGCTTGTGGAAAGACATAATCTGCAGGAAATTAACAGTCATTGAAACTGAGAGAAACATGTGAAGTTGGAAAAATAAATTTTCATTAAAACCAAAGAAAATCACAAGGAGAACTATATTGCCTATTTCTCACAGGTAGAGAAATGAAGAAAGGAGAAAATAATAATTAAAATTTAATATATTTAACTTATGAATTTGAATGACTTGATAATATACACATTCCATATATAATTTATTTAAAAATACTCTTTAATTAGAAAATGTAGTTTTACTTCCCAATATCTATACTATCATTTTGTTAAACACAAAAAAGTTTAGATTCTACAATGTACAGAATTTCCCTTACCACATTAAAAAAAAAAATAATTGCTTGACTTTTAATCCTGTCTATATTTAATTACAAATTGTACTGGAGTAGAAAAGTACCAAACTACTATGAGGCGAGTTACATTCCTAAGCATGAAATTTTCTAGGCCCTAGAAAATCACTTGTTACCTATCTTGGGATCCAGAATTGTCAAAATTATGAAAAAGAAAATCCAACATCTCTAACAGTTAGAGAAATGCAAATTAAAACCACAATGAGATTGAATCTCACTGCAGTCTGAATGGCAATTATCAAGAATACAAGCAACAATTAATGTTGGCGAGATTGTGGAGAAAACAGTACCCTTATTTATTGCTGGTGGGACCGCAACTTGGTATAACCACTCTGGAAAGCAGTATGGAGATTCCTCAGAAAACTTGGAATGGAATAAGTATTTGAACCAGTTATCCCACTCTTCAGTTTATACCCAAATGACTTAAAAACAGCATACTACAGTGATGCAGCCACATCAATATTTATAGCAGCTTAATTCACAATAGCTAAATAATGGAACCAGCCTAAGCACCCTTCAACAGATAAACAGAGAAAGAAAATGTGGTATATATACACAATGGAACATTTATCAGTGATATACAGAAAGGAAATTATGGCCTTTGCCAGTAAATGGATTGAACTGGAGACTATCATTGTTAAGTGAAATGAGGCAATCCAAAAAAAAAAAAAAAAAAAAAAAAACAAAGAGAGAATGTTCTTTCTGGTATATGAATGTTAAATTACCATAAGGGCAGGAGTGTAGGAAAGAATAGAACTACTTTTATTAGACAAAGGGAAATGAAGGGAAGGGAGGGGATATGGGAATAGGAAAAATGTAGAATGAATTAGGCATTACTTTCCTATGTGTATATATGAATACATGACCAATGTAATTCTATATCATGTACAACCAGAGAATGGGAAATTTTACTCCATTTATGTAGAATATGTCAAAATGCATTTTACTGTCATCTATAACAAATGAAAACAAACAAAACAAAATAAAAGGAAATAAAATGTTTTTAAAAATTCAGAATATGATTTACATCCTCAGTTGGAACCATGGGACTCTTGTGAAATACACTGAATCATTATGAACAAATTTGATATTCATGCTGACATCCCTAGAAGACAGTGAATTTTCATCCATGTCTGAAGACACTCATGAGTCCTGTAATCTGAGTCCTTTCAGTGCCTCCAGCCCCTGTGGCATTCCACGTAACCAATGGTGGCTGAATTGCTATATGGCTGTGAGTGACTCATAGTCACAACCCTCAGTCTCACTCGCTGACAATAAGGGTTACAAATATGTGAACTAAGAAAGCTTGAAAACATGCATAAAAAGTATATTCTAAATGACATCAAATGGCAACTTGAAAGATTTTGCAACTAAGTTCCTTGCCAAGTCCAGTGTGAAAGGACCTTTGGGGCATAGATTTTCTGTTGGGGATAACCTACGTGGTACCCTGCAAGCTAATAAAACCAGAAACTTTATGTTCACCTGATTAATCCTGAATTGAGAATAATTTATATCAAAGACACCATCTTAGACCTGTCTAGGGAGGAGTGAAGTGAAAAATGCATGAATTCACCATGAGGAGTCTGAGGAAAGGAAGAAGGCCATCTTGAAGTAATGGGAAAGCCACACAAGGGGATCACTGGCCTGCCCCCTAGACAGAGGCAGTGGGGATATAAGACTGTCTCAGGGGGCCTGATCACAATGTCACACGATGATGTGTATGGGCTTTGACCACAGTGGGCACTATGTAAAGATGGGTCAGAAAGTAATCAAAACTGTGATGAGCCACCTGGATCTGCCTGATGCTGTCTTGTTGGGGCTCACAGCTGTGACCTCCTACACCCCTGAGCCAACCCAACTCCACCCCTGCACACCCACTTGGCATCATTATGTACAAAAGTCTGAATCAGCAACCAGGGTGCAATCAGGGAACCTGGAGGAAACTAATTTGCACGTATAGACTCTTCCCTTCTCAGAGTATGAAGAGGGCAAGGGAGAAACTTGGGGGAACCTCTGCTCAGCATTGGGAAAAGAAGACAGAGCTCAGGATGACCTTCACCGTGGTCTGTTTCTGTCTCCTCCTCACATATCTTATTCAGTGCACAGGTAATATGATATGGAGGAGTCATATCATGGTCTGGGAGTTCTCTGATATGGGCCCCAATTTTACTCTTGTTTCTAGACAAACATCACCCTCTTCGTGTCTCTCCCACTTCCAGGGACCTGGGCGCAGTCTGTGCTGACTCAACTGCCTTCACTGTCTGGAACTGTAGGAAAGACAGTCACCATCTCCTGTGCTGGAAGCAGCATTAAAATTGGGGGGGGCTGGAATATGCACTGGTACCAACAGCTCCCAGAAATGAACCCCAAACTCCTCATCGATGGTAATAGTAATTGACCCTCTGGGGTCCCTGATTCCTTCTCCGGCTCTATGTCTGACAACTGTGCTTCGGTGACCATCACCAGGCTCCAATCAGAGGATGAGGTTGACTACTACTGTCAATCTTATGACAATAGCCTCAATGCTTACACAGTGCTCCAGGCTCACGGGGAAGTAGGAGAACCCCTTCGCCATTTGTCAGGAGGGCAAACACTCCGCAGCTTTGCTCAGAGCTGCTCTCTGGCTTCTTCTGCTAGCACTACTATAGGCCCATCAGAATCTATGGGTGCTTGTTTGAGTGAGAAACCTCTTGTCCTCTGTCCTCAGAGTCATTCATGTTTTTAGGAAAATGTCTCCATATAAACAGAAAATTTATGCTGCTCCTTAGCTTGAGTAGCTCCATAGGATTCTGTGGTCTCTTTTCCCTGAAGTTCAGGTGATGAGGCATCCAGTGCAACCCTGGTCATCTCAGACTTGACATGTCTAGGGGGATTTGTGGTTTCATCCTCCATTATTCTCTAATTCCAGGAATTATAGAACTATGTCTTCTTCTCCTTGGCCCTCATTGTGTATGTCTGTAATTCATGTTTTATTTCTGTATAAATTTTCTAATACAAAATATTTGGCAGAAAATAAAACACACATAAGCGAAAACTTTGACAAATTTTGAGATATTTTTACACCTTTGGGAACATCAGCACAATCAGGCAAAGGAATTCATGCCCCTGCCCACAATCTTCCTTTGCCCTGTGGGAATCCTTACTCCATCTCTGGTCACAGAACCTCTCAGGCAACCACTGACTCTTGTTTGTGACTATTGGTTGGGTTTCCTTTTATATTCGGAAATGAAAGGCAGATATTCTTTCTTGAACGATTTCTTCCACTGTATAAATTCCCTTTGAGACCCTTCCACACTGTGTTGAATTTCTCGATTCTACTGAGGACACGCCATGACCTTGTCGCTGGTTATTTCTGTGTTGATGGACACTTTTCTCTAACCACATGTGTGTTAAAATTTTATTTTGTAACTCTATCAGTATAGAGAGCAATATAATTCACCCTTCACTGTATTCATTGTATTATTGTCTGCCTTATCTAAGATCTTTTCTTCAGAAGTTCACGGAAAAAAAATCAGGAATACTGTTCTTTTGTCATCTGCTCACTGTTCTCTGGGCTCAGCATCCCCTAATAGTGCCTGTGGGCATGTCGAGCTGTACCTTTCCTCTCCTCACTTTGGAGAACCACTCCTAATTCAGGGCTTGTAGTGGGGTTTATGGGCTTTTGGCTAGAGGGCTGACATGCATGATTCTGAAGGAGTTACTTGGAAGCAGAAGACCATTGGGAGGGAAAGGCTCCTGCCCGGTGTGCTCAGGACAGAGAGTTTTGAGGGCATCTTTTACATTGCCAGGACCTCTGCAAGTGCAATGCATTTCTTGGACCCCATATGAGAATGAGAATAATCTAAGAAAATTCTGTTGTCTCCATATTCTGATAAAAAGGGCTGACACATCAGAGAAGTCAAAACAGGTGGAGAAGGTATGGATTTCCACTTTTGTCCAGGACTGTGGCATATCCATGAGAAAAGTTGCAAAAGCCCTTTAGGGGTTTCCTGCCTGTGGAGACTCCAAATCATTTTTTTGAATTTCAGTTAGTTAAATGAGAAATGACTTTCATGTTTTCCTCTTTTTTTTTTTAAATTTTTATTTGTTTTAATTAGTTATACATAACAATAGAATGCATTTATGTACTGTGATATATCATACATAGATGGAATATAATTTTTGACTTTTCTAAGTGTATATGTTGCAGAATCATATTGGTCATGTAGTCACATATATACATACAGTAATAATGTCTGTTTCATTCTACTATCTTTCCCATCCCTACATCCCTTCCCCTCCCCCCCATCACTTCCTTCTACCTAATCTAAGGTAACTCTATTTTTCCCTAGTGCCCCCCACCACCTTATTGTGAATTAGCATCCACATACTAGAGAAAACATTCGGCCTTTGGTTTTGTGGGATTGGCTTATTTGCTTAGCATGATATTCTCCAACTCCAACCATTTACTGGCAAATGCCATAATTTCACTCTTCTTTAAAGCTAAGTAATATTCCATTGAGTATATATATATATACCACATTTTCTTTAACCATTCATCTATTGAGGGACATCTCATGTCAGCTGAGATTCCCAATGGTTATTACCAATATCTGGCAAATACCTCATCTTCCAAGGAGATGTGATAGGACATCCAAGGTGGATGGCAAAGATGGTAAGTATGGACCTTAGACACTCACCCTTCAATCCCATCAGGAACAAAAAGTGGATTTGTATAGTTGCAGCTAAGAGAAAAAAGTTTAAAAAATCCAGGTGCTCTGAGTGCCACCCTGTTTGCTATATTTTTTTGTGTGTATTCTGTCACTTTAACACCTAGTAGAAATAATTCAAGGGACATATATTGAGGCCCAAATTGTCCCTTGTGAATTTGGTGCACAATAATCAAATGTTTGAAAAATCAAAAAGAAAGAGAGCTCTCACCATGAGGTGGCCAGAGTGAGACAGGAACTGGTGCATCCAGAGTTTTCTCTGTACTAAAAACCAAAACTGGCTGGAGGTAAAGGTCAAGTGAGTGATTTTTTTTTTTTTTTTTGACATAGGATAAACATTGGTGAAGATAGCTAGCCAGGAAAGCTTGACCACTGCCCATGAGAACCACCAGAGGATGCTTGTGCAAACTCAACAGTAGGTCTATTTGTATTAATACACAAAGAACTGATCTGGGTGAGCTAGTGGTTAGGATTCTGCTCTCAATGCCATGGCCCAAGTTTGATTTCTGGTCAGGGAAGTGTTTCTTTTAATGTCTCTGATGGTGCATGCCAGTAATCCCAGATACTCAGGAAGCTGAGGCAGTGGGATAAAAATTTGAAGGCAAGCTTCAACAACTGAGAAACAACCTGTCTCAAACAACAACAACAACAACAACAACAAAAACAGAAACACCACAGAGAAGCCATTCATCCTAATACTCAACTTGGTACATCAAAGTTTTTTCTGATTATCAATGGTTTTGAACATTCCTTTGGTGAGCAATTTATAAGGTGTCCAGGAATTGGGTGGACATAGGACTCTGAACCAGATGTGTGCACATATAGTGTCATGATTTCCAAATTTCCAGGTCCTTTGAGTGCCAGATGTAATTCTCTGCTTCTTTGAAGTCTTTGTTCAGGGTCTACTTTGCCCCATAAAGTAGAGGCCTGTGCTACATCTGAACAATAGCATGAGAAGTTGAAGAGCTACTGCCCTTCTTCTCCCTTGCACATTTTCTTCTGCATGCTGACAAGAATTATCCCAGTGAATGATCCTTTACTGAGTTAGTAACAGAATGAAAATGAACACATGGTGAATCACCATTCTTCACATGCAGCGGAAAAGGTTGGTGAGCAAGAATCTTGCCATGTTATTTCACATCACAGAGTCATAATTTTGTTCATCCAGAATGACAAGACTATCTAGTCTGATATCAAAGTAAAATTGCTAAATCTATGCATCTCACTGCTAATAGATAATGTGTCTTCAGAAGGTGTCTGATTCAGTGTAAAATTCCACTTGCTCCACAGCAGGTAGATCAGCAAGATTGATTTTAGAAGGGGCAGATACTAGCAGACAATTGGAAAACTGCTCACCCTGATCAGCAGTGTGGGAAACAGTTCCCTAACTTATTTAAGACTCTTCTTAGACTGTCACCAACATGAACCACTGGAGCTTAGGAACATTCTTCTCAATTAAACATAAATTCATTGGCAGGGCAGATTATGTGTTAGGCCACAAAACAGGTTTTAAAAATAGAAGAGGATGGAGTTACTCTAGTTTTATCCTAAAAGACCAGTTGTTCTCTCCTGGTAGAGCCACTGACATTTATGAATCTCCTAGAAACAATGTGTGCTATCATGCATCCATTGTTGTCAATCAGGAAAACCCTAAAAAGCTGGGTGTGGTGATGCACACCTGTAATTCCAGCAGCTTGGGAGGCTGAGGCAGGAGGATTACAAGTTCAAAACCAGCCTCAGCAACTTATCAAGGATCTAATTAACTTAGCAAAACACTCTAAAAAATGGGGGTGGGGTGACTGGGGATATTGAACCCCTATGCATTCAATCACTGATACCAAAATAACAAAAGAGGAAAAAAAAACAGTATAGCTTATCTGAGCTTGGTGTTTTTTTGAGTAGTGTGGTTACATAGAACTGGTTGACCATCTGTGTAACTGACTTTATCTTCACTGAACTAGTTAAGAAAATAAAAATGGAGAGAAAAGAAAGTTTAATTCTATAATGTGGAGCATTTGCTCTTTCTGTTTTTATTTTTAGCAATGTAGACTAAATTACTAAAATAATTTTTTACTTAATTCTTCTCTACATTCAATGAGAAGTTAAAAATCAATAATCTTATCAGCGATGTGTTTATGAAACAATTCCTGTACTCATTCATAACATACATGAATGAGGTCCCATCTTTATTAATTTTGCTCTTGGTAACTTCCACTCATGAAAGAAAGAACTGGATCCTTGAAAGGAGAAATATTGACTAGAGAAGGAAGATCCAGGAGAGGGAGAAAATGAGGGGACAGGCAGGTACTGTGAGAAGACACCAAACAAATGATGCTGTGTGCAAGTACCAATATATCATAGTGAATCCCAATTTTATTAATAATTTCAATGCACCAATTAAAGAACAACTGAAATGAGACCAGTAGAGTAGAGAAGCAGCTTTAGGGGAGGGTGTAAGGGAGGAAAATGTAGAATACTGAGGAATAAAATTGATGAAATTATGTTTCCTGTATGTATAATTATGTGTACAGTGAATGCAACTGTTAATATACAATCATAATAAGCCAATGAAGCATTATACAAAATAAATACAAGTATGTTAATTATAAAAAATTCAGAATAGATTAAGAACATGAAACACTAAATTGCACACAATTGAGAATGATTTCAACAAACAAACAAAAATAGGTAAATAGATATAAACAGGAATGCTCAAAGAAAACTCAAGTAATGAATGTGATACCGTCTTGCAAATACAGTGGCAATGACACAGTTTTTTATCAAATGGGACCTTATAGCTTTAGACCAAAAGGCCTCCAGGGGGCACTGTGGACATTTGCAAAAAACTGGTAGAAACTCAAATGGTTTAGCTTCTATTGGAGTTGCTCAGTGAACCATGCACAATACTAGTGCAGCTGCTTCCTCCCATGGGAAATATCTACAGCACACAGCCACCCTGTGTCTACCTCTGAAAATATAAGTGCTGTCATGTAGGACCATGTTTTGGAAGTTGATGGTAAAGGGCTCGTATTTATACAATATACCACTCAAACATGCTTCCTCTACCCAGGCAGTTCAATGGGAAATCATGGGCCATCAGGAAGTCTGCTCTAAACTTTAGGGCCAGGGGATCCTTCCAAAATGCATACCATAGCCTGGACATGTCTCCTTCTCCTCCTCACTCAGTGTTCAGGATGATAAAGACTTCAGATCCCAGCCACTGTAGTGGCCCTTTGTTGTCTGTTGTCCTTCCTCATTCTAGACATGTTTTACTTGGGTTTTAGGGTTCACTTCTCAGGTTGTGGGACTCAGGAACCCTCAATTACCACTTGTTATGGAGGGAAAGTCATTCTTATCTGTGGTTCCAGCATGGTTTTTGTCACCAATGATCACTTCTTATACTCATTTCAGTAGAAGTCTAGACAAGTGCCAGGACCCTGATTTGAAACACAAACAACAGACACTCTTGTTAACCTTCCTGGTTCTCAGACTCCCTTGTTGGGGGCAAAGCTGCCTGATCCTCGCAGCTGTCTGCCTGAGGGTGAAAAGGGTTCAATGTGAGATATATTACAGTGAAGCTCAGCACAGTCAGTTCCAGGTAAGCAACAGAAATCTAAACTTTCACATAACTTAAGTCTGGATAAAAACATGATCACAGGATATGGGAATCATAAGACTGGACACTGACCTCTCTGACAACCCAGTGATGACTGCCCCTAGAGAAAGGTTATGTTAAGGGGTTTGTTAACTTCTATTTCTGTTTAAGTCCAAAATGGAGGATATATGTGAAATGTTTGTGAGGAAATGTCCCACAAAATAGGGATTCAACAATATTATCTTCCAAAAGGGAGAGAATCACCTGAATCTGACCAGAAGACTGAGGTCAAATCATTTCTTCCAGTGGTTAGCATCTCCAGTGATGTTCATTTTGCAAAAAAATCAAAGCAAAAGACCTACTTTTGTGTAGTAAAAATATATATTTTATTATACTTAATTTTGGCACAATACAAGGACTTGGCACAACATTTTAAAATATACTGAAGGATATACACTTCCTGAATTGTCCATTATCTTCTGTTATGTCACCTTTGTGAGGGACGTTCAGCAGAGGTTTGTGCTATGGCATGCCTACACAACAAGCACAGTTCATGCACTGTCTTCTGAATGATGCCTGAGTCCAGGAAATGCCTCCAAGTCAGCTCCATTATAAGCAGGGTATGACAAGCAGCCTGTGTACCCAGAGGATTGCTTCATGAGAAACCTGTGTACTACTGCCGCGTCAAATACTGTGCACCTTTAGCCATGACTCCAAGCAGAAATGTATTCCCACAGCTAATATTCTGAAACAAGAGGTATATTATCTCTCAACTAATGTATTCACTGTCATTTATTCTGGTCAGCATTGGAAGTGGGGATATCCATAAGATGGTGGTGTGCATAGGATGAAACCATACTATAAAAATATTTAGAGGTCTTTCTATCAAAAAAGTCATGGAATGTTTTTGTCATCTTTACTTTAAAATCCATCCTTTATTTTCTCTTGAACCCTACTACAAAAGCCCTAGGTCTGCTGATTTCTTAATCAAGTCTACTGGTTATTTTGCTTCCTATCTCCTATGTTTTCCTCATTCCTAATGAATTCAGTGAGTCATACACTGTACTATTTTAAATTCCCAGACACTTATCCATAAAGCCTATATTCACCAATTTCAGGAAGAATCAGGTAGAGAGAGAGAACCCTAGTTTTACAGAGAGACTCAGAAGTGGGTTCAGAGCTGACCTGTCCCCAGTCTTCTCAGCTTATGTATTTTTCATTGCATGTAGAGTTTGTATACAAGAGCCCCCTCTTGCTGCAAATGCCATAGAAAATCATTTGAATTGTGTTTCCTATTTCTATGGGATCTGGTCGGGGGGGATAGAAAATTAAAAACTGAGAGGAGATAGGTTGTTCCTCACCCTATCCTAGGCAGGGAGGAGTAGTGCTGAAGGATTTGTGGGAGGCAGGAGCCTCTGTCAAGACCACATGTCACCTAGACACAGATGTGACTGACTTAAGTCTGGGCAATGTAGAAAATGTAGGTCTGCCATTGAGATGTTTTGGCCTCAAGGGTGAGAACCTTGACACCTTCCCCCTGGTCTTGGGACAGGGCTCATTATTTTCACAAGCTAGGACTTCTCTAGGCACCTAGAAAGTCTCAGGCTAGGCACACTCCATGCCTACTTCCCTCAGAAAAGACACACAACCAGGGAGGGGCTTGTTGACCTAGGTAAGTGGCACAGATTTGCATGAATGGATACTCTTTTATCCTCTGGGGTTTGAGGGTTAATAAGAGAATCCTGGGGCATGTCTGCTTCAGCAGAACTCTGGGGTGTGCATACCATGGCCTGGACACCAGTCCTCTTCCTTACCCTCCTCCTGTACTGCACAGGTCAGCATTGTCCTCAGCATCCTGCCTCATGCCGTAAATGTTCTTTGTGTGCTTTCTTCAGAATATATTGAAATTCTGTGTTTTTAGGTTCCCTTTCACAGCCTGTGCTGACTCAGTCACCCTCTGCATCTGCCTCCCTGGGAGCCTCAGTCAAGCTCACCTGCACCCTGAGTAGTCAGCACAGCACCTACTACATTTCCTGGTACCAGCAACAGCCAGGAAAGCCCCCACTGTATGTCATGGATGTTAACAGTGATGGAAGCTATGACAAGGGAAATGGGATCCCTGATCGCTTCTCAGGCTCCAGCTCAGGGGCTGACCGCTACTTAAGTATCTCCAACATCCAGAACGAGGATGAAGCTGACTATTTCTGTGGTGTATCATATAGCATTGATGGTTCATCTGGGTAAACCACAGTGACTCAGGTCAATGGAGAATTGAGGCAAAAACTCTTCTCTATTTATCTAGCAAGACTGCCACATTGCTCTCAGAAAGTTTCTGGTGTCCAAATTCTGATTTGTGTGAAATTCTGATTAAAATAGTAGAAGATGTGACCAGATGCATTTTTATTTTTGTCAAAATTTCCCTGGAAAACAGTTCACTGGGAAAGACTCTTATGGAGTGAAGACATCTGTAGCAATGTGCCAATACTCTGTCAGATCACACTTCCCCTATTGGTACATTTCTTAGATGTCATGCCATTCTCCTTTCTAGATTTCAACTGTGAAAGTCAGTACATACATTATTGTATCACACTGAGGTTGATTTATTATTATTTTTCAGATGATAGTCATATGTGTTTATGAGGTGCAGTGTGGTTTTTTATTATTATTAGAGCCTCATATTTATGCATAGTAGTTTTTATCCTGTCAAACTCACACATCCATGGAAATCTATTTCGCTTCATGATCCCCCTTCTTTTCTCTCCCTCTTTTCCTTCCTATACCCTCCTCCTCTCAGCTTGAGAAATACAATTCTTCATGTTCTCAGAATCTGATTTTTTACAGGGTGGAGAGAAATTGAGGCAGTGAAAATGTTTAACACTGTGATAGAGAAATTGAGGCTTCATGACTCTTGTCCTATCCAGTGGTTCATAGCCATGTGACTTACTTTGTCCCTCCCTGGGTTTGTCCATCACTCAGTGTTGCTCCTTCTACACTGGGCTTCCTTTCTACCTCTCTGTTTGTGACAACAATCAGAGGGGGCTCTCTTCCAAAACCATAAGGGAGATTCAGAGTCCTCTCTGCTACTTTTAAGACACTTCACAGTCAACACATTAACAAATAATGGTTAATCCTTTCTCATTCATTGGTTTTATTATTGACATCAAATTAATACTTAATTTTCTTTAAAATGAAAGTGTTATCTGGGACATAGACAGAAGCGCATTTCCTCAACCCATCTCTTGATTTAGACAAGTGTCTTGGTGCTAAAAAAAATTATAAAACAAGCAACCAGTTGTTTTGTATGATAATTAATATTTGGGAAGCAATTTTACTTTTGTACTTATGAACTTATTTTGTGAATTTATGTTTAACATGCATTCAGACTAACCATCAACGACTAAGTTACTCCCATGTTGCAATTGACAATCACAAAAACATTCAGAAAGAAAATTTAAAAATCAAGCCAATGCCAAAAATCTACAGCCAAAAGATGGAAGGAATTTTGCAAACATGTCTTTTTAGAATATTGTCAGGGATGACATGAGTATCTGCATTACAAGAAAACCATTCCAGGTAAGACTTTCTTCCAGACACCCTCTCATCACCCACTGAGCTGACTCTTCTGATGAAGAACAGAGAGATGCAGAACTGGTGTTTATATCTTGACATGGAGGGGTCCTAATGCATTCAGCACTGGTTGAGCAGTTGAAAGAGAAACAATATGTGAAAATCAACATGATTTACTTTTCTACTTTATCTATAGAAAATTTATATATACTGTGATATTGAAGGAATATACAACAAGGAAATAAAACATCATATAGGAAATTAATGATATGCAAATATTATTGATATGCTATATTGCTTTTTTATCTTTTGAAATCTAAATATATTCTTTTGTGATTTAAATAAATAATGCAATGACAAAAAATTCCCTCATAAGTGTTAGTTGAAAGTAGTGACAACTCAAGGCAAAAATGCAAATTTATTTATCTAGTTCATTTCCTATTCCAGAAAGGTAATTTAGTGGAGCTCCCTATCAGTCTGTGAAGCACAGCATCTCCTGAAAAAGACTGAGACTTTCCTTCATTGCAGAGGGAAAATATCAGGTAGAATTTTTGGCCACCCCGTGAAGTGCTAATGCTGGGAGGGTGCACAATACATTTTAGGAGAAGCAGGCCAAAAGGATAGTACATGCTTTATGGATACTGATCCATATCAAGACCTGTGGTTGCCCAAATGGAATCACTGAGGATATGGTTCCACCAATGACTCCAGTTGCTGGGTAAATATAAAGTAGTAATAGGATATTATACAATAATGTATTTTATTTCTGTACTCCCTTGAGAATTGGCCACTTCAATATTGGCCTTTGAGATCTATTTATTTGATCTGAAATACTTCCTATAGAAGGAAGTACCTACAAAGGAACATGGTAAAACCTATGCTTCACAAAACTAATTATCATTCTTTCATTCTTTTCTTGTTCTTCATGTGTGTGTGTGTGTGTGTGTGTGTGTGTGTGTGTGTATTGTATACATGGTATTTACTATTTGGGAAACAACTTTGCTTTAAAATTATGAAGTTATTTGTGTGGATTTATTATTTTTTTTTTACCAAAACTACTGTATTTAAAAAAAAAAGTGTTTATCAATCTTGAAGAAGAAACACATTTTCTCTTGAAATAATTTAATAATTTTCTCTCAAAACTAGGTTTTTTTTTTGTTTTGTTTTGTTTTGTTTTAAATTGAGAGCCTTTGAGAAGCAGATGCAAGGTGTTCAGATAAGAAGGTGCTTTGGGAGGAGGGGACTGTTGGTGAACAACTGGAAAGAACCTGGAGGACAACAGGTGACTTCAAACTCACAAACTGACACCTGTGACAGCATCAGGGGGAGAAATAATCAGATAGGAAGAACCTCTGAACACAGACAGATATGAGAGTTTCTCTGCAGGCTGAGTGGCTCCTGGTTTTGGGTGACCATGAGAAGGAGGTTAGTTCCTACAAAACAAACTGGCAGTAGTCACTCTATACTTCAGCATTGCCTGTGACAGCCCAAGAAGGGACGGTCAATCAGCCATGGTCCCTCTATAGTATCTCCTAGAAGACATGTGAAGAGTAATTCCTGGTCTACTACTCCTGGACTTTAGTGATCCATTCACCCTTAGGACAGGGGATGTTTCCTGCTCTCTTGGCCTGCTGCTCCACCTGGACCTCAAAAAATTCAAAGCTGAGGTTTTTCAGGGGTTCAGAGTTCTTTCTACTATAAGCCTTGCAGCCACTTAGACAACCCCTCTTCTCTGATCAGCATGGGCAGGAGGTCCTCAGGACTGCAGTATCCTCTTAAGCCAATCTATGCCTTCCTGTGCCAAATTCTTTCTGATCACATGCTTTTGAAAATTCCTAGAATTCCATATATATTTCTAATGTCTCATGCATGTGTGATATCACTAATCATATTATTATTATTATTTTTTTTGGTACCGGGAATTGAACTCAGAGGCACTCATCCACTGGGTCACATCCCCAGCCCTTTTTTGTATGTTAGAGACAGGGTCTCACTGAGTCGCTAAGTGCCTCGCCAACGCTGAGGCTGGCTTTGAACTCACGATCCTCCTGCCTCAGCCTCCCAAAGTGCTGGGATTACAGGCTTGCGCCACCGCGCCCGGCTCTATTTTTTAAATATCTTATTAATTTTTATGTGGTGCTGAAAATCAAACCCAGTAACTTGCACATGGAAGACAAGTGCTCTCTCACTGAGCCAAAGCCCCAGCCCCCTCTAATCATATCTTTAAAATGCCTGAATGATTAGAAAAAAAAAATTTTAAATGCATGAATGAAAGCTAAATAACTGACACTTTGAAGTCCACTATTGGTGGTGATTTTAACTTTTGCATTATTCATGTGGTGGGAGAAACTGCAACCCTGGTTGTCTCTGAACCTACTAAATAAATGCTTTTCACCTTTTCATACCATGGTTACAAAATGGCAAATATGCATCTACATCCCCAACAGTCCATCAGACCTCTTCTTCCACCCAGTCTTACATTTGTCAGTCACAGAAGAGGTGTTGCCTCCACCTACCTTACACTCTGATTCATCTATCCCTCTCTCACCTGAGGTTCAGTGGGCCCAGGTGTCCCACCTAAAATGCATGTGATATTTTATTTCATCTGCAGTCCTAATAGCCTCCCAGAAATGTTCTCTGCTGGGTCTTTCTTTTCCTGTTCTCATCTAGAATGTCCCATTTCACACCAGAGCCAATACTCTAACATGAGACATAATAATGGGCACAATCCTGATTAAACATATCTAGGTCAATGAGGAAGACACCTGAAGGATCTAAATATTGTCTCTGCTGTACACCTAGGCCCTGCCCACCTCTGCACCCACAGTTGCCACATCTCTGTTCTGTTATCTTCTCTGCCTATTGCTCTAGAAAGATTGTACATTCCTGGTACATTATTGTTTCCGCCATGAACATATGTTTCAACCTCAGAGAACTCCATTCCCATTCAGAATCCAAAGCATTGGAAGTGTGATGGTACAAACATCCTGTTACATACATGTGGACCTATTAGTTTAATAACTAAAACAAACACTTGGCTTTATGTATAAATGACATTGATATAAGGTCTTTGATTCACATCATTGGCAAAAGAAAAAAATGGATGAAAAACAGTATCCAAAGTAAAAAGTGCATTTATAATAAATGTGCATGAATATTTTTCTTACATTATAGGAGACTTCTTAAAATTCAAAGTATTGATCATAATAGAAATATTGGCAGATTCAAATGCATTAATATTAAGGAATTTTGTTCATCAGAAAAACATTAAATTATATCTTGGTGTTGATAGCTACATAAGGGATACCAGGACATAATGAGTTAAATAAAATTAAAAGACAAGCTACAAGCTGAGAGAGAAAGTCTGGGTTATGTAAATAACAATGCATCAGTATCAAGATATATATAGAGAACAAAAACTCAACTAGAAGACAATAAACTGTCAAAAATAGATAAAATTATCCACAGGTATTTATCAGAAGAGGTAATTCAGGTGAAAGTAGTATACACAATGATACTCAGCCTTAAAATCCTCAGGGAAATTCAGGTACCATTTTACACCTTTGTGGGTCAATAAAATTCAGAGGTATATGCAGTATAAATATCAGAAGGGTTGAAACATGGGTTTTGGTACCAAAAGTTAAAAAAAAAAAAAAAAAAAAAAGGTAATAATACAACAAAGGCTCACCAAATTTTCAGCCCTCCAGATGGTTCTAATTTTTCAGCAATTCCAATCATGAACCATGACACTAAATTTAGCTTCCAGAAAGTCACTTCTGTTGAACATCCCAACATCCCCTCCTGCTGAAAAACCTATTATCCTTGTTTTGATTCTTCTTAATGAAATGCCTTACTGTGCTAACAACGGTCCTGTGAAGTGACAGCAAAGCAATTGACAAACATGGCATTCTAAGGGAAAAGGCTGGCAACCAGCAACTTTGGATTCAAAGGCCTGATGATTCCATGCTCTGGTAGAAGACTACACTAGCTTTCTCTCCCTTGTGGGTCCTTCTGAATCTTGGACACCAACAGTTCTGCTCAGGGCCTGCTATGACATCCCTGCTGCTCTGTGGGTAACTCCTGATGTCACAAACAAGTGGAGTGGCAACACTATGACTTCACCTCATCTGGGCAAGTAGAGGAGCCATAGAGGAAGGTACAAGACAGGTACCAGCTCAGCTATGTTGGCATGTGGGAGAGGACCTAGTGACTGAACCCCAGGGGCATGTTCTTGGCAATTCATCCCCAACTTCTTCACCCAACACAGGTGGAGTTGGACTCTTTGGGCTGTACATGATTTATCTGGCCTAGGGGAGATCTGGGTTCTTCCAGGTTACCAGACCACACAGGTGCTTGCAGGCCAGCAACACTTTCCATGGCCAGGAGGATGAGCAGGCCATAGGTAACTGCACAAGGCTCACTGGGCACAGTGACCCTGGCATACATGGTTGGCATATGGGTCCCTGCAGGTCCAATGGACCCTGGAAGGCCAGTGGGCAGTGGGAGTGTGAGAGAAGCACCCAGAGAGGATGCTGGTCCCAGTCACAGAGTCCCCGCACACACTCTGTTCCTCCAGGCTTCAGCTCACCCAAGATTTTGTCCATCTAGAAACTGGCCTAAGACGCAACTTGCATCTTGGAGTGGCAGCTGTTGACAGCTGAAGAGGGTGGAATATCCAGGGCTGCTGGGGGTGAGGGGAAGGTTATGGGAAGTTTAAGCTTGAAGAATCACACAAACTCTAGCAGGATGCCCTTCCATTTACAAAAAGTCAATACTGGTGACCACTTGAACCTGCTGAGAGTGAACAATAAGGGGTTCCGTAGGTCTGTACCATTTCCCTACTGGATTGAACTGGTCAAAGGTGAACACTTCTTATACTGTGGAACCAGTAGGAGGCCTAGCATTGTCCACAGAACAGCTAAACAGTAAAGACACACTCAAAAAATTGTAAAATCTTAATGCCAAGATTTGAAAAAAGCAGCGCAAACAAGAATAAGACCAAATTTTGTGAGCATATGAACTTGTTTTTCTAGTTTCCATACCTAGGAAAAGCATCGTGGGGTAAAGGGTAAGCAATCTTACTTAACCCACCTTACTGAACTCCTCTGCTAGACATTGTATGGAGCCGATGTTTGTGTTCCCAGTGGCTGTCTACTCCAGTGTTCTCAGGGGAAGTGCAGGAGGTCACACAATCCTGATCCCAAAGCTATTACCATATGCAGATTCTGCTCTTTCAGGAACCTTGGCCCCAGTAGTTCCCCTTCTCTCTGGCAAGACACATGCCAGAAAACAGCTCTCTGACAGTTCTGGGGCCCCAACATGAACAGAGGAATTCCTGCTATTGCAAGAGCTCCTAGTCACAACCCCAACAACTCCTTATCACACCCGAAGATCTGCACCAGGGAAGTCCCCAAGCCTCTCTCTCTCTCTCTTGCTTGTTCCAGAGCAAGGGTACAAAATAGTGCCAGCTCACATCTTTGCTGGGACAAGAGAGGACAGAGTGTTCTGTCCTAGGCACAATGGGTATGACCTTGGTGACACCATCCCCTCTAGCTCACCTGCAGGACCAGTCCTGTGTTGGCCCATCACCTATCACCTGTAGTAGATTTCCCCCTCAGAGGCCCAAAGGCAGCTCTCACCAGCCACCCTGCTCTATTCTTGGTGGCATGTAGGGTGCTCATCTTGGGGCCTTCACCAGTGCCCAGGGTGCCAGAGAAAAGTGCCCCTGAGAAGGAAAAGGCAACATGTCCCTGCACTTGAAATGTAGGTATCTTGAGCCCAAGACCCACAGGTGGCACCCTTCTCCCCACGTTCCCAGTGCATGGGAAGCTGACCCCAAGCCTGGGGTTCCCCTGCCCTCCTGTCATCCCCATTTCCATCAGATGCCAGCCCACTTGTGCAGCCATCCTGGCTGCCACCCCAGAGCAGTGGGGATGCTGGACCAACCGGACGTGAAAGTGCAGGAAGCAGGTCTTCCCTTCTCTCCAAAATCAGCCAGACATAGCACCCAGCACTGCCCCAGGCACACTATGGAAAACTTTAGAGTGAAAAAAGACAATATCTGACAGAGTGCTCTTCAACTCATAAAAATCTAAAACAAATGACAACTAGGACATGAATAGTTGGTACTTAAATGAACTACATATCTCTATGGGTTTCTGTATTTTATTGACCTCAGCAAATAAGACTAGGAAATGATTCAGGGCCTTAGTATTATTGCTAGAGAATTTCACTCAAAGAAAATTGGAGAATCCAGTGGCTAGAAGATAGGAAGCAAATGACTACAACTGTCATATCTAAGTTTTGAGAACACAAGCTTGGTTTTTCTGGCTTCAATAATTAGGAAAAACCTTATGAGTCACAGGGTAGTCAGCTGACCCTCCCAGCCTACCCTGCTCCTACACTTAGCTCTCACCCCAGCCAGATACAGGGTAGTGCCTGCACTTCTGTTCCAGGAGCTCTCCCCTCTGGTGCTCCCAGAGAATGGGCAGGAGGAGACAAAGGCCTTTATCCTGAAGCTACCTCCTTAATGCAGTTTCTTCTGGTCTAGGAACCCTGCTCCCAAATGACTCGCCCTAAGCAAGGTGTGAAAAATTCCTTTTTTTTTTATTTATAATAGTAGTATGTATTACAATACATAATGCACATATAGCATCTTAATACATACAACTGTTTGTACACAAAGTATATTTATACCATTCAGGTCTTTAATCTTGCATTTAGGATAATGATATCCATCTCATTCAACCACCTTTTCTTTTTTTTTCTTTTTTTCCCTCCCTCCCTCCCCCCTTGCTACCACCCTTCCCCTCCCTTCCCTTTGACCATTCTAGTGTTCCTCTAATCCACCTATGTACCCCCATCCAACAACACTGTGAACTAGCCTCCTTATATCAGAGAAAACATTCGGTATTTGGATTTTTGAGATTGAGGGACATCTAGGTTGGTTCTACAACCTAGCTATTGTGAATTGTGCTGCTATAAACATTGAAGTGACTGTGTCACTGTAATATGCTGTTTTTAAGTCCTTTGGAAATAGACCCAGGAGTGGGAAGGCTGGGTCATAGGGTGGTTCCATTCCCAGTTTTCCAAGAAATCTCCATACTGCTTTCCATAATGGTTGCACCATTTTTCATTCCCACCAGCAATGTATGAGTGTGCCTTTTCCCCCACATCCTCTCCAACATTTATTGTTGTTTGTGTTCTTGATAGCTGTCATTCTGACTGGAGTGAAATGAAATCTTAGAGTAGTTTTGATTAGCATTTCTCTAAGTGCCAGCGATGTTAAACAATTTTTCATGTATTTGTTGATTAATTGTGTATCTTCTTCTGAGAAGTGTCTTTTCAATTCCTTAGCCCATTTATTGACAGATTTCTAGAGTCGTATGATTTGCCTAAACTGGAACTGGAGGCTATACACAATTTAAACAGATCGATTACAAGCGAAGAAATAGAAAATGTCATCAAAAAGCTACCAATAAGGAAAAGTCCAGGACCTGATGGGTTTACAGCCGAGTTCTACAAGACTTTCAAAAAAGAACTAATACCAATGCTCTTCAAACTATTTCAAGAAATAGAAAAAGAGGGAGCTCTTCCAGACTCTTTCTATGAGGCCAATATTACATTAATTCCAAAGCCAGGCAAAGACACATCCAAAAAAGAAAACTTCAGGTCAATATCTTTAATGAACATAGATGCAAAAATCTTCAACAAAATTCTGGCAAATCGGATACAAAAACATATCAAAAAGGTAGTGCACCACGATCAAGTGGGGTTTATTCCAGGGATGCAAGGCTGGTTCAACATGTGGAAATCAATAAACATAATACATCACATCAATAGACTTAAAGATAAAAATCATATGATCATCTCAATAGACTCAGAAAAAGCATTTGACAAAATACAACACCCCTTTATGTTCAAAACACTGGAAAAACTAGGAATATCAGGAATATATCTCAACATTATAAAAGCTATTTATGCAAGGCCCAGAGCTAACATTATCTTAAATGGAGAAAAATTGAAAGCATTCCCTCTAAAAACTGGAACAAGACAGGGATGCCCCCTTTCACCCCTGAAGGAGCCCTAATTAGGAAGGGCTATTGTGGCTAGCTGGAAGCCATAAGTTCCACCTGATATGTATGTGACGCACCTGTAGGCACCCGCAAAAGCTGAAGGTATATAACCGGGTGAAAGCGGTCCGAGTTAGGAGAACGAATTCATTCAGTCAGTCGTGTAGTCGCTCGGTCGGTCAGAAGAAGAGTTCGGGTTGGAGAAGAAAAGAATCAGAGCGGCCAGAACGTAGGCAGAGTGGTTACAGAAGAGAAACCAGATAGAAGAAGTAATGGCTGGTCAGAGTTAGGCCGAGGCTCCCAAGGAAGAAAGAAGAAAGAAGAAAGAAAGAAGCTCTAAAAAATAATCTTTCTCTAAGCTAAGCTCTCTTTATCTTTCTTTCTCTCTCTCTAAGCTAAGAAGACAAGAAGAAAAGCTCTCTCTAATCTTTCTCTCTAATAATCTTTCTCTAAGCTAAGCTCTCTCTTTCTTTCTCTCTCTCTAAGCTAAGAAGATAAGAAGAAAAGCTCTCTCTAATCTTTCTCTCTAATAATCTTTCTCTAAGCTAAGCTCTCTCTATCTTTCTTTCTCTCTCTCTAAGCTAAGAAGACAAGAAGAAAAGCTCTCTCTAATCTTTCTCTCTAAAAATCTTTCTTTCCCTCTCTAAGCTCTCTCTAAGAAAGTAGAAGTAAAAGTAGTAATAGCTTTACTCTGCCTCCGAGTTTTTCTCCCGCGGCGCAATGGCTGGCCATGAAAGGCAGCTTACACACCCCTGCTATTTAACATAGTACTGGAAACTCTGGCCAGAGCAATGAGACAGACGAAAGAAATTAAAGGGATCCAGATAGGAAAAGAAGCGCTCAAATTAGCACTATTTGCTGATGACATGATAATATACCGAAAAGACCCAAAAAAACTCTACCAGAAAATGTTTACAACTAGTAAATGAATTCGGCAAAGTCGCAGGATACAAAATCAATACCCATAAGTCAAAGACATTTTTGTACATCAGCAACAAAGCCTCTGAAAGGGAAATGATGAAAACTACCCCATTTACAATAGCATCAATAAATAAATAAATAAAATACCTGGGAATCAACTTAACAAAAGAGGTGAAAGACCTCTATAATGAAAACTATAGAGCACTAAAGAAAGAAATTATAGAAGACCTCAGAAGATGGAAAGACCTATCTTGCTCTTGGATAGGTAGAATTAATATTGTCAAAATGTCCATACTACCAAAAGCATTATACAGATTTAATGCAATTCCAATCTAAATCCCAATGACATTCTTCATAGAAATAGAAAAAGCAGTCATGAAATTCATCTGGAAAAATAAGAGACCAAGAATAGCCAAAGCAATGCTGAGCAAGAAAAGTGAAGCAGGTGGCATCACCATACCAGACTTTAAATTATACTATAGAGCAAAAGTAACAAAAACAGCATGGTATTGGCACCAAAACAGATTGGTGGACCAATGGTACAGAACTGAGGACAAGAGACTAATACATATAATTTCAGCTACCTTATATAAGATAAAGGTGCCAAAAATGTACAGTGGAGAAAGGATAGCCTCTTCAACAAATGGTGCTGGGAAAACTGGAAAGCCATATGCAACAAAATGAAATTAAACCCTTATCTCTCACCATGCACAAAACTCAATTCAAAGTGGATCAAGGACTTAGGAATTAGACCAGAGACAATACACCTAATAGAAGAAAAAGTAATCTCCAATTTCCAACATGTCAGATTAGGCCCCAAGTTTCTTAATAAGAATCCTGTAGCACAAGAATTAATACCAAGAATTAATCAGTGGGATGGATTTAAACTAAAAAGCTTCTTCTCAGCAAAAGAAACAATCATTGAGGTGAATAGAGAGCCAACTAATTGGGAACAAATATTTAATACATGCACATCAGATAGAGCACTAATTTCTAGAATATATTAAGAAGTCAAAAAACTTAACACCAAAGGTGTGAACAATTCCTGACTACCCACTGACAGCTCTGGATCCTGGCCATGGGTAGAAGGATCCCCACCATTGCAATAACTGCTGACATTCAATCCCAACGTCTTCCACCTTCTCTAATAGATCAGGAAACCTCATTAGGTCAACTAGTGGGACATTGGGATTTAGATCCACAGCCTCAGCACCAGTGCTCCACAATACCCCCCCAGCCCCATGCATGCACCCAAGCACATAGTCCCCACTCTTCTCCTGTCCACAAGAGGTGCATGCACATGCCTTTGTCCCTTCTTGGCATGACCATGCCTCATGCCATGGGTGGCTGGTTTTCTGAATGCCCACTCATTTTCTGCTCAAACCTTCCAAAGCTGCATCCTGGCAACAGATCTAACATCATTTTGCTTGAACCCACATTGGTAGCTGAACTTATTTTCACCTCTAGAACACCAGAACCCCACCTTCCCTAACCACTGCCATGAGCAGTTCGTAGGGCAAGCCTTTTCCCTCACCCTGGCTCCCACCCTGGGGTCCAGAAACCTGAGAGAAGGGTCCCACATGAAGCCTGTTCACAGTGCCTACTGACTTTCCTCCACAGGGTGGCCATTCTTACCTTCCCAGGCCTGTGGGGGCCACTCACAGGTCGTCCTGATGGCTTCCCACTACGGGGCATGATAGTTTGTGTAAACTGCCTCCTCGGTGCTTGTCCCAGGTTCTATGGACCCGCCCTTTGATCCTTCCTTGGAGACATGGCAATTACCTCCATTCTTTGCATGTCTGGTCTCCTGAAGATGTCATTGTTTTTGTTGTCCTTTTCAAGTTTTCCTGCAGCTCAGACCACCTACTCAGCCAACTGACACCTTGCTTGGCACAGGAGCAGGAAGTCCCTCATTGGCAGCCTAGAGCACTCTGGCCTACCCGTCTTCCTTTGTGCCCTGGTCTGAGGTACCACAGGGAAACCTTGGCACACAGAGTTCCCAAGATAGAACTGAGATCTCCCGGGACTCCTGTGTGAGATTCTGCCTCCAAAGAAATGTCATTAACAGCTCATACAGCTCCACTTGAGGTTTTCAGTCTCTGAAGAGGAGGTTTCCAGGCTCATCCAACTGCAGGCTCTGCCTGTGATACTCTTTAGCCCCACTGATTTTCTCAAAGAAGGCCCAGGGTGAGAAGGTGGCAGAAGAAAGGTGGGGCAGTCAGTGACATGCAAGAAATGTTCATCCATGGGGAACAGTTGTAGGCTATGGAAATGAAAGTTTCCTCTGCTACCACACTAGTAAGGAGACCCTCTGAGACCGCCACCACCTGTGGAACTGGCCTTTTCAGTCACTACTGAGGACCTACAGTGGAGGAAGAAAGAGCTGAGGAACATCAACTGCCTTATGAAAAGTGAGACTCAGTCCAACCAGGACAGGCCCCCCCCAAGTCCCGTGAGTGTCACCTCTACATGGGGAATGACCAGGCCTCTGGCATCACTGGTCCTCAGCCAGAGCTCTCACCACCACCCGAGGACCTCCACCATGGAGGCCTCCATCCAGATGTGGCTAAGTTCTGTTGTATTCTTTCAGAGCCACCCTCCCACCTCCAACACTAATGTGCCCCTTATCCCCAGGCTGCAAATTATGGCTTTTGCCTTTCCTCCCTCCCAGGCCCTCTCCCAGAATATTTGCCGGCTTGGCTCCATAGCCAGTGGTCCCTTTTGGGGCCATCATAATGGTACCTTCCCAACACCTCCTCTTGGGGCCTCTACCTAGCTCATGTAGTAGTTTCCTCCACTCTCACTCAGTTTCATACTCCAACAGTACCTACATAGCCTCGGTCATCAACACCTCCAGCCCACATCATTGACACCTCCAGCTCACCATCTCCAAGGATCTAGCAACACATTCCACATTTGAAGCAGCTTTTATCCCTGGAACCACCATCCAGCCCATCCTTGGGGTGCTGACGGAAAGAATCCTTGGGCCCTTACCTATGCCAGCTGTCTACAGTTTGGACACCTGGAAGCTTCAGGTATAAATTCAGCCCCAATCTCATTCTTATCTGTAGGTCCCCCAGCCTTAGACAGGCCACTCATTCACTGGGGCTTACACATCCAGATATTCCTTCTTGGATACCCATGCCAACACCCAGACTCTTTCTGCTGTTACCTAGGCTATATGGCTCTATGGTGCATATAGTGCATCTGCCTTTGCCTCTGTAGCTGCCACCCAAAGTCCAGGGCCTGTGGCTAAAGAGTAGGCAGCCCCAGTCAACATGGGCCAACAAAAGTTTCTTACCCTCAAGGTTGGCAGTATGAATGACCTTAATGTACACTAGGAGGATAGAATTGTCCCCAGATCTGACATCTGCCATAATGGCAATAAGCATAATTTTAAAAAGCAGAGGAACCCCATGAACCAGACAGCACTATGGGGTAAGCATGGGCCTAAACACCTATAGTCTCCTAACCAGAGAACCTCTATGGGGACCAATGGACAACAAGACAAAGAACAAACAGGGGCAAGAAACCACTAGCATTCCTACCCTTAGTGCCATCCGCCAAAGCCTAACATAAACCCCTGTATCGCCCCTAGAAAAACCATCTCTAATATGGGAAGAAAGGTAATATCATACATTGTTGGTGGGACTACAAATTGGTATAATCGTTATGGAAAGCAGTATGGTGATTCCTTAGAAAACTTAAATGGAATCACCATTTGACCCAGTTATCCCACTCCTTGGTCTATACCCAAAGAACTTAGCACCAGCATAATATAGTACATACAGATCCAAATCAACGTTTATAGCAGCTCAACTCATAATAGCCAAGCTGTGGAAACAACCTAGGTGTCCTTCATTGGGTGAATAAATAAAGCAAATATGGCATATATACACAATGGTATATTACTCAGCCATAAAGATGAATGAAATTATGGCATTTGCTGGTTAATGGATGGAACTGAAGAATATCTTGCTAAGTAAGATATGCCAATCCCTAAAACCCAAAGGCCAAATGTTGTCTCTTATTTTTGGATGATAACCCCAAACAAGATAGGTTGGGGAGGAAAATAATATAAATGGACTGGACTAGACAAAGAGTAATGAAGGGAAGGGAATGGATAGGAAAGACAGTAGAAATAATTTGTCATAATTTTCCTAGCCCTGTACTTATATACATGACCAGGGTAATTCCACATGTACAACCACAAGCGTGGGAACCTAATAGAATAAGTTATACTTTATGTATGTATGTATATTCTACCAAAATATATTCTGCTATCATGTATAACTAAAAATAAAAATTAAAAATTAAAAAAAAAGACCTCCTGTAGTTTCATGTCTGTGCCCATGACACCAATGGGATTTTGGAGCACAGACTTGCCCCTGGATCTGATATCTGCCTTTAGGGCAATGTGAATTTTCTTTCAAGGACCACACAGCACTACTGGGCAAGCTTGGGCCTGAATTCTTGCAGCCCCACCAACCAGAGCATGACTATGGTGACCACAATACACTGAACAAAATGCAACTGTGTGCTGGGAGCCATAAGTGCCATTCCTGTAAGTACCATTGCCAAAAAACCACCAAAGCATAAACCCACAGTTTCACCTCAGAGCACCAGCACCTACGTGCACATAAGTGCTGTCCTCCTACCCTGAATGCTCTGCTTCTCATGGGTGCACAGTGAAGAGGAACCTGGCCTTTTTAGCCCCATTCTCATTTGGCTAGGGCTCTGCTGGATCCAGGAGGACTGGGCCAGCTGACAGATCCTTCTTCTCCAGGTCAGGACTTGTACCTGTGGGGTCCAGGTAAAAAATGCTGCCATAGGGCAATATCCACCTCTATTGGAGGCCCCTGATGAATTGCATACAACAGGTCTTGCTCTGATCTCTGGGATCCTGGGGAAAATGGGAGGCTCAGAGACCCAGCATCCTATTCCCACCCACTTACTAGGGAGCTTTGCCCTGAAACCTGTCTAGTAGGAGGCTGGTATCTTATTTGGGCTTGTTGTGGGGCATGTCACTCAGTAAACACGCCAAGTCCCAGTTTTTCCAAATTGAAAAGTCTTTATTGAGCCAGCTGTCTCTGCAAGGAACATCCCTGAGCCTGAGCATTTTAGGATATTTAAAGGCAAAAACTGCAAAAAACACATCCAGGTTGACATAGCTGCAAGCAAGCAGATACAGAAGCTGAATTTGGAAGTTAGCAAGACCATGCAGTGGGTCCATTGGTATTTCCCACTGGACTTTCCAGATTGAAATAGTAGCAAGCAAGCAGAAGGGAAGTGGGTCAAAATGACCCTAGTTTAGTACAAGTTAGAGAATGGTTGCTAATGTCTAGACTATCAATCTATGACAAGATACAATGCCCAAGAAAATTGGAAACCAAAGAGAACAATTTTACATTGTATAAGAATTGCTCTTTTGTGTTGCCAAGTGTGCTACGCTAGGTGACTATTAATGGGTACAGAGGTAGGTTTTTCCCATGGGAGAAGCATTTCTTACATGATAGGGAGTCTCAGGGTAAAATGGAGTCTGTTTGGTCATTGCCTACATACCCTGGCCCATAACAGGCTCACTGGGTTTGGTCCTCACAACCATAGACAGAGGCCCTTGGCCTGGCCCTCTCTGTTTTCCTTGTGGTTTGGAAGTCTTCGGAGCTCATTGAGTATCAGCCATTTTCATGATCAGGGAAAGTAAAAATTGGCAGATTTTTTGAACCAGAGAGTGAGAAGAGATTAAAGGTAAACGGAGGAAGAAGACTTTTGGGAGATCTCTCTAGTCATTTGTAACTGGTCAATGCTGAGCCCACACTATCAGGAAGCTCTCTGGGGAGAATTTTCACTGACTGTTCTCTTTGAAGCTCTGAATCTGTGAGAAAGAAAAAGATGACAGCCTGCTAAAACTCAACACGGCATAGGTATGTGCTAGACCTAAAGTCATGGGTAACTGAATGGTTATTTTGTAGCTTGAAGTTTGGGTCAAAGATCAGGAAAATGGTTAGAATGTCATGTTTTAATCTTTCTTGCTTTTACCTAATAGAGACTCTTCTCATGATGCAAAGGTATTGGGCACCAAAAAAGTGGCCTCTACTGAACAACAGAGATGTTGAAGGGGAAGATAGAATGATGCCAACTGCTTTCAACTGTGGAGCTCCCGAGATTCCAATAGTCCTCCACTCCCCTCAGTTGGGCCTCAGACAGCCCTGCCTTCAGTCAACAGGGCCATTGAAGCATGCTATCACCTCTGCCATAGAATGATCTGTCTGGAATTCTCTTCCCCTTGAAGACTTGTCAGAGCACCAGGGCACTCAATTTGGCCGGGCACACATCCCAGAGTCACAGGGACATCCCCACTAAAACAGTTTCCCATGAGATCAATACCAAGGTCAGCCAACTGGCTCTCTCACAACCTATGTTTCCCCATCGTTTTCTGTCTGCCAAACATGAAGAACTCTAAATCTCTTTACCATGATAACCCTCAGAAATAGTTAAATCCCTTTTGAACATGTTTGTCACCTGCCACCCACTTATATCTTACAAGCTTATTACCAGAGTCATCTCCTCCTCAATAAGTCCCATGGAGACTCTCAGATCCTTCACCAAGCTGACTCACCAAACATTCCCCAGTTCAGCAGTAGTTCCAATCAAGACACAAGCCTAGTCAGATTAGGCCTGTTATAGGAGCAACAGGAAAGACCCAGAAGTGGGCTCTTCTGCAGCCTGTGAAGACCACTTAGGAGACCTGTACTGCAGTCTCCAACTACCTCAATATCTGGTTTCTTTTGTTAATTTAGCTAAAGTTTTATAATTTTTAAATCCTTTCAAAGAACTACTCTTTGTTCCTTTGATGTTTGGTGGTGTTCCTCTAGTTTATATTCCATTTATTTCTGCCCTGATCCTTATTATTTCTTTCCTTATTCTGATTTTGGACCATGGTTTGTTTTCATTTTTCTAAGACATGGTAATGCACCTTTAAGCAATTTATTAGAATTCTCTCTCTTTTAACTTGTAGGTACACATGCCTGAAAATTTCCCTCTTAGTAGTGTTTCTTCTGGAACCTACAGGTTCTGGTATTTTGTGTTTTCATGTTCTTGGGATTTTTCAATTGTTTGATAGCAAGTTGTGTCACATTCAAGAGTTTGTGAGATTTCTGTACGTCCCCCTGCTCTTGATTTCTAGTTCCTTTCATTATAATTGGAAAGGATATAAGAAATTATTTCAATTTGGGGGGATTTCTAAACATTTGCTTTATGGCCCAATGTCCCTTGTGCTGATGAGTGGAATGTGTATGCACTGCTGTCACATGAAATATTCTGTAGATATCTGTTAAGTCCATTTTGTCTATAGCAGAACTAGGTGGTCATAAATTTCATTAGTTTATTTTTATCTTGGAAGGTCTTTATTTCTCCTCAATTTCTGAAAACAATACCTTGCTGTGTTCATTAATCTCATTGGCAGCCCTGTTTCTTCAGTGCTTGAAAAACATCAGTTTAGACCTCCTGACCTTGAGAGTTTCTGAAAAGAAATCTACTGTTTTGCACATGGGATTGCCTTTCAATGTGAACTGGCACTCCTCTCTTGTAGCTTGTAATGTTAAGTATTTTTTGTTTTATCCTTTCTGCAATTGAATTATCGGTAGTGTAGATGGTTTTTGTGCACATTGCTATTTGGTGTACTAAATGCATCCCAAATATGCACAAGTAACATATTGCTTCAGATTTATAAATGTTCTGTTGTGACTTCCCTTAATATGCTTTCTATTCCCTTAGCCTTTAGGTCTTCTTTTGATGATATACCAAGTAATCAGATGTTTGATTTTTTTTAATGGTGTCCCTGAGGTCTTTTATGTTCCCTGCATTCTTTCCTCTTGTTTGTCCTCATTGTTGACTGAATGTACTATCTTGGCAAAGGTGTTCTCAAGAATTACTATTCCATTTTCTGCTTGATCTGGACTGTCATTGAGGCTTTCAGCTGAGACTTTATGTAGCATATTGATCTTCTCCTTTCCAAGATTTCTACTTGGTTCTTTTTCAAAGTATTTATCTCTAGATTCAAGTGCCCATTCATATTCTGAAGTAACCTCTTTAATTCTTCCAGCTGTTATTTAAATTCTCTTAGATTTCATTGATCTTTTAAAATGATCATTCTTTTGAGTGCCTTATCTGGCATTTCATCAACTTTGAAATCTTTGGCATCACTATCAAGAAAGTTACAAACTATAGGATGAGCCAAGTTGCCTTATTTTGTGAATCTTCTTGTGATTGTTTTGAAATTTGCACTGCAGATGGGATGGATATAACTTCTGTTTTTTGGTTTATTTTTTTAAATCTCTCCCCGCCCTTTGGTCAAAGGAATCAACCCAGGGGTGATTTAAATCTGAGTATCCCCAGAACTTTTTATTATTTTTTTTTTTTTATCTTGAGACAGGGTGTCATTAAGTTAGTTAGTGCCTGTCAAAGTTGCTGAGGCTGGCTTTGAATTTGTGATCATCTTGCTTCAGACTCCCAATCCTCTGTGATTACAGGCATGCATGCATGCATCACTAAGCCCTGCTCTCTTTTCAAGTTATACTTGATGCCCCACTTATTAAGCAGCTTTTTTTTTTTTAGTGCTGTAGCCTGGAGAATAGGTTTATTATGTAGTGTTGAGTTTGATTTCAGATTCACGTTCTTACCTCTTTTCCCTGTTACAGCATCTCTGGCTGTGACTAGTGAGGACTGACCCTAGACATTTAGTTCATAGTGTGAGGGTCCCAATCTCTGTATGTGTCAATAGAATGGAGCCCACTGGAATTCCAGGTGGTATGATGTAGACAGGAATATTTGGTATGCCCTCTGTACTTACTCCTACAATGTGAAAGGAAGTACCAACCAGAAATGGGAGCTTTCCTAGGGCTCTGCTGTTATTGGCTGTGTTCCTTGTAATCAATTCTGCCACTTCCTTTTCTAGTTGTGGTGAGGGACCTAGAGGGTTTTTTGTTATTGTTGTTGTTGTTTGTTTGTTTGTTTGTTTTTGTGATTTGCCTTCTTGGAGGATTTGGAGTTACGTAGGTACTTTTATGGAATTATACACTGTCTGGCTGTACCTATGAGGGTGTTGCAGATAGTCACCATCCTCAGAGCACTTCTGGGAAAATATGATTGAGAAATCTGATTTATAAAATGCTCAAGTGGAGAGATGTTGGCTAAAAAGCCAACAAACTTTCAATTTTAAGATGAGTAATTTCCAAAGACCTAATGTAGAGCATGGTCACTATAGTTACAGTGTACTGTATAGATGAAATCTGTGAATAAAGTACATCTTAAGTTACCTCGATTACAGTAATTATTTCATAACATATCCACATAAAATATCATTCTACACCTTAAATATATTTTTTTATTTGTCAACAATAACCTCAATATAGCTGGGTGACGGAAAAGAAAGAAAATGTCAAAGTAACCAGATGAAGTTTTTTTTGAGATTTATCCAGTTTATCAATTTAAAACAAATAAAAAAATAAAAAAAAATAAAATTGAACTATCATTTCAAGGACCTGTAGCTTTTATGCTCTGTGTAGACATGGGTGCAGCTTGAATTAGAATACAGGGAGAAGCAGGGACAGGGTCACAGTTGCCTCTCTGTGGTGCTTACCTCTAGTCTCATTGACCATGTGTTACCTCACAGGGTGATAGAGCAATGCATGCTGTGGTCTCTTGTAGGTGGTGTGCCTAAAAGAATTCCTAATACACCAACTGGACGGTGAGTGTCAAGGAGTAAGACTTGTGCCCACTTGGGGTTTGTTTGTTGGTGGAGGATTATTACCTTTTACATTCTTTAAACTTAAATATATACCAAGGTTAGAGCAGGATTCCTCTCTGCTGGTCCAGGAGCAGAGCCCAGCATTAGGTGCACACCAAACATGTACAAAGTTCATCACTGCACAAAATACCCAGCACCATAAAGAAAATAGAGAAAAAAACACAAAACTTTTGGTAAGAAACTGATGTAAAAAGCAAACAAAAATAATATTGGCAACACCATCAACAACAGAAAACACAGAATGAGATAACATGCAAGGAAATAAAAGATCAAAACCTAATAAGATGAATAAACACTTTTAAAAGAACAAAGGTAGAAGAAGAAAAGAAAAAGAAGGGAGAAGGGAGAGAAGAAAGACAAAACCCAACAATTTCCAAGAGGAGAAAGGAGGCAATAGGTAATTCATGTAATAAGTCCAAATGTGAAAAAAAAAAAAAAAAAAATGGAAAAATGTAGCAGGCTGCACCCCTATCTGGCTAGAGTCCTGTTTTGCCTAAGTTCCTACAGGTAGTCATGGATCTATCCCTTCTTAGCGCCTCTTTATTTATTTTTTTATTATAATACATATGTTTAGCTCCTGTCTATTGAACCTTCTTGTAAAATTTATATCTTCTCACCTTGAGTCCATTCAGCTACAGATAGCCATGCAAATGGAACCCAGGATAAAAAAAAAAAAAAAAAAAAAAAAAAAAACATCTATTTGGGGACCTCAAATAGACTACTGCAGGAAGACCCTGATTGCCTTTCTGTTTTCAATGCCCCTTATGAGCCTGAAGTAGCCAGAGCAGTTGTCACTCCTTTCCCTAACAACAGTTAGGGACAGTTCTTCAGAGGTGAGAAATGAATAAGAAAGGGTAAATAGTAAAACAGGCAATTAGGATAATGGGCTTCAAAACATCTCATCTAAAGGAAAGGCTGCTCCATGAAATTAACTTGCAGAACCATACCTGACATTCCAGCTGACCTTTGGTCTAGGAGAAGTGGGAAAATGGAAATGGTAGTGGACCTGAGCAGAGGCTACAGGAAAGTTCAAACTCAAGGGCTAAAAGTGCACAGCCAATCAGAAGGTCCTGGTTGAACCAAATAGCCTTGGCCTTTGTCTAGTTCCTGTTTAGCATAGATCTTGACCACTAGCATTAGCCTGATAGCTATATTTACTACTAAACAAAACACACCAAAATGGAACTCTTCAATCAGGTCCTCTTTAATCCTGCAAAAACTCTGCTGTTTATTTTTTCCTCAAATAAATCTTATTCATTTCACTCTTGGAAAACAAAAACATGGCAACAGCAAATATGAGAGAGAGAGGGGAGAAAGAAAAATATTCAATAGAAGACATAAGGGGAGAGAATAACATAAATACAAAGCAGCAAAACAAAAAAAAAATATTAGTAGAAAATACCAAAAAAAATATTTGTACAAAATTAAAAAACCCTCTTTGTCCTTGTTCAATGAGTGGGAAAAATTGCACATCTGCAAACTGGACATTCAAAATGCTTCTCTTTGTCTTCTTAGGGTACAGCCCCCTTGGACAGGGTAAAAGCTGGTGTCATTTAGCCCCCTCCTATTCTATCCTTGCAGTGCTCATCAGGTGACTAGCAGGAATTAATGTTGATTGGAGTAGGTTGGAATATCTCTAATCTGCTTTATATGCCAGAGGGAACTAGAGCAGAATGCATAAATTACCAGATAAAGATTCTCTTTGAGGCTACTTGAGCCAGGCCCTACAGGAGCAGGATGCACATCATTGCTGGAGTGTGTCAGTGAGCTAGTTCATAATGCTAAACATAAAAAATTGTTTCTCTGGACCCTTTGCTACTGTGCACTCAGAGGGTGGGGAAACACCAGTTATGAGTGATGACACCAGATGCCCCTGATGGTAGGGAGAGCAATAGGGTCTTTGATTGGTACTTGGAGAAAGGCAGAAGTCTCCAAATCCTGCATCACCTGCTAGCCTCCACCTGTGTACAACTGTTGAACTCCTGGTGGTTTGTGAAAGAGCCTCTCCCTCCAGGGTTAAACTGAATCTGAGATTCCATCCAATGAGCCAGTGCAACAATATTTTCAAGAGGTCCCAGTGATTAAAAATTCAGGGGTCTTTGACTTTCAGAGTAGTGGATTTGGACAACAGGGCCCCTCTTGTAATGGCTCCAACTTATGGCACCATGAGAACATGCAGTGAAGTGCGGAGAACATCCCCAGAACCAGTTCACCATCTACATCCCTGGTCTATCATCTGTTTAGACTACATTGTTGCAGAGTTCTAAGTCCTATGCCTGCAGTGCTTCTGGGACTTTTCTTCTTTCACCTCAACCCTTGCTGATGAGTTACCTGGTACTGCTGAGCCCATGATCTGTGCTGAACATTCTCTATCACAATCCAGTGGATAATAATGTGTTTCTCAGGTCAGTTTCTGTCCTCTGTTGAACTACAACATTCTCCCATGGTCAAATACCACAATGAGTGGCCTGTCTCCATCTGATTGAACTCTATCTCTGGACAAGCAGGCAAATGCTGGTTGTCTCTAATCTACCATCTTGCCCCGCTCATTTAAATTTGATTGAACAACATTTCCCCCCTGAATATTTGGGAGAAGATGCTAAGAGAATTCAAGTCTGATGCTTCCAGTAATTGGGAACTTCTAAAACTGAAAGGTGAATTCTCATGGAGTTGTTTTATTACCAGGAATTTTGTATTTGTCATAGTTGATTCTATTCTCCAAGCCTCTCATTATGGGACAGGTATGTTTACAGAATTTACCAGACCAAACCTCCCTCTTGTCAATAAAAGAGGTGTCCTGAAGTTACAACTCTGTACCCAAAACAGCCTTCCAAAATGTGGTGGGACCCATTTTGAAAGTCATATCTTTTAAAAGATTAGCCAGTGAACTTCACTCAAATACCCAAGATAAGTGAAAATATTGAAAAATTCAAATTTCCAGCAACACTTTCTCTAGTTGTGTTGAGTCATAGCCCTCAAGAAGGGAAATGGCCTCAGAAGTGCCTTGAGACTGACTGACTTTAGATAGTGACATCAGGTAGAAAATATATGACTCTATTCAATGTCATTATGTTCCTGACTTATCTCCAAAGTAATTCAACCGCTGCATAAATCTTGAGGAGTTCTATGAATACTGTGTACTGTCATGATACATCAATCAACGAGAAAGACAGAAAGATGAGCCATACCTTGAAACTGAGGTAGTGAATAGAGTTACAGTAAGCAGACAGAAGTCTTGGATCCCACCAAAGTCAGATTTCTGTTAACAAAAATACCAAGTGTAACAGGAATGAAAGACCACAGATGCAAATGTGAGCCTAACAAAAACTGAGAGTGAGAATTCTATTACTTAGTGCCCAGAATCTCTCCTAAAAGGGACAGACTACAGTACAGTAACCTTAACCTGACTGGACCAAAGGATGCATGAAGAGCTCATGGACATTAAATGTCTTACTCAGGATTGGGTCAGGGGTTGATTTACTTAATCCCATACCTTCATATAAACCCTGAGAAAACAGCCACTCTCTGGAAACCCTCTCTTGGAACCCCTCCCTTGCAGGACTTCTGCTTCTTTCTATTACTTTAATAAATTCTGTTACTCTACCCTAACTCTTCCACTATTTGTGTCTGTGAAATTTATTTATTGAATTTGCGAGACAAAGAATCCACTAAATTCCATGGTCTGGTTACAAAACGATTCTAGCACAAATGTGTCAGGAAAACTCGTCTGATTTAATAAAAGGTATTGCCTTCTGTCCTGCTTTGCATAATTGTGGACCCCAGAATTGGGCTGAAATTGAACACCTATGAGATTACATATAGAAGGCCCTTTCAGATCTCACTAAGAATGAATTCTCCACATTTAAAATATCAAGAGAGAATCAAATATTCTGTACAAAAGCTGAGAAAAACCCTAATCTCTACATAGGGGTTTCCTTCTTCTAGGACAATGCTCTACCCTCAGGACCCTACACATCCTTTCCAGCCAGAAGACTCAGTCCTGCTGAAGAAATGGAAAAAAACAAGGAACAGAGGAGCAACTCATGGAAAAGTAGCCAGTCCCTAGAAATGTGCAGGAGCCCTGTTTGGGGAGATGGCTAAGATTGCGGTTGACTACGGGCCATGGAGATGTTTGGGCATTGCCGCCTTCCGTAGTCTCACGGGACTTGGCCCGGGATCTCGAAGGACTTGGTCCGGGATATCGAGAGACTTGAGGCGAGATTGCTGATCGGGTCTTTGCCATTTTGGTGTGTTGGTTTTGGTGGTGTGTGTGGAGCGTGTTAAAGTCATTGTTAGAGCCAGAGAGAAAAGTTATCAGAATAAAAAGCCTATTTCCAGTTCGCCTTTGAACTTCTTTGCGTGGCTTCGTTGCTCCAAGCGGCCATCGCTTCAGGTGGCAACAGAAATGTACTCCTAACTGCTCAGATGTCTCTGAATCTCACTGGTTTTAAATCACCGTTTATCACATCTAAGGAGAAAATGCACCATGAAAAGATGACTCACCTGTTAAATCTGGGGATCCACAGTCACGTGGCTAGCTGGAAATCCCACAAGAGTACTTCACATATCTTTTCAGGAGACAAGCAACAGATGGGACATCTCAACCAATCATGGGTTCAATTATTGTTCTGCTTAAACATCTGTATCTCTTCCTAAACCCTCATTAGATTCACTTCAACCAAGTTACAGATTTGGCTCCCAGTTTCTGAGCTCTATCATTGGTTGATGGCTGGGAATGTGAGGAGCTCCCAATGATGACCACTACCCCACTGTCTTGGAAAATTCAGGCCACCAATCTAAGTGCATGGCAGTAGTTTTATAATTGTATGAAGAACTAGACAGAATGCAATCTCCCATGTGTGATGGAAAATGCTTACTTATTCCTTCTAAGCCATGAGATGTGCAAAATCAAGGCTGAGAAAAGAACATTTGTTCTAGGATTAGAAAAGGGTTACAAAACTCTGGACAAAGGCTATGGAGTTGGCAATAAAGCCATACGTCTATTGGCTTGATAAACTCAATTGGATGAGAGAGTGGTCTAATATACTGATGCACTAAATTACTTTCATCAGACTCCCAAGGAGATAGATTGGACTCACTAACAGATATTGTTTAAGTCAGCTATTTCACTGCTGTGACTTAAAGACACACACACACACACACACACACACACAAAAAAAAAAAAAAAAAAAAAACTGTATAGGAGGAAATATGTATTTGAGGGCTCACAGTTTCTGAGGTCTTAGTCCATAGAAGGCCAGTTCCATTGATCTGGATTTGAGGTGAGGCTGAATAACATGGTAGAAGAGTGTGGTGCGGGAAAGAAGCTCACATAGTGATCAGGAATCGGGAAGAGTCCACTTGCCAGATACAGATATATACACAAATCCATGCCCAAAATCCCACCTTCTCCAACCACACCCTACCACTTCAATTACCATTCAGTAAATCCTTATCACTGATAGGTTAAGACTGTCATGACCCAATCAATTCTCCTCTGAACTTTATTGCATTGTCTCACATGTGAGATTTTGGGGGATACCTCACATTCAAACCATAATAGATATGAAATGACACTGTCACTCCAACAGAGACTATGTGCATTGGCCTATAAAAGCATTATTGAAAAAGAAAAGCATCTTCTATGCTGATTTATTCCAAATGTTTCTTGTATTGAAATGATGGTGGCCCAGGTTTCAGTGCACCCATTAAAAGAGTAAAGGGAAGACTCACTGTTACTGTCAGAGCTTCCACTTTGCATCCACGTCCCTGGCCTGGAGAGGGGTACATCATATGTCACATCAACCTGGAGTCCCCACTGCACACACTTACCTTTTTCATAGGTGGTCACTATTTTATTATGTTTTTGGTATTAGTGAGTCTTAAGCCAGTCACCCACAGAAACATCTCATCCAGAGAATATAGGCTTGGCATCAAAACACCTGAAACAGGAAAAAAAAGAATAGTAAACTCACTTTTTGACATTAAAAAAAAAGGATTTAGTTTTGGTTTTGTTTTTTTTTACATAGGGAGGCATTAATTCAAGGATGTAACATATTCTTAAGTGATTAGAATGGGAATGACGGTGGAATAAATTTGATTTTACTTTCCTGTGTACATATATAAATACACTACATGTACATCTCCACATCATGTACAATACACAATTGGGATCAGAGTTAGAATAATTACAATAAATATGTCAACATATACTGTACAGTCATGTATAACTCAAGAGAACAAAGTTTAAAAGTTTTTAAAAAGAATATACTAAGATGTTTAATCACCACCTATTGTCTCATTTCCATGAGGAAAAATAAAACTTCCTACCTCCTAGCCAAAAAAAAAAAAAAAGGAAAGAAAGAAAAAAAAAAGAAGGGATAAAATTCAGTACCAAGGATTAGCTCTCCGATTGGTATTCACCTCTAGGTTTTCCAACTGTCATTTATCTTGACTTACATATTCCCATTTCTATAAGGACAGATAATATACAGAGAGCCACACACCTTCCCTAGAAGGCTACCACTTGGTAATGATTAGTGCAAGTGTTCCTTCTTGTGCCTTCTAGGATTTTATCACACAAATACCTTCTGACCAACCTTTTATCTTAAAAGGGTAGGCTGATTAATACTCTCCCATAACAGTGGTTAGATGTGAATTATGATGACTCTCAGTTTTAGAGAGCTGTCCTATTCTGAGTTGTGGTGAGAATCAAAATGAGATTTCCTAAAAATACTTATTTTTTCCATATTTTTATTGGTGCATTATAGCTATACATAATGGTGGAATTTGTTGTTACGTATTGATGTATACATACAATATAACAATATAGTTTGGCCAATACCACTCCCTGGCACTACTAATTCCTCCCACCCTTGGTCATTTTCTTCGACTGATCTCCCTTTCAATTCCATGCGATGTGCCACCATGTTTCTTTTCCTTTCTCCTACATACCTTCCATATATGAGAGAGAAAAAAAAAAAAATATATATATATATATATATATAATATATATACTGTATATTTTTAAAAATCTAAGTTCATCAGGGATATTTGTCTATAGTTATTGTTTATTTTTTTCTTGACATGTCCTTATCTGGTTTTGATATATGTGTTACACTGGATTCTTAGAATGATTTTGGAATTGGTCCTTCCATTTAAATTTCATGGAATAATTTAAGGAGTATTGGCATTATTTCTTCTTTAAAGGTTTGGTAGATCTCAGCTGGAGATCCGCTCAGACCTGGGTTTTTCTTTGTTGGAAGGCTTTCTATTACTGCTTCTATCTCATTACAATTCGTTGGTCTCTTTATGTTTTCTATTTCCTTTTGATTCAGTTTTTTTTCAGATCGTATTTATCTAGAAATGTATCCATTTCGTTTAGATTTTCCTCTTTGTTGGAGTACAAGTTTTCAGAATAGTCCCAAATGACCCAATTGATTTCTGTGACATCTATAGTGATTTCTCCAGTTTTTTTGATACCAGGGATTTAACTCAGGGGCACTCAATCCCTCAGCCACATCCCCAACCCTATTTTGCATTTTATTTAGAGACAGGGTCTCACTGAATTGCTAAAGACCTCACCATTGCTGAGGATGGCTTTGAACTTGCAATCATCCTGACTCAGCTGGGATTACAGGTGTGTGCCACCATACCCAGATTAATTTCTCCTTTTTTATCTCCATTTTTAATCTCTTACTATTCCTTATATTTGCCTAACGGCTTATCAGTATTGTTTATCTTTTCCAAGAACCAACTCTGTTTCATTAATCCTTTTATTGATTTTTATTATGAAGTTCATTGATTTTGGATCTGATCTTGGTTATTTTCTTCCTTCTAATGATTTTTGAATTGGCTTGTTCTTCTTTTTCAAAGGATTTGAGATGCATCAGTAGTTTGTTTATTTGAGATCTTTCTGATTTTCTTATGTAGGTATTCATGACTATAAAGTTTCTTCATAGTATCTCAGAGGTTCTTTTATGTGTACCATGAGGCACACTGGAGTTAAGAAGTTTTTATATTTCTCCGTTTATTTCTTCTATCACCAATTCATTATTCAAAGGTATATTGCCCAATCTCCATGTCTTTCCATAATTTCTGTGGAGCTTTATCATGTGAATTACTAATTTTCTTTCATTATGATCTGATAAGATGCAAATAAGTCTATCATTTTTTTTTGTATTTCCTAAGGGTTTTTTTTTGTGGCCTAAGATATGACCTATTTTGGAGTAAGTTTTCTGAGCCACTAAGAAAGTGTATTCAGTTGTTTTGAATGAAATATTCTATATATGCTGTTAAGTCCATTTGATTTACTTTTTTCTTTTCAAAAGAGTCTTTACAGTGTCTGGATGACCTTTCTAATGGTGAGGGAGGTGTGTTGAAATCACCCAGTATTATGATACTGAGGTCTATTTGAGGCTTCAATTTGAGTAGTTTCCCTTTTATGTAACAAGTTGTGCCCAAATTTGGATATACCTATTTATTATTGTTATATCTTTTTAATGGATTGCTCCTTTTACAAGTATGAAGTGATCTTTTTTGTCTCTTCTAATTAGTTTTGGTTTTAAGACTGCTTTTTCAGATATAAGAGTAAGATATTCCTGCATCTGTTCAGGCTCCATTCACATGGCATATTAGTTACTATCCTTTCACTTTCAGACTGTGGCTGTCATTGCTGTAAGGTGTGTCTCTTGCAAACAAAATACAGGTGGATATCATTTTTAATCCATTGTGACAGCTATGCTTTTTAATTGGAGAGTTGAGAATATTTATATTCAATGTTCTCATAGAGAGATGTTTATTAATTCCTCTCATTTTGATTTATTTATAATGTTTTACTTGGTCCTGTTTTTTATTTCCTTAGCTACTCTAAATGAGATTTGTTTATTTGTGAGATCAGGGGTTTATTTTTATTTTTCTGTGTGGAGTATTTAAGTAAGTACTGCAGTGCCAGTTTAGTAGGCATATATATATTTTTTTTTACTTCTGTTTATCCTGGAAGATTTTTATATCCTATTTGAATTTGGAGAATGGCTTTGGGGAATATAGCAGTTTTGGGTGAAGTTTTTTCACTTTCCTTTTATTTTTTAAAATTTATTGGTTCATTTTAGATACGCACAACAGTAGAATCCATTCTGACATAATTATAAGATCATGGAATATATCTTGTTCTAATTCAGACCCCAGTGCCTCTCCTTTCCCTTCACTCATTACACCTTCTGTTCCCTTCTCTCTACTAGTCTTTCTGCCATTTACCCATAGTTCTTATTAATTAATTTCTTCTGAATGTACATGTTGGTGAGATTTACTGTGGAAAATTCATATAGGTACACAGGAAAGTTATGTCAGATTTATTCCAGCATCTTTTCATTCTCCATTCTTCCTTTATTCCCTTCATTCCCCTTTATATACTACACAGAACTTCTATTCTTTTTTCATCCCCCCTTATTATGGGAAAGATTCCACATATTAAAGAAAACATTCTATATTTTGTTGTGGGGGATTGGCTTATTTCAATTAGTATGACAGTCTCCAGATCCATCCATTTACCAGCAGATGTCATAGAGTCATGAAGTTGGAGAATATAATGCTAAGTGAAGTTTGCCAATCCCAAAAAGCCAAAGCCGAATGCTTTCTCTGATATAAGGAGGACTATTCCAGTGGGGTTGGGATGGGGAGCATAGGAGGATTAGAGGAATACTAGAATGGCCAATGGGGGGGAGGGAGGGGAAGGGAGGGGCCAAAAGGATGAAGAAGAAAAAAAAATGATGGCAGAATGAGATGGATATCACTACCTAAGGGCATGTATTAAGTCATGAATGGTGTGAATATACTTTGTATACAACCAGAGATATGTAAAAATGTGCTCTATAAGTATAATATGAAATGTAATGCATTCTGCTGTCATTCATAACAACTTAGAATTAAAATAATGACAAAAAGTATTTCTACATAGGTAATACATATTAATGTGAATATACCATGAGTTACATATATTTCTCTTACATATGTGTGTGTATATTTTACTAGATACTGAATTAAAGCAATGGAAACATGAAAAAAATTTAAAAAAATATCTATACCCTTACTTCTCACCCTGTCTGAAAATCATATCAAAATGTATCAAAGACCTTGGACTCTGTATCCTGACCATCAAATGAGCCACCTCCTTCCACCACACTCTTCTGCCATGATGTTCTGCCTTTCCTCAAGCCCCCAGGGAATTCCAGTTATCTATGGATTGAGACCTCTGAAACCCATAGATGTGACGGACCCCTGCCCATGTCCAGACACCATGTCAGATCCTCAACCGCATCCGTGTGGACCCTGACTTGCTGGCTTCCCCAAAATTCAACCAATGCAGGGCTCTCCAAGCCCTCTTCAACTTGGGACACTGTAACTGCTGCCGTAGTCCCCTCCACATGGTAACCTGCACCTGGAGACACTGGAGAGGGTCTTGAGATAGTGCCTACTGCAACAATGCACATCACAGTGCTCCATCACTGAACACACTGCACAATGTCACTGCATGGCCCGCCTCACTGCCCCATCTCTGAAAGTGGTCAACTTCATCTTTGGACACCTTTGTCACCATCTTGGGTTATCTCTGCTGATTCCATCACCATCTTTAGTTAGGGCAATTCCCACCTTGGGACACTGCTGGGGCCTAGAAGCAATATCAAGGTAGTTATAGTCCCCCAACACCCCCCACACACAGCCACCAAACTGGCACAGCACTTGCAGCTACATGGCCAGCCCATAGCTCTCAAAGCCTGGTTCTGATACACCCAATACAGAATAACTTTCTGTGACAGGTGCACAGGCTCCAGTGCTTAGCCCACAGGACCTCCAGAGAGAGAGGTTCCTGATTGGGAAGTAGAAAGGGAGGGGTGTGTGAGAGTTACTGTTTAGATACTAAACTAGAGACCAGGAATTTTGGGGTCTACAAGTAATCTAAGGGTCTAAGACCAGGTACCAAGATCACACCAGTGGGCCCCAAAAGAGATCCTTGGGGTGCAGTCTTCCAACAAGTACCAGCAAGTGCTATACCTCACCTCCAGGAGTTCTGCCTTCAAAACCAACCCTCCCACACTAATAACTTTCACCCCCCTGAGTGTGGAGATACCAGAGAACATCATACAACCCCACCTATCAAATGAGAAGAGAAGCAGGGAAAATTTTGAACTCCAACAGAAACAATCATTCAATTTTCCTTTGAGTTTTTTTCTTCTTTTCCTCTCTTCCCACTGTCACATCCCCAACATTCTCATGCATTAGGCTACTGAGGACTGGGATGTCTGAATAGCATATTACAGTTTTTTGTATATTCTTTTATCTTTTATTGTTACTTTTTTTTCTTTTCCTTATTAATTTTTTTTGTTTGTGTGGTTTTGGTTCATCCCCCTTTTCTTCCTGCTTATCTGGCTTCCCAAAATCTCTTTCTCTCTTTTCTCCTGCTATTAACCAACTTCTTTTGATTCTTCATACATGCTTACTAAGATCTAATACCTCTATATTCTCACCTTCTACCTCCTTAACATCTCAACCTACACTCGCTTGTTCTCTCTTTTCCCACCATTAGAAACTGTAGAACCTTTCACAAACCTACTGTTTATATTGTACATAATAATCAAATACATCATTTCTGCCTATTGAGACTCAATTGAAAACATCTTAATAGGAGATATTTGGCTTAAAGTTGCATATTATTTGCATTGGGACCTGTTAATATTGATATACCCCTTAAAAGAGAGGTATTGGAAACCTGCAGAGACACTGTAAGTCTGTAAAGTAGAAACTGTAATTTCAAACTGCTGGAAGGGAAGAAACACAAACAACATGAAAAGTCAAGGCAAGAAAGTGCCCTAAACAAGCCAAAATACTACATTATTAGAACCCAAGGCCAGCACAGTAGAAGAAATGTCAGAGAAGGAGTTCAGGACGTATATAATTGAAATGTTCTGCAAACTAAACAATGAAAGCAAACACAGCCTACAAAAGATCACTTTGATAAAGAGCTATATGAGCAAATACAGGAAACAAAAGATTACTTTGATAAAGAGAGATTCTGATAAAAAGAAAACAAACAAACAGAAATCCTTCAAATGAAGGAAACAATAAACCAAATTGAAAACTCAATAGAAAACATCACCAACAGAGTAATCACTTGGAAGACAGAACCTCAGACAATGTAGACAAAATATATAATATTGAAAATAAAGTGGATCAAAGAGTAAAGATGGTAAGAAACTGTGAGCAGATCATCCAAAATGATGGGCTAACATGAAAAGATCAGATTTAAGAATTATTGGAATAGCAGAAGGCATAGAGATACAAACCAAAGGAATGAATAACCTCTTCAATGAATAATATCAGAAAATTTTACAAACCTGAAGAATGAATTAGGACATGAAATGCAAGAGGTTTACAGGACACCAGATGCACAAAATCACAACAGATATACACCAAGTCACATTATAATGAAAATGCCTTTAATACAGAAAAAAAGGATAGAATTTTAAGACTGCAAGAGAAAGGAATCAGATTACATATAGGACGAGACCAATTCAGATCTCATCAGATTTCTCAACACAGACCCACAAAGCTAGAAGATCCTGGAATAACATAGACTAAGCTCTGATAGAGAGTGGACACCAACCAAGAATCTTATATGCAGCAAAAACAAGCTTTAGATTTGATGAAATAAAAACCTTCCATGATAAACAAAAGTTAAAAGAATTTACAATAATATAAAGAACACAAAAAAAAAATTAACACCAAAGAAGCAAATAACCCAATCAACAAATGGGCTAAGGAACTGAAAAGACACTTCACAGAAGAAGAAATACAATTGAGCCACAAATATATGAAAAAATGTTCAACATCTCTAGCAATTAGAGAAATGCAAATCAAAACTACTCTAAGATTTCATCTCACTCTTTTCAGAATGCCAATCATCAAAAATGCAGGCAACAATAAATATTGATGAGGATGTGGAGAAAAAGGTACACTCATACATTGCTGGTGGCACTGCAAATTGGTGCAACCACTCTAGAAAGCAGTATGGAGATTCCTCAGAAAACTCAGAATGGAACCACCATTTGACCCAGCTATCCCACTCCTTGGTTTATTCCCAAAGGACTTAAAATCCACATACTATAGTGATGCAGCCACATCAATGTTTATAGCAGCTCAACTCACAATAGCTAGACTATGGAACCAACCTAGGTGTCCCTCAATAGATGAATGGATAAAGAAAATGTGATATATATATATATATACTCAATGGAATATTACTCAGCTTTAAAGAAGAGTGACATTATGGCATTTGCCAGTAAATGGTTGGAGTTGGAGAATACCATGCTAAGTAAAATAAGCCAATCTCACAAAACCAAAGGCCAAATGTTTTCTCTAATATGCGGGCACTAATTCACAATAAGGTGGGGGGCACTAGGAAAAAGTAGCAATACCTTAGATTAGGTAGACGGAAGTGATGGGAGGGTAGTTTGGGGATGTGGGGATGGGAAAGATAGTAGAATGAATCAGATATTATTACTGTATGTATATATGTGACTACATGACCAATATGATTCTGCAGCTTGTACACTTAGAAAAATGAGAAATTATATTCCAGGTATGTCTGATATATCACAGTGCATAAATGCATTCTACTGTCATGTATAACTAACTAAAACAAATAAAAAATTTAAAAGAAAACAAAAGAATAAATGACCTAGCTTACCATAAAAAGAAAAGAAAAGAAAAGAAAAGCCTGCAATATAGAGAACCTTTTTGGCAAAATATTCCATGAGAAGAAAATGAAAAATAACAATGAAAATCAGCAAAGGGAGAAACTACACTAAAGGGAAAGCAAATCAAAGAAGAAACCAGGTCAAGTTAAAAAAAATAAACAAAAGTGACCAGATATACAAACCATGTCTCAATAATAACTCTGAATTTTAATGGCCTAAACTCATCAATCAAAAAGACTGGCAGATTGGACTTTGTTCAAAAAAGAACTAACAATATGCTCCCTTCAAGAGACTCATTTAATGGGAAAAGACATCCATGGACTGAAGGTTAAAAGTTGGGGAAAAAACACACCACTCACATGGACTGTGTAAACAACCAGGGGTTTCCATCCTCATATCAAATTAAGTAGGACTTACATCAAAGTTATTCAGAAGGGATAAGAAGGGACATTTCATACTGCTTAAGGGAATCATACATCAACAAGACATAACAATTATAAATATATATGCCACAAACAACAGAGAATCTATGTACGTCAAATAAACTCTTCTCAATTTCAAGAATCAAATAGACCACAACACAATAATACTGGGTGAATTTAACACACCTCTTTTACCACTGACTAGATCCTCCAAACAAAAAGGAAACTATAGAACTCAATAATGCAACCAATAATTTAGGCTTAATAAAAACATACAGAATATTTTATCAATCAAAGTATGAATATACTTTCTTCTCATAAGCACAAGGAGTCTTCTCTAAAATAAACCATATATTATGCCACAAATCAACTTTTAGCAAACACAAAAATAAAATAGCAATACGACTCTGCATTCTATCAGATCATAATGAAATAAAATTAGAAATCAATGATAAAATTTAAAAAGTACAAGCTACTCCAACACCTGGAGACTAATTAACATTCTATTGAATGAACAATGGATAGCAGAAGACATCAGAGTGTAGACTAAAAAGTTCTTAGAGGTAAATGAGAACACTGATACAGCATATCAGAATCTCTGGGACAGTTCTAAGAGGAAAGTTCTAACTCTGAAGGCAGTTCTAAGAGGAAAGTTCATTGCATTTAGTTTGTTCCTTAAAAGAATAAAAAGTCAACAAATAAATGACCTAACATTACATCTCAAAGAAAAAGAAGAATAAATCAAAACCAAAAGTAATAGAAGACAGGAAAAAATTAAAATCAGAGCTAAAATCAATGAAACTGAAACAAAAGAAGCAATTGAAAAAAAAAAAAAAAACTAACAAATCAAAAAGTTGATTCTTTGAAAAAATAAATAAAATTGATAAATCCTTAGCTACACTAATCAAGAGAAGGAGAGAGAACACTCAAATTACTAAAATTTGTGTTGATAAAGGAAATATCATGATAGACACTAATGAAATACAGAAGATAATTAGAAACTACTTTTAAATTTATACTCCAACAAAATAGAAAATCTAGAAGACATCAAGAAATTTCTAGAGTCATATAATCTACCAAACCAAGCCAGGAGGACATACACAACTTAAACAGATAAACTTCAAGCAATAAAATAGAAGATCCCATCAAAAGTCTACCAACAAAGAAAAGCCCAGTACCAGTCAGATTCACAGCTGAGTTCTAAAAGACCAAAAAAAAAAAAAAAAAATACCAATACTCCTCAAATTATTCCATGAAATAGAAAAGGAGGGAACCCTTCCAAACACATTATATGAGGACAGTATCACCCTGACATCAAAATCAGACAAAGAAATATCAAGAAAAGAAAATCAGACCAACATCTCTAATGAACATGGATGACATAGATGCAAAAATTCTCAATAAAATTCTGGAAAAATAAATACAAAAACATATTAAAAAGACAATGCACCATGATCAAGTAGAGTTCATCCCAGGGATGCAAGGTTGCCTTAATATATGGAAATCAATAAATATAATTCTTCACATCCATAGACTTAAAGATTAGAATCACATGATCATCTCATTCAATGCAGAAAAAAATTTGACAAAATACAGTACTACATCATGTTCAAAATACTAGAAAAACTAGGGATAATAGGGACATATATCAACATTGTAAAAGCTATCTATGCTAACCCCCAGGCCAACCTCATTCTAAATGGAGAAAAAAATGAAAGCATTCCTCCTAAAAACTGGAACAAGACAGGGATGACTTCTTTCTTCACTTCTATTCAACATTATCCTTGAAACTCTAGCCAGAGCAATTCGACAGAAGAAAGAAATTAAAGGAATACAAGTAGGTAAAGAAGAATTCAAACTATCTCTATTTGCTGATAACATGATTCTATATTTAGAAGATCCAAAAATTTCATCAGAAAACTTCTAGAACTAGTAAATGAATTCAAGCAAAGCAACAGGATACAAAATTGATATCCATAAATCAAATGCATTTCTGTACATCAGTGACAAATCTTCTTAAAGACAAATTAGGGAAACTACTTCATTCAGAATAACCTCAAAAAAAATACTTGAAAATCAACCTAACAAAAGCAGTGAAAGAGCTCTACAATGAAAACTGCAGAACACTAAAGAAAGTAACTATAGTAGACCTTAGAAGTTGGAAAAATCTCACATGCTCTTGGATAGGCAGAATCAATATTGTCAAAAGGCCATACTACCAAAAGAACCATACCAATTTAATTCAATTCCAATAAAAATCCCAACATCATTCCTTATATAAATAGAAACAAGCAATCATGAAATTTATTTGAAAAAATAAAAGACCCAGAATAGCCAAAGCAAACCTTAGTAAGAAAAGTGAAGCAGGAGGCATCACAATATCAGATCTTAAATTATACTATGAGCTATAGTAAGAAGAATGGCATGGCATTGGCACCAAAATAGACATGCAGACACTGATACAGAATAGAAGATACAGAGACAACCCCACATAAATACAGTTATCTCCTATTAAACAAAGGAACCAAAAACACATATTAGAGAAAAGATGGTCTCTTCAACAAATGGTTCTGGGAAAACTGGAAATTCATATGCAGCAAAATAAAAGTAAACATAAATCTCTCACCATGCACAAAACACAACTCAAAGTGGATCAGGAACCTAGGAATTAGACCAGAGGCTCTTCTGGACTCCTAAATGGCAATAAATAAAATCAAAAATCAATAAATGGGATGGATTGAAACTTAAAAGCTTCTTTTCAGCAAAAGAAACAATCAGGTGAAGAAAGCCTACATTTTGGGAGCAAATTTTTGCCACACACACACAGATTGCACAGACCAATAATCTCCAGGATATCTAAAGAACTCAAAAAACACCAAAATAAACAAATAAACAAAAACTGGAGGAAGGAAGTCACTGGGGGCTGTACCTTTTGGATTTATAAGAGAGGTTTTGAGCTCTTAGTTTTGAGTCCCTGAAAACCCATGGTACAAAAAGATGCAGTTTCTGGACAACATGCCACCAGATTCACTGATAATTTAGCCTACCAATGCAGTTTGCTTCAGCATGGTCCTGCAGAGATGCAAAACATTGCAGAAAGGGAGGTCTTGCTTTGATAAATTTATATCAGAGAACCAGTAAGCTCTTCCATGCTCCTTTTGCAATTTGATGGACTGCTGCTGTCCTGGGTTCTTCTTCAATGTTGATATTTCAATATCAAACAGATGAATTAAAATTATTTTTTAATCAAACCATCATTGTTGTAATCTAAGTGAATAGGGCTTGAAGAAGATATCACGTCTCTGCACAGTCATGATGGAACAGTAACATCACTGTGGATGGGAGCATCATTCATCTATTCCCTGAAACATCACTTTTCATTTGCTGCAGTATTGTGGGAGTACATGTTACACTATATTTTCAGGAACCTGCAATTAGTAAGTGCCGACTTATCCATCTATGATTCTTTTTTGTCAGGAAACAGCACCAGAGATACACAGTGTGACACCAAAATCACCACCAAATAAATGCAAGACCCAGAACAGTGAGAAATTCTCTCAGTACAGAGCACCCCACACTATTTGATTTGTATAATGAGAATCTTGTTAATGAGAACGTTACACCACCAGTAGGAATGTGCAGAATCAGATAACAGTCATCTCCCTCTCTGATCCCTATGGAAGGAGCCACTTGAATCTTTACTCTCAGAATGATCTGCATTCTCACTACACTGCAGTCTCCTCACACTGCACAATTGTCATATTTTCTTTTTCCTCTTAACCCCAAATTCCTAATGGTAAAGTATCTTTATTAACATTGGTTACCTTGGGACAGAGCAGGAGCATGGTCATGGGCATCTGTAGACTGACAGTGATCAGGCTTTTATGTAATTTGAACTGAGAAAGTGAGTCTTCCCATTGAGCAGCAGGGGGCACTGTGGGACTGTCTCCATCTGCACAGCTGGGTGAAAATTCCTTAGGCACAAGGATGGATGGTGGAACTGCACTCTATGGTGGAGATGCAGCAGTTTTGTCTTATCTGAGATTGGTCTAAGCACTGCCTCCTGAAGAGCTTCCTGCCATACTTTCATCAACCAGCACCTGAATAGATGCATAAGGAGGGGAATGGCAGGGAATGGCTAGGACCACATTTGCCTCAATTACTCATGCCCTGTGAAACCAGTGGAGAGGATAAGAGATGCCACCAGTAGATTATGCCAGTTTGAACCTCAGGGGGAATTTGTCCAAAATGGCCTGGGGTTTTTTCCTCCTCTTGATCTTGTCTCATTTCTCATGATGGGGCAGCATCCTCACTTGAGTCAGACCCCCTGCCTTAGATCTTCCAGCAACTCACACTTTGATCACATATGCTCAACCTTGAGTATCTTGTTTGCAGGTTCCTTCTCCTAGATTAGGCTGACTCAGCCATTTTCACTCTCCACAAGACTCACATGTACCCTGAGACTTGGCTTCAGTGCTGGTGACTTTGGAGTACACTAGTACCAGTAGAAGCCAAGAAGCCATTCCCACCTTCCCAGTGTCTCTTTTATTACTACTCAGACTCAAGTAAACAGCAGGGCTTCAGGATCTCCAGCCACTTCTCTGGACTAAATGATACTTCAGCTAATGCTGGTGTTCTGCACATCTCTGAGGTGCAAAATGAGGATGAGGCTATTATTGTAATATTTGGCATGACAACTCTAAGCCTTACACAGTGCTCCAGACCCATGTAGAAGAGAGATTAAACCTTTCACTGAATTCTCTCTGCTTGGTGCAGTCACTCTTGCACTACATGGGACCACATCTAACTCAGGTGGCGGCTCTTGTTCTCATTACTTCAATCAGCATCTGATTTTCCTAGGATCAATGTATGGAAAATGTCTTCCTTTGTTCTTAATTGTAAGAAATTGATTTAATCCAGTGGTAATACCTTCCTATCCTACAATATGATTTCTCTATTTCTCTAGGGAGAAAACAGATAAGGAAGAAGGTGGTTGGCCCAGGTTTTCCCTACAAGAATCTAGACCTGACTCAGAAAGAAACATATGGGGTCTGAAAGCTTCTGGGCAGTACCAGGTGTAGCACACTCCAAGTGCAGCCCTACTGACAAGCTCCAATGTCGCTGCCTGCAGCAATTGCCGCTTGCAGCAACAATACCATGGGAGAAAATTTAAAGGCAGAATAGAAATGAAAAAGTTCTTTTATTCTTCTTTCTTCTAACTTCTCTCTCCGGCTCCAACAACCTCTCCAACTCCAACCACCCCTCTAACTAACCTCACCCGGTTAAATACTTTTTGCCTTAACAAGGACAAGTGCTAACAGCTCGAGCTTACAGGTGCGACACAGTGATCACGGGCATAAAAAGATTCTTAGATAAATGCATGAATATCAGGTGGAAATACTTGAACATCTTTTGCGGCTCTCAGCTAACTGCCATCTTAAGCTATCTCTTCAATTAGGGCTCTTAACTCTAAGTGTGAGGTTACCTGCCCCTGCACCTGTTAGTTCCAGCCAGTCTCTGAAAACTCTTCTTCTTTCTATAGGCTCAGAAAAATCAAGTTCTATACCTCCAGTGATGCTGATCGAACAGTTTCTTTGATAGTGAGATGATAATGTATCTGTACAGAATGAGCACAGAGACTCCTAGCAATACACTCCACTTAATCAGGCTCTAAAGTAACCACCACTGTTCTGCACAAAATGAATCTTCTGCTCATACCAAGAATTCAGTGAGGTAAGGGGCATACTCAAATAAAGAAGATCCATCCACAAGAGTGTTGAAGGAAGATCAGAGAGATGCTGGATGCTGTGTTCCAACCCTGGAGTTTTAGAAAACTAATTTGAGGACACCATGGTAAAGCCTGGCCTCCCTTCCTTTCCCTCTCTCTGCAAAAGTGACTGACTATATGGGACTATGGATGTGCATCATCAGAGCACCTTCCCTGACCTAAGATAGTCTGCACTGTTCTCTGCTCTTACACAAGCGTCATATCCCATTCAGGTTTCTCTATCAAGACACCCTAAACTGATGTGCTTATAAACAACAGATAACTATGTTTTACTCTTAAGGGAGGCTGGTAAGTCCAAGATCCAAGAATTGGCAGATTTAGTGTCTGCTGGTGGCCCACTCTCTAGTTCACAGATGACACCTTCTCATTGCATTTACACATGGTACACAGCCACTGCTGGAGGCCAGCCCCAGCCAGGGGGTACAACGTGAGCACTCAACGAAGTACGAAGGCAGAGAAGCAGTGATGGGGAAAATAACACACCGACACACAAGTCAGGCTGTGGAATCTTCTCTCTTTACTTTTTCTTTTTGTTGTTGTAGGTTTTCAAGCATAATTTTTGGCAGTACAGATTGTTTATACTTTCTTTGATGATTTCATTACAGACATGACTTAATTTATAGATTACATTTTAGACATATTAAATTTCTTATTTTATATATTTCAAGGTTTTGAGGTTACTTGCACCTTTTCAAGGCCCTGTACGTGACTGCCTGGGCATATTATAATTTTGTCATTATTTATATAATTAGTTTGGGTGAAAATTTATTTCTCACGGATTCCCTGAAACTGTTTTCTCTGCACACCATTCAGGCTGTGTGATAAAAGTCAACTGTCTCTGTCTGGGATTCCAAAGCACTGTTGTTTTTCTTTTTATAGCAGTTGTTTATAAAACCTAGAAGCAGGGAAAAAGAGGGAGGCAAGGCTGAATGTTAGCTCATGAAGGACTTTTTGCTCTAAGGGATTTATATCTACTTTAAAAGTAAGAGAAATTTATTTTTAATCACAAAAAGACTCTTAAAGCTTATTAACTAGAAATTAAGTACTTATAGAAAAAGGTTTGTGTTACTCTTTTTAAGAAAAGATAAATGTACAGAATTAGTCTGGATCTAAATAATTGAAATAGCGATACCTGGTGGCCATATATGTGAATAAAGAACTGAACAGCAAGTAGAAGTCAAAGTTAACTCTTTCAACACCATGATATCTTTCATTAAAAAGGAGAGGGCTTTATAGAAAATGCCACAACAAACCACCTTATCAATCCTCTTCTTTAAGGACACTAATCTCTTTCATAAGGGTTCTGCCTCATAAAGGGCCCTTGTTCTTAAACAATCAGTCATGGTATTGTGATTACAATATGTACGTTTTGAGGGAAACCAAACATTTTTATCATGCATATAGTAACCTCACCTTTCCCTGATGACTCCAGGGGCATGAACACTGATTCCATTTTTCAGCCATGTATCTCCCCTAACCATCTGGGGCTCTTCTTCCCCACTACTGTTCCTTGCATGGACTTTTACCCACTTTGTTTAAGAAAACATAGACTATTTTGGTGGGATGAGGGGGATTTCATCTACATAGGCCTTTAATTTACCCAGCTCCCCTGGCCCAGCACCAGTTTTCTCATTGGGATGATGAAAGTGTAGAAAATGTTTGATCCTTGCTGAGTTCATTCTTGTAAATGTTATTATAAAGTTTTACCAATGTGAACAACACAGGACATGGTGATATTTGCATTTGTATATGGTACACAGTAAGGGCAGTCACTATTCTTGAATATGCACACTTATTACATGATGGGCCCGCTAAGCAAATTGGGAGAAGGAAGTCATCTCCCTTGTGTTAGTGGACAGTACATTTTGTTGGAATTGTCACTGACCATGTGGTGATGAGACCTTGTTGAGTATCATACAAACCCTGAACACGTAAGTTTGTAGAGAACATTGGTTAGAGATCAGTTGTGCTCTCTTTGATTTTCTTCACTATGTAGACATTGTATGAAAACCTGTTGGGCCCTATCATTATGGATGGCCATCATTGCTCTTTGAATCTGAAGACTGTCACCAAGTGATGCACAACTCAGGGGATCATTGAGGGAACACTGTGTTCATATACCAACACTGAGGGACTTCTCTGGGTCCTGAATGTAACTGCAGCACTACATCCAGGGTGCTGCCAATTGGAGCCACTTGTTTGTGCACCTTTGTTGCGTTTGTGTCCTGGAAATGAGGGGGAACTTTTTTCTACCATTGTCATTTCCCCAGGCTGAGGAAGATGACACAGCAGAGATTTCTTTTTTTTTTTTTAATTTTATTTTTATAATTTTTAATATGTACAACTCATAGTGCATATATTTAGTATCTTTTTACATACAACTGTTTGTATACAAAGTATATTCGTACAATTCAGGTCTTCAATCATGCATTAAGGAAAATGATATCCGTCTCATTCAACCACCTTTTTTTTTTTTCTTTTCTCCCCCTCCCTCCCCTCTTGCTCCCTCCCTTACCCTCCCTTCCCTTGACCATTCTAGTGTTCCTCTAATCCTCCTATGTACCCCCATCCAACAATACTTTGAAATAACCTCCTTATATAAGAGAGAGCATTTGGTACTTGGATTTTTGAGACTGACTAAATTCACTTAGCATTATGTCTTCCAACTTCATCCATTTACCTGCAAATGCCATTAATTTGTTTTCTTTTATTGCTGAGTAAAATTCCATTGTGCATATACACCACATTTTCTTAATCCACTCATTTACTGAGGGACATCTAGGTTGGTTCCACAACCTAGCTATTGTGAATTGCGCAGCTACAAACATTGAGATAACACAGCAGAGATTTCTAAGGGAGAAAGGTCTTGACTTTTTCCTCAGCCTGAGGGTATCAAATAGAATAGATTTGGGGGGTGTCTGTATTTATTGTTCCACAGAGAGAAATATGACAAGTGGAGCAGGGTATCACCTAAGCAAATAGTTCATCAAAAATGACATATCTGACACAATTATATATACATAATATACATAATTAAATACACACACACACACATATATATATATATATACATATATACATATATATATAAATAACAATGAATCTCCAAATCATGTACAACCACATGACTTGGATACTAATTAGAATAAGACATTCCATGTTTACATAAATATGTCAAAATATACTCTGTTGTGTATACCTAAAATGAAAAAATAAAATTAAAAACATGACATTCCATAAATTCCAGTTCTTCACAATATAATACTTTCTCTGCTGAACTTTTTAATGTAATTGGCATAAACTAATTAAATTTTTAAATTGTAATCAGAGTTTCCACAGCTACACATTTTCTGACACCAGAAAAATTTCAAGGTACAAAGAACTGAAAGGGACTACTACTATGGAGGAGCAGAAATTGTGAATTTGTGTTATATAGGTGTTAATTACCTCTTATTACTTCTATAGGTGCTTATTTAAAAAGTCAAAGCTTAGTTGTAGCAGAGAACCACTGACAGGGCCAACAAATATAGTAGAGTGTCCATGGATTAGATGTATCTTAGGGTCAATTAAGAAACTGGATGTAATATCAAAAATTTTGAAAATCTGTGACATATTATGGTAGATTTAAGAGACTCACAATCTAAGAAAATAATTCTAGATAGTAGAGAGTATCACTTTCTACAGTCATAATGGTATAAGAAATAGTGAAATCCTCCCATCTCAAAGAATAAGAATATGTACATAATGTATAGCACAACCTTTTAGAATACAGGAAAACCAATAGCACAGCAGAGCTTGGGTATAGGATAAGTGGCTTAGTGGAAGTGAGGAAGGAAGGCAGAGACCTAATTTCAAGACAGGTAAAGCATCTGATTGACACACATATGGTAGAGAAAGAAATCAGGCATAGTTCCTTAATCAACTATTCAATCCCTCAAAGACCATTTTTAGAAAAGTTGAGAGGAAATTTTGATGGGTTTCTTCTGTGTCCATAGAAGAAATGTATCTGCACTGGGAGTGGGTGAAGGAGGTTAATTAATGAGTGTCCATGAATGCATGTCCCAGGTTGGACTTTATTCTAATACAATCTGGCACAACAGGAGATCCTCACCTGCAAGTCTAAAAATTCACAGTGCTTTCTAAATTTCAAATTAATTTAACAGTTAAAAGATCTTAAAGTGGGAGATTAAAATGCAATTCAATTAGGTAGAAATCATGGTAATATGTGTGTTTGATACACAAAGGTTATTAAAGTGTAAAAATACAGGTATATTATAGATTATATACCCATGAAGTCATATGGAGCTAACACTTTAAGATATCATTTTTGCTTGATTTTGTGATTTCCATAATACAGAAAAACTTCTGAGAGGGATAGGGAATGGAAGCATATAAAAATTGCAGCATTTAGGATTTCAACCTTCCATATAGAGTTACCGCTAAGCTACGGAAATATGTTGGGCTCTCAGGAAGTTGGACCATGGGAAGGTATGCCCTGTGACCAGCAGGGGACACTGTAGGACTATCCTGTGGTTCCTACAGAGCTGCTCAGTAAGGACCATTCACTCAAAGGAGTCCTGGTCTGGAGGATGGGCCCTGTGTTAACTGAAGGGGAACTACCAGTCACTCTTGGCAGGTGACTTTGTCTTGTCTCAGCCGTCCTTCCTCCCAGGGTTCCACTAAGTGATAAAGTAAACCTTCATTTTCCTCATTCTATAGTTTGAGCTGAGCCCCAGCACCAGGGCTGGGTTGGGGTGGGGTGACTGGGGCAGTCATGATGGAAAAATTTGCATGGGCAGCCCCTCCTCTGCAGAAGAGGGAAAAGAAAAGGAGACCTGTGACAGCTCACCTCCGCTGTGGGACTTAGGAAACTGTGTCTACCATGGACTGGACTCCTTTTCTCATCCTGCTGCTCTCTCACTGCATAGGTAGGGCAAACCTTCAATAAGCAGTTCTCAATTCACTGTTTGCATCAACCCCTCAGTTTATGAACCTATGAGAATTTTTACTATGGACACTATCTTCTCTATTTTTCTGTTTGTAGGTTCCCTCTCCCAGCCTGTGTTGACTCAGCTGCCATCTCTCTCTGCATCTCCGGGATCATCTTCCAGGCTCACCTGCACTCTAAACAGTGGCTTCAGTGTTGATAGCTACACAATATATTGGTACCAGCAGAAGCCAGAGAGCGCTCCCAAGTATCTCCTGTACTACAAGTCAGAGTCAAGCAAGCACCAGGCTCCTGGGGTCCCCAGTCGTTTCTCTGGATCCAAAGATACCTCAGCCAATGCAGGCGTTCTGCAGATATCTGGGCTCCAACTTGAAGATGAGGCTGACTATTACTGTGCGATCTGGCACAGTAGTGCTTCTCACAGTGAAACAGGCAGATGGGGAAGTGGGACAAAAACCAATTTGCCACAGGTGCTGACCTATGCACTCATGTTTTGATATTAAAATACATTAATTTATACAATTATAAATCCTTCTTACACTGAACTTCTTTCCCAGCATTTCAAAAATAATTATCAAGACTGAAATAATCCTTAAACCAATGCAATCAAACTAGAGCTAGAATCTGAACAGTATTTTGCTGGCTACTATACATGATGACAAATTCAGCCATATCCAGAAGGCAGTCCCCAGTGAAGTCTTATTCAGTTCTTGAGTGTGCCAACATGCATCCTACACTCCAGCACCTCCTTCCCAAGTTTTTGACTTTGCACTGACTCCAAGGATCCTCCTTAACATTTCTCAAGGGCCATAGCAGGGACAGCACCAGGCCTTGCTCAAAGTACTCTGGAAAAATAAAACTGAGTAAGGACAAGATTTAAATATGATTGGTGTGGAGGAAAAAGATCAAGGGATAACTGACTGAGTGTTGAAGTTTAAAGATTTTGTCATCTATTAATTTGCAAATTCAAATACAATCCAGTCAGGAGAACCTGATCTCAGGGACTTAGTAGAGGGTGAGGAATGGTGCAGACTGAGAAGAGGCTGTAGACAGAGTGTGCAGACACTCAGTGTTGGCATTCTGTGAGAGGTGAGGGGCCCTCAGCTGTCAGAAATGAGCTAGAAATGCCCAGGATGAATATGTTCAAGGTGGAGTCAACCACATGTCTATGTTTCTCTTTGACCATTTGTTGTGTTTCACTGCTAGAAACTAACTTCCTTGAGAATTTGGGCTCTTTTTCTCATTTGTCACTGCCTTCTAAGTAGCCTGATGTCTGGTCACAAAAGACAAAGTCAACATGTGTTTGTAAAATGAATAGTCACCTTGAAAGGAATTCCAAGGGTGAGAGTAGATTTGAAGCAAAAGTCTTTATTGGTGCCTATTTCTGGATATTCTGGGTTTCAGTTGTTTGAAGAGGAGATGTTAAATAAGAAACTTGACCTCAGAATCTGGAGAAGAGGAGAGGGATATGGAGGACTGAGCCCTGTTGAAGGTGACCAATAGGAAACACTAGATCATATAAGTTTATGTGGAGACAATGGGGGAGGAATTGTGACTTCATGTTCTGAGTATAGACAAGAGCAAGTGGATAACAGAGCTAAGTCTGAGCATAAAAGATAGACTCCATGAGCCAATGCACCACATAGCAGGGCAAGATATATGAACATCTAGTAACATTTAAATTATTTAAGAGCTACTGAGTTATGCATCAACAAAATGTTAAACACAGATATTAAATTATTCAATATTATATAAGAAAATCTGATATTCAATCCCTCGATACACAATCCTAAAAATAATTACCATACAGTAATTTTAGGAAAAGGAAAAGGAGTTTGTGAGCTTGCCATCCACAGAACAGATGCTTCTGTACTGGATCGAGTGGTTGGTTGAGGCAATGAATGATTGGTAGAGAATGGATATGTCAGTGTGGACTTGGTTATCATATAACATGGTGTGTGATAAAACCCTACATTTGCAAACAGTACACCTCATTGTGCTTTTGTTCCCTTTATCAAATATTAAAACAGCTAAATTCACTGAAACATCAAGATCTAAATTAACCAATTTATATGGGAGTAGTTGAAATCCATTGATAAATTCAGAATGTATGGAACATGAAAAATGTCTGCATATTTTAAAATTTATTCTATAAAGCTACATTTATTTTGCCCTCTACAAACACACCCTCACATATAGAGTAACAGAACTAGGATTGCTATTTATTTATTAAGTCCTCTTTTTTTTAATATCTAAAAGAAATGACACGTTTATGGAGGCCACAGGATATATGGGAATTCTGTTCTTTCTATACAATTTTCCTGCCAATCTAAAACTGTTTTCAAAAGTAAAGTATACTAATTCAAATTAGATAAGATGATAGCAGCAGAAGATCCTGTAGGGCTGCACCGTTGTCCCTATAATCTGCTTAATAGGTCCATTTATTCAAAAGACACCTGGCCTTGCAAATCTGCCCTGTGAAAACTGATGGGGACTTGCAGAAGCTGTACCTGCTCTGGTCTAACACAGTTCCCTGAGAAGCAACATTTATCTTATCAAGAGATTGGGGCAATCATGACCCTGACATTTGTAGGAACAGTCTCTGATATAAAGTGTGAAAAGAAAGGAGGACTGGGACTATTGAGCCTCACTGAAGGGATTAGGGGAACGTATCCACCATGGCCTGAGCTTCTCTCCTCTTGCTGTTCTTCTCTTATTGCATACGTAGGAACAGGCCTCAAGTGTCCAGATTTACCTCCTGAGCTTGTGTTAGTCCCCTTTAGCTCTTATCTTGCAAGGAGCAAGTTCTAGACTCATTTACCATGACTGTCTCTGTTTGCAGGATTTGATGACAATTTTCTATTTTTCAGGGTTCCTTTCACAGTCTGTGTTGTCTCAGTCACCCCCCCACATCTGCCTTCCTGGGAGCCTCAGTTAAACTGATTAGTGAGCATGGCATTGCACGTATCAGCAGTAGCCAGAAAACTTCCCTCAGTATGTGATGTGTATTAGTGGGGTTGGAAATTATAGCAAGGGGAATGGAATCCTTGACCTCAGGCTCCAGTTCAGAGACTGACCACTAATTAACCATCTCCAACATCCATTCTGAGGATGAAGCTGACTAAATTTGTGGTTCAGGTCTTAGCACTGATGTGCCAAAAGGGTAAAACAGTGACCCAAAGAAATGGAGAGTGAGCCAAAGTTACTTCCTTCATCACCAAGTTTACCACACAGCTCTCAGGAAGCATACGTTTTTAACATTCAAAAATGGTGGATTTCTAAAGAATTTTATAATGAGATGCCAGATATAGTCTATCCCTATATAATTTCCCTGGAAACAAAGTTTTTGGGATAAATTCTGTTGCCTCTACTATCTGCTCATTGCCACCACATGAGGTGTAAGGATATTCTCCTTTCCAGATTCGAAAACTGGGCTCCGTACATCCATCACTGCTGCTATATTGAGGCTCATTTCAATGACTAATACAGAAGACAGCTTGACTTCTTGCCTAAGAAGTTATGAATTTGTATGAAGATGGTAAGAGGGTGCTAGAAAATTATATAAACATTAGATAATTAAATGTGAAGATGATAAAAATTTGTACATAATGGCAAGAAAAGTTTTCAAATGCTTGGCTATTTTTGAGGTTAGATGCACTGGTTCTGGCACTGACTGGAGAGGAAGTATTGTCTTCAACAAAACTGAGGGAAAGCCATAGGAATTTTCTGATAAGCTCTGACATATTTCTAAGGATCTAGAATTCCACTCACATAATCAGGGATATGTGCATGCCCAGATCAGAAGTAATAAAGCCTTAAGCACTCGCTTCTGGCTGAAATTTAATGTCTGTGAAAGAATTGAAAGAAGACAAAGGCACAGTTGAAAACTGATGCAGGGTTGAATTTGTGCCCCCTAAAACACACACCATCTTTGATGAAGGCTGAGAGAAGCATTGCCTCCATGCATTTAAGGACATCTCTACTAATTAGTTAACTACCAATATAACTTAACACAGACTTCTGTGACCACATATGCAAAGAATCCAGAATTACATAATTACAAAAAAAAAAAAGAAACAAAAAGTCAACAATAAAATTACTACAAAAATTTCAATGAATACAAACATTCAAGGAAAGAAATGTGATTTTGAATGGCTCTCATATTAATTAAAACCTAACTGAAGATAAAGTGTTAGAAAATGGTTGCCAATTCATAGGGGAAAAAATCAAATCAAAATAAAACAAAAATAAAGAAAAAAATACAAAAAGTAGTGGATAGAAATTATGCCTGAAAAAATTAAAAATCTATGGTAACTTGGCAGAGATGTCAAATCAGCTATCATAAATATCTTTTAAAAATAATTATGTCAGCTTCTGGGGATGTGGCTCAGTGGTAGCTCACTTGCCTGGCATGTGTGAGGCAATGGGTTTGATTCTCAGCATTACATGTAAATAAATAAACTGAATGTCTATCAACAACTAAAAAAATAAAATTTAATTTAAAAAATTGCCAGAATGTCATGTAGTTAGAATCATATGGAATTAAAAAAAATTATATCAAGGAAACCATGACTATAATCACAGAAGAATATATGATACCCCATTAAATGAATAATATTAACATAGATATAATGAAGAATCATTGAACCTAAAAAAGGTTAACTGACATTGTCCTTTCTGAAAAATCTAATATTTTTTTTAATGTGCAGAACCTGCAAGACCCATGTGACCCTATCATTACAACTACAAACACAAAATGAGATTTTCAGAAGAATAAGGAGGGGGAAAAAAGTATTTGAAAAATAATGAAGAAAAACCATCCAGATCTAATGGAAAAGGAACAAAAAAACTACAAATGTAAGAAGACCAATGATACATAATAGACATTAATCAGAGCTTATATACTTGAGGCCTATGGAATTAATCATGAAGGAAAAAAATTTACTAAATTTATTTATTTTTTATTTTTTTTTTTTTTTTTTGGTGGTAACAAGGATTGAACTCAGGGACATTCACTGGGTCACATCGACAGACCTTTTTTTTTTGTATTTTATTTAGAGACAGGGTCTCACAGAGTTGCTAAGTGCCTCGCCACTGCTGAGGCTGGCTTTGAATTTGTGATCCTCCTGCCTCAGCCTCCAAAAGTGCTGGGATTACAGGCGTGCGCCACCGCGCCCAGCAATTTTACTAAATTCTAATGAAATATTTGAATCAAGACAATTATAAAAAGAACACGTCAATTTATGTTTCCAGCCTTGGTGTAATAAATGATAATAGGCCCTGCCCTTCTAGTATGAAGTCTAGGATAGAACCATACAATCAAACAACTGCTTTTCACACAAACAACATTGGAAAACTGGAAGATAAAGGCTGTGGGACCTCAGAGAAAATCATTTATCCACAAATACACACAGACACATATACACAAACACACAATATTCATGGACAAATATACATGCCCTAATTTATACACCAATGAATACACAATGAGTACACAAGAGGTCATAGATATCTTTCTGGATAGCATTTTTTTTTTTTTTTTTTTTTTTTTTTTTTTTTAGTTTGGCTGATCATGAGGGTCTCTTCCTGAGCTGAGGAAGCAAAGATGAGTAGTCAGAGGTACAAAGATGGCAAGGATTCTCAAACTAGGATACCAGAGAGCAGGTAGCAGCACAGATCAAGATCTCTATATCTTTGTAAATATTTTCTTTGGCTGAGCAAAACGTGGCAACCCACAGGGAGATTCTAATTTGGAGACTAGGTTTGGGGTAAAGAGAAATAAATCTGTTGCCTTGGATTTCCTACTTCTCCTGACATTTCAATAAAGGGTTAATTGCAAATATTCTTCTAGATTCAGTTTACACTATATTTAACACAAGTAACTATGAGTACATTGTCATTCCTGCCCAACCCTAGAAGGGGTGATCCCACAGGATTACAACTTCAGTGAGCCAGTGATGCTATCTGAAATCTTCCTTGTTTTCAAAGGCATGCAAAAGCTATGCGTTATGGGCTGGACTGAAAAGCCCTAACATGGGAATCTTTTCTTAGTTCTTGCCTGTAGCCCAAATACAGAATTTCCCACATGGTTGATGCCACACAGTTCTCCAGATGGCCTTGTACCAACTCACTTCTCCATCATTTTTCCCTTGTTGTCCTCAAAATTAATTATGGAATATGTTGGGAAAACAACATCTTAAGATAGGGGTGTATTAGCCAGAACTGACTAAGCTGAGTCTTCCCCTCCCCAGATCTATGTTTGGTCTGGTTTGGGGGATCCTTCACCTGTGGTGTAAGTGAGCAAATCCAGCCAAAATTCTATCTGCTATGAGGCAGATTTCCTCAGTCTTGTAGGGCCATCCTAACCTGAGTACTAGGTTTCCCTTATGTAATTTCTGCCAACCTCTAAGTAATGAATTCATATCATGTAACTTTTGTATGGGTTCTCTGTCTAATAACCAATGCACAGTGAATCTGCTTTGAGGAACCTACACACGAGGAATATTTCTGGTGAGAACAGATTCACCAAAGTCCTCTTAAAATAAACAACTAGGAGATGTTGGATAAAGGTTAACTCTGAGTCAGGTATTTTAAGAGGGCCTATTTGAAATCCTGTGTGGAGACAAAGCATTCGTAGACACCAGGGTTTGGCATCAGTCTCTTGGATATACATGGCTATAGAATGTGGCATACTTACCATCTTTGTGTGAATCCTTGGCTCTCACAGGGTCCATTGCAGTAGCAAAGGGAAGAAATATACACAAAATAAGACTCAGCATAGAAGATGAATTTCCCACACTCTGACCTATTGTTCTTTCATAGGAAAGTCCTCAACTGCAGGAAAAATCTTGCCTTGTCATATGCAGAGGGTGTGAGATCATCTGAAGTATAGTCTTCATAGAAATCTGAAGGATGAAGTTCTGAACCAATTCCACCTAGCATGGTCTCCCTGAACCCTTGTCATTGTCTTCCCAAGCCTGACGTGGACAGTGATCAGAGCTTCCACAGGAAACAGTCTAGATACTAATTACTATTCTTTTTCCACCAAGCATTTTACCTGCCACCTAACTATAGTCCCAATGAGGATGTTTCCAGAGTTCCTACCCCAGCCTGTGCTGACTCAGCCACACTCTTTATCCTGTCTCTTTAGTATAAATAATCAAATTAACCTGCACTCTTAGCTGTTGCTACAGTGGTTACAGTGTAGACTGTCACCAGCAGAACCCTGGTAAGGGCCCTCAGTTAATGACACAAGTGAGCAGTAATGATACATGATCCAAAGGCAATACAATACCCAGTTGCTTCTCAGGTTTCTCTCTGTAGTAGACCAGCACCTGACCATCCAAAGCATCCAGAAAGAGGACAATACTAACCATAACTATGGGGCAGATGTTGGCAATGGATTTGGTTCCATGTAGCCAATGGTGACATAGGCAGAGGACAGTGACATTAGAAGCTCCAGCTTATCTGCCTTGTGCCCACTTGAAGGAGCCCCAATTAGGAAGGGCTATTGCAGCTAGCTGGAAGCCATAAGTTCCACCTGATATGTATGTGACACACCTGTAAATGCACGTGAGGCACCCGCAAAGCTAAAGGTATATAACCGGGTGAAAGCAGTCGGAGTTAGGAGAATGGAGAAAAAATTCATTCAGTCAGTCATGCAGTGCTCGCTCGGTCAGAAGAAGAGTTCGGGTCGGAGAAGAGGAAAAGAATCAGAGCGGCCAGAACGTAGGCAGAGCGGTTACAGATAGAAGAAGTAATGGCTGGTCAGAGTTAGGCCGAGGCTCCTGAGGAAGAAAGAAAAAGAAGAAAGAAGCTCTAAAAAATAATCTTTCTCTAAGCTAAGCTCTCTCTATCTTTCTTTCTCTCTCTCTCTCTCTAAGCTAAGAAGACAAGAAGAAAAGCTCTCTCTAATCTTTCTCTCTAAAAATCTTTCTTTCCCTCTCTAAGCTCTCTCTAAGAAAGTAGAAGTAAAAGTAGTAATAGCTTTACTCTGCCTCCGAGTTTTTCTCCCGTGGTGCTGTGGCTGGCCATAACAGGCAGCTTACAAATGGTGGTCCGTCCGGGGCTCGGCAGGCAGAGAAGAAAAGATAAGAAATAAGAACAAGAAGCTAAGATAGTGAGGAGAGCGAAGAAAAAGCATAGCCTCAGACTCAGTTGAGACCAGCAAAAAGAGTAGTAAACAAGAGAGCATAGCCTCTGACTCAGTTGAGGCCAGTTAAGAATTAAGCCGAAGCAGAGTAGCCAGCGAAAAGCCGAAGCAGAGTAGCCAGCGAAAAGCCATAAAGAAAAGCCATGCAGAGAAAACCATGCAGAGAAAAAGCCATTGAGCTTTGGCAAAAAAGCCATAAAAAAAAGAAGAGACAAGAAAATAGAAAAAAAAAAAAAAAAAAAAAGTCAAAGCCGCTTATGCAGTTGTGCTTAAAAAAGTGTGTTAGCTGCTCCTCAGCAGTAGGCTTCCTTAAAGCCGCAGCACCTCCTCAAAAAGGGCTCATATATCCACCCTCTTAAAACAAAATGTGAAAAGCTAGGTAGGGGACAAGAAAATAGAGAAAATAAAACATAGAAAATAGAATTAAAGCGCCTTTTAAACTAAAGGGGAGGAATATGAAGGAGCCCCAATTAGGAAGGGCTATTGCGGCTAGCTGGAAGCCATAAGTTCTACCTGATATGTATGTGACGCACCTGTAAATGCACGTGAGGCACCCACAAAGCTAAAGGTATATAACCGGGTGAATAGCTGTCGGAGTTAGGAGAACGGAGAATGAATTCATTCAGTCAGTCATGCAGTCGCTCGGTCGGTCAGAAGAAGAGTTCGGGCCGGAGAATCAGAGCGGCCAGAACGTAGGCAGAGCAGTTACAGAAGAGAAACCAGATAGAAGAAGTAATTGCTGGTCAGAGTTAGGCCGAGGCTCCTGAGGGCTGGTCAGAGTTAGGCCAAGGCTCCCGAGGAAGGAAGAAGAAAGAAGAAAGAAGAAAGAAGCTCTCAAAAATACTCTCTATCTTAATTTCTCTCTAAGCTAAGAAGACAAGAAGAAAAGCTCTCTCTAATCTTTCTCTCTAAAAATCTTTCTTTCCCTCTCTAAGCTCTCTCTAAGAAAGTAGAAGTAAAAGTAGTAATATCTTTACTCTGCCTCCGCGTTTTCCTCCCGCGGCGCTGTGGCTGGCCATGACAGGCAGCTTACACCCACTTCCCTTCCACTGTGTTGACTTAGTATAGAGGGAGCCTCCTGACCCTACCTTGAGAATTTTCAATTCCCATGGTTATTTTTATAATTAACCGTGTATATAAAAAAATGATATGTCTCTTTTTTATCCTACCTGTTTTGAGCGCACAGCAAATATCTTCATGTTTCCTTAGGCTCTTAGCCAACATAACAGTTTGTATAGGAACGTGCATGGTTGTCCTTACTCACCTGTTAGGCTTTAAAATTATAGGACAAAGAAACATTAAAATGAGTACTCATGGCACAGTCACAAAAGCCAGGTGCCCTTTTACCTTCATATTTCATCAACAGAGATGAACTGCCACAAAAATCAGGATGCTAGAGACCCAAAACCTTCATCCTGGCCCCAAGGGTCACATTTACACAGACAGCTCTTCCACCTGAATGCCACCCATTTTCCATCACAACAAGGCACAGAGGTTTCAGGGTGTGTGAAATAAGGAATTTTTCACATGCAGGAATGTAAAGCTGGATGGACACACTCTTCCCTTGAGGACTTGGGAGGGACCTCTACTGCCTTCTGCAGACACATGAATATAAATACCACTCTGATTAAATGAACAATAAATAAAGACTACCTTAATGTATTTCACATTCATATTTACATTTTTTTTTTTCCTTTTTATTCAGCAGGTGGAGGTTGATCCCTGTATTTCACTCTCTGCACTATTTTTGTCCTCTCCACATTCTCCCTGGGAAGGATGTCCATGACACAAAAAGGTTCCTACTCCTTGGTTCAAACCCTGACAACCCATGCTCTTATTTACACTTCTTTCCATGTTTGTTCCAACTGAAAGCAAAGCCCCCTTAATTCCCTTCACAATTTTCACTCTCTTGGTCTCTCCCTCTCTCTCATCATGCATGAGAGTGAATGAATACAAATCCCACCTGGATAACCCATTTGGAACAAAGCCTCATCACTGTTGCTCCCATGCCTCCTCCCTAGGACACAGTATCTCCTGTGTGTTCTTTCTCCTGAGCACCCTTTATTCCATTCTTCTTCCAAAACTCTCTTTGGAATTAGTCCTCAAATCTCCTAAAACCCCTAAATTGTTCTATTGTTCTGCTGGTTTCAGGAACTTGGTTCTCTCTCTCTCTCTCTCTCTCTCTCTCTCTCTCTCTCTCTATATATATATATATATATATACATATATATACATATATGTATATATATACATATGTAAAATAATGTATACAATTTTCTTGAAAGTCTATATTTCTTTAGGATTATGTTATTCTTTTAGGCTCTGTCTCAGGACTCCATTTTCCAATCAGAATGAGATAACAGTTGTGAAACCCCTCTTTTTAGCCCCACGCCTCTTTTCAGTTTAACTGCTTCTTTTTGCTTCTGTAAAGTACTTAGCTTAAAGATAATAGAAGCCAAACTGCTGTGACTCCATTTTGTTTTCAGCTGCCTCAAACTGTTGCAAGTCTCTTGTCATGAGGCAAGAATAAACCCAGGTATGTTAAGCCAGCCAAAACACAATAAGATAAGGCAAAAGCAGAGCCCTGCAATGAACAGTCAGCATGTTCCATTGTTCTGAGGACAGCCTCCAACAATAAAAACCTCCTTAGTCACACAAGCACTCCCCTGGCCAATCAGGTGAACCTCCTCCCTCTCCTTGCTTCAACCCCAATAAAAGACTCGCCTCTCCTGAATTGGGGGCTCTCAATACAGATCCAATGTGTTGGTAAGGTCTGAGAGTCCGAGCTTAAGCCTGAATAAAGGCTCTTTGTTTTTGCATGCACTCAGGATTCCTTGGTGGTCTTTGGGGTCCATGCTGGTGGTCTTTGGGGTCTGTGATCTGGGCATTACACAATCACCTCCTTCCCTGGCCCCTGTGGAAGGAAATGCTCATGTCTTTACCTCCAGAGCCTTCTGCACTCTCACATAATAGCAGCCTCCTCATATTGGACAGATGTCATACTTCCCACATATTCTTATCTTATTAATCCAGAAATCTTCAATTACAAATGCTGTTTATTAGCATCTGTTAATTTGGGAGAGTGGTGGGGTGTGGTTTGGGATATGTGGAATGACCAAGCCGTCAGAATGATATCACCGATATGATTTCCACTGAGAGATTAAAATCTGTCCAATGTGCAGCATGAGGCCCTTTGGGGCTCTGCAGAGTGGACCCTTACAAGTGTGCTATATCCACCAAGCTGTCCAGATCTGGGGCAGTGGACTCACTGATATAGACTCAGTGATTGCCCTCTGGGTTTGTTCCTATTACTGGCACCCCAGGCCAGAAGTCCTGATGGTGTTGTAGTAGTTTGGATTCAGATGTCCATTAGCAAAAGAAATAAGAGAAACTTATATAAAATTATATAAAAGGAAACATAAACTTAATCACAGTCTACCTACAACTGGAATGGCAGCTAACCTGCTTCCAACAACCTACAATAACTTTATAATTTACGGGAACAATACTCAGGAAATACGCATATGCATATTTAGCCAGGTCATATTAGCCAAAGAAATTTATGATTTTGGTTTTGTTTGCTACTGCCTGGGCCAAGGCCATAGGAACAGTGTCTTAATTTCCATTTTCAACATCAGGAGGCTGGGATGGAGAAACACAGGTTAACAGAATTTTTTTTTTGAAGGGGTGTTTTAAATTCTAAGTGGGGCCCATTACAATCCCAGCAGCTGACTTCTACCAGTTCCTGCCTGCCAGACTCCACCATCCACCAGCCCTAGGTGCTGAATAAATGTATGTGGTGGGATAGGGACAGGCAATGGACAGGAGCACATTTGCATCAATAACCTCTTCTCTGTGGAGGAAATTAGAGAAGTCTCAGGCAGCTAAATTCAGGCTGCATCTCAGGAAGACAGGGTCCATCAAGGCCAGTATCCATATCCTCTTCCTACTTGTTTCTCACTTCTCCAGGAACAACAGGCCTACGTGTCCAGCACCCATACCCCAAGCCTGAGTCCATCCTGTCTGGTTTGTATTCACCAGAAGCTCCAACTTTCTCCCTGCTTGCTCCACGATGACTACCTCTGTTTTCAGTTCCCTTTCCTAAACTGTTATGACTCACCAAACCTCCATTTCTGTATCTCCTGGAGTGTCTGTCACTCATCTGCATCTGAGCAGTGGTAACTTCAGAATATGCAGGTGCCAGCATAAACCAGCGCACTCTCCCTCATTTATCATGTACAACTCCTCAGAACATACCTGTACCAGGGCTCTACAGTTCCCATTCATTTCTCTGGACCTAAAGATCACTTACCCGATAACTGCAGGGATTTTAATTATCTCTGGACACAAGCCTAAAGCTGAGGCTATTGTTGTTAAATATATGGTAGCAACTTTAAGACTTATACAGTGCTCTAGATTCTCAAAGTGAGCTAACAGTTTTCCCTGAATACTACTTGCCTGGTACACTCACTAATGCACTACCTGAGGAAAAGTGTAGCACAGGAGGTGGCTCTTGTCATTCTGTCTTTAGCACATGTTTTCCTTGTATTTGTGGATATGAAAATCTCTTCTCCTTTTTTTTTCATAAAGATTTTAGTTTTATCCTTTGTTAAACATTCTTACCCTGATCAAGTCTGCTATGGCCTAAATTGGTTCTCAGGGGTCAGTGTTCCTACAGTGAGATGTTGGATGGGGAAAAAATTCATTTGATTTCCTGTGCTGAGCCAAATATCTAGGCCTGAGTTAGACATATGTATGTGGTATGAGAGCTTCTCATCTATCGACTGAGTCCATAGTGTCCCAAGCTCAGCCCAAATGACCAGCACCAAGCATGGCTTACTTTCCCCTTCATCTCCTAGTTCCAACTTGACCATAGAAACTGTCCTATTATCCTGAGGCCCAAGGAATTTGGTTTCTGTGAATCCAGTAATGCTGTGCAAAGAGTTTCCCCCATAATGAGATGAGACCATGTCTGTGAACTGCCAGTGAACACAGGAACCCCAGCATCAGGAAAGCTCCACCTCACAAACAGCCCCACTGCTGATTCTATAACCTTGGAGGTCTAGATTTTAATGCATGAAGTTTGGGAGGACAGACACAGTCTTGTAGAACTCAGAATCTGGTGACCTCAATTTTCCCCAAATTCTTCAGGAGCACAAACACTGATTCCAGTTTTGGCCATGTATATCCCCTGAACATTTATTGATTCTTCTTTCCTATCAATCATCCCATCATGGTTTGTCATCCACTTACTTAATTGAGAGATAGACCATCTGGTGGAACATACCTGGAGCACAGCATTCAAGTTCACCCAGTCGCCTTGGCTTAGCCTACTTCTGCTTCTCATGAGAGGGTAGAAGAGATGAAAAGCCTGCTGGGTCCATTCTTATAAATGTGTCAATACAGTTTGATTGGTACCAACACCAGAAGACATTGCAGTTTTCCAACTTGCAGGTGACACCCAATATGTAATAACTAATTATGTAATAAAAATTAACTCCCCTAAATGTGGATTTTTGAATCCTAGACTTGGTACACTATTCTGTTCTTCTGTTGAGGGACAGTTTGATTGATAGGTTGGGAATTTCACTGAAATGGTGGTGATGAATTACATTGAAAGTCAGAGGAGTCCATGAGACATATGTATAATGGGAAAATTAATCAAAACTAATCTTTTTGATCCCCCTCACTATTTAGACATCCTTTTAAGCTTCTGCAGGGCACTGTCCTCATAGTTGGAACATCCTAGACCTTGTGCACTCAAGCCTCCACCAGGAATGTCCTGCTAAGAGAATTGTTTTTCTGGAACATTGAGTGGAATCTTTTAGAGAAACTTGTCTGTGTAGCTTGGAGATGTAAGTCTCCTGTTCAAGAGCAGAGACTTCCCTACCTCCATTTCAGTCATTTTCTCTTGACTGATGAATGAAGAAGAAGTTGAACAAGTGATAATTTTCTATAGAAGAAAGACTGACTTTGCTCCTCAGAATCAGGGTGATGAAAAAAATTGGATGGATTTGGGAGTTTCTCTGTTTTTTTTTTTTGTTTGTTTGTTTGTTTGTTTGTTTGTTCATTTGTTTTGTTTTAGTGACAATATATGAGAAGTGGAACTGATTTTCAACTAAGACTTAAATACTTCCTGTTTTGTTTTTTTTTTGTTTTTTCTTTTTCTTTTGTACCAGTGATTGAACCCAAGGGAGCTTAACCACTGAACAACATTTCCCCTTTTATTTTTTTATTTTTTACTTTTAGAGACAGGGCCTCACAAAGTTGCTTAGAGCCTTGCTAAGTTGCTTAGGGTGGTTTTGAATTCATGATACTCCTGTTTCATCCTCCCAAGTAAGACTTAAATATTTCTAAAATGACATCTTAGAAATTTCAGTTTGGTTACTAGATTAATTTTTCTCTTGATAAATATAATGTCAATCACAGATTATAAATTAAAATTTGTAATTTTAAAACTATAGATCATGCAACTGGCAGGCTTGTAGTGTTTTTTCTAACCTCTTTGATAAGGAATTATCAAAATCAATAGCTCATAACAGCAGAGGGTCACTGTTAAGTCCAGAGAAAAGATCGAAAGTTAGGCAGATTAGAATTTTCAATGAGTAAAGTAAGAAGTTGAGTACATGTGAATAAGTTTGTTCAATTTTGTGGAATTTTTATGATTGATTAGAGTTAAGAGATTCACACTCTGAGTGAAAAGGTCTGAAAATCAGAGTTTTATTGCCTGCAGACATAATGGAATGAGAGGTATCAGGTATCCTTTCATCTCAAAGAAAAGGAAACTGGACATAATATACAATACAACCCTTCTTTGATACAAGGAATTAAGTAGAGTAGGAAAGTGCCCTTAGACCAAGGGAGAATGATGTGAGCTCTATAATTGCCCTGGTAGTCTGTTGGAAACATCCAAAAATAGATACCAAATAGTGAGAACAAGATAACCATGATGAGAAAAATATCAGAGATGCAACTTCAATGTAGGTATAACAGTTGACATTTGTATAGTAAATAAAAGTGATCAGAAAAGACTCATAGTCAATTCTTCAGTGCCTCTCAAAGATCCTTGTGAGAAAAACTGACAAGGAAAGAAAATGATGTGTTTGCAGAAAAGCTAGCATCTTATTTTGAAATTTACATACACTTTTGTACCTGCCATGATCCAAGACTCCTTCTGAGAGTGGTAAACTCAGTAACAAATCAAAATACATCAAAATCAGAGCATTTAAGGATCAAACTATGGATGTGTGAACAAAGACAATTACCTAGTGAGATGCAGAAACAGCTGGGATCTCAGGTCTCTAGGCAATAGGGAGGTGTTTATCCTGTGATCAAGGGAAAGCACTGTACGACTGTTTTATGCACAGTTCATTAAGTAACATTTATTCGAAGGAGGCCTGGCTTTGGGGGCTGGGTGTCATATCTACAGATGGGGATTCAATGGCTTGTGTCCACAAATTAGGGACATTTGTCTTCTCTCAGCCAGAGCTTCCTCTCCAGGGTTCCCTCAAAGGGGAAATCAAAACTTCATCCTGTTCAGTCTGCAGTTTGAGCTGACCTCCAGCACAAAGGCTCTGGGAGATGTTTAGGAGTCGTGATGAAAACACATTTGCATGAACAGTACTTCCTCTGAAGAAGATGGGAAAGAAAGGGAGGCCTGAGGCAGCCCCGCCCGACTAAAGAGATCAGGGTCTGTGACCACTATGTCTTGGACAACTCTCTTTCTCTGCTCCTCTCTCACTGTATAGGTAGGGAAAAGCCTCAGAGCAATGGGGCAGCCTTTTTTCTCATACTTTTGGGAAAACCTTAATTATCACATAATCCCTGACTTTCTATGTTCTCAGGTTCTCTCACCCAGCCAGTTTTGACTGAGCTGCCTTCCATTTCTGCATCTCCAGGATTTTCTGTGAGACTCATTCTGTGAGAGTGCACTCTGAGCAGTGGTTTCAGTGTTGGGGACTACGTAATGAAGTGATATCAGCAGAAAACAAGAAGCCCTCCTAGTTTTCACCTGTACTACCACACAGACTTAGACAAGCACCAGGAATCTAGGGTGCCCCATCATTTCTCTGGATCCAAAGATTTTTTCATCCAGTGGAAACCTTCTATTAATCTCTGACCTGCAGCCAAAGGATGAGACTGACTATTACTTTTAAATGTGGCACAGTGGTTTTCACACAGTGTGAAAAAGACTGATGGAGAAGTTGGACAAATATTCAACCTGCTCATTGTCTTGGACTATGGCTCATTTTCAATTCTAACATAGCTTGCATCTACACTAAATACACTTAGAAGTAGCTTCATATGAACATCTTTCCTTATAATTTTCATTCAATTGTTCCTTAACTTTCAGAAAACTAAAAGGAAAACAACAACAAATTTCATGTTATGAAAAATTTGTCTGGAATCTCAATTGCAAGAATAATAGCCAGTGGAGCTCACCATTTTTTTTTTCTTAAACAACTTGACCTTCTCTTGATCTCTAGTCAGAGCCTAGTGGCCATCACAGCAGGTAGATGGTAGAGTCAACATGAACTCTGCTGATTGAGGGATCAGAGTAGAGACCTCCGCACACCTCCTGAGTCATCTCTGCTCAGGGTAGCACCTTTCTTACTCTGTCTTGGGGATGAAACACTAAATATGAAAAGCTGCCTGAAGACACAGACCCAAGAGAAATTCCAAGCCCATAGCTGAGCTGGCCTGACTCATGGTTGGATTCCTCTACCTTCCAATGTTATATTAAGCAAGGTTAAGCATGGAGGACATTTGGGCTGAGGACAGCAAATCTCCTTGTGCAACATGATAATGAAAGGGAGGCTCCACCATTGCTGAGAAAATGTTTAGTCTGTTCCCAGGATGTTGAGTGATGTAGGCTTCATATATGTAACTTTCCTATAGCTGACATTATTCAGGACCATAGGAATTTCTATTGTTGCCTTTCCTGACCCCACAAAGACTGTCCTCCACTCCTCTTTCAATATATTTCAGTTTTTTAACAAGTCAGAAGATTGAGGTTTATTTGAGAAATATGAAGAAGTAGAAAATACCAAATATTGTTTCAAATTATTCCTTACCTAAAATCCTTGAGAAAACCTAGATCTCAAATTTAACCTCTGGGCAATTAGCAGCAGAATAATTGGGAGTTACCATAGCAGCTGAAAACCTAAGTGGACTTCCCAAGGGTTCCGAGGCACATGCTCTAAGTTTGTGACCTAGGACAACAATGATCAACTTTCAGGTATCCTAGCCTGATTCTCCATCTCTGAGTTTGCCAACATGGCCTCCTTTACCACCTGTAGGGAAAGGCTGATTATCATGGACACACAGCTGACTGTGACCATTATGCTACCAAGAGAAATTGCTCATGGGGATGTGAGATATAAAACCACCCTTCACTCTTCCCTTCTGACCCATTCCTCACCCAGTGACCAACACCAGCTCCTACTAAGGCTTTTTGAGGTACCCCTGATACTAGAGTTTAGATTTAACAAAAATTATTTATTTCCTTACTGTTGTCCAATAAAAACAATCCTCTTCTTTCCAGAAGCAAAATGTTTCCCTTGTATGGCCTGGGTGTGGTAGAAAAGAAAAATCTAACATGTGAGACTCAGAGATCCAGGTGCCTCTATCCTATTCTATAGATCTCCCCTTCTCCTAGCTCACATTTGCTCAGCATTCCCTGAACTCTCAGGAGGTATAAGTTTTTGCCTTTCTCCTAAGGTTACCATCTCAAGGATATTCTAAATTTTTATATAGATTATCATGTACTTATTTTCCTCTATTTTACTTCAGTGTAGTGGTTTGTATATGAGATGTCCCCAAAATCTCATGTGAGACAATATTCAGAGGTAAAATCATTAGCTTATGAGAGCTATACTCTAATCAGCAAATTAATCCATGTGATAATTCATAATTTAAATGGATTATTCCGTGGTAACTGTATGCAGGGCAGGTAGAGTGTACCTATAGGAAGTAGATCATTGTAGGCACACCTTTGGGGCTTATAATTTGTCCCTGAAACCTTGCTTTCTCTCTCCACTTCCCAGCCATCATGAATTGAGCAGCTGTCCTTCACCATGACCTTCTGCCATGATGTTTGTCCTCATATCAAATCCAGAGTAATGGAGTTGGCTGACCATGAACTGAAACCTCTAAAACCATAAACTCAAAATAAACTGTTCATCTTCTATATTGTTATTTTCAGGTATTTTGACCACAGTGGTGAAAATCTGGATTTTACACTCAGGAATCTTAATTGCATTGCCCCAATGTTTGTCTATTTGGGATGAAAATTAACAAAACTCAATCATTTGGGGACTTCAATCTATGGTTCTAATCCAAATTATCACAGACAATATAAATACTATCTACGTACTTCCAGAAAATTCTGTTTTTCTTCAGAGTCAATATGTGGAGCATTTATGAAATAAACAGGATCAGGACTTACAGTGGGGAGAATAATAAGCCATGGAGACCACTAATCCAAGTGCTGAGAAAGAATCTCCAAAATTGAGTGATCCCCTTGTGTAAGCTGCCTGTCGTGGCCAGCCACAAACGCCGCGGGAGGAAAACTCTCGGAGGCAGAGTAAAGATACTACTACTTTTACTTCTACTTTCTTAGAGAGAGCTTAGAGAGAGAAAGAAAGATTTTTCTTCTTCTTAGAAAGAGCTTAGAGAGAAAGATTAGAGATAGCTTTTTCTTCTTCTTCTTAGAGCTTAGAGAGAAAGATCTTAGAGCTTAGAGAGAAAGAGAGAGAGATTTCTTCTTTAGAGAGAGAGAGAGCTTAGCTTTTAGAGCTTCTTTCTTCTTTGTTCTTTCTTCTTTCTTCCTCGGGAGCCTCGGCCTGACTCTGACCAGGAATTACTTCTTCTATCTAGTTTCTCTTCTGTAACCGCTCTGCCTACGTTCTGGCCGCTCTGATTCTTTTCTTCTTCTCCGACCCGAACTCTTCTTCCGACCGAGCGACTGCATGACTGACTGAATGAATTCATTCTTCTCCGGACTCCGACCGCTTTCACCCGGTTATATACCTTTAGCTTTGTGGGTGCCTCACGTGCATTTACAGGTGCATCACATATATACTTATTATCAGGTGGAACTTATGGCTTCCAGCTGACCACAATAGCCATCTCCCTAATTGGGGCTCCTTCACCCTTGTATATCAATCTTCATACATTGAACAACTACAAAAGTAGATTAATGCATCTTAAATATATCAGAGTGAGATTTACAATAGCATAATGAACTGCCAGGGCAATATGAAAAAGAAAACACAGAGTGGGTAATAAATGAAGAGAACACATTTTCCTAATGAGGACACTATTTCTTGATATTATTCTTGATATTCTCCTAGAAAAGAGAGACATCAAATTCCAAGATATGCATCACAAGGTCTGGAGGAGCCTAACAGAAGGCCTTCAAAACAACAAAACGTTAAAGTCTTAGCATAACCTGTGGAGAAATATTGTCATGTATTAACCTAGAAATGCTTTGGGGAAATTTTAGTCCTTGCACTTGTGTTGCTATCATATTTTTTTTTTACTCCAAGACCCTTGTAGAAGCAAATTCAAAGGCAAGGTTATGCTGTAATTTCTAATCATACAAATACTATACAATTTGCCATGTGTTTAGCAGTGTAGAGATCAATAAGGACCAGGAACAACTAATGCCTGGCCCCAAACTTTTGGAGGACATCTAGACATCCCACTGTTCTCATCAGGGTTATTGGAAAGATCCATCTACAACAATTTCAGGACACCCTTCCAGCATAGGTGAACAGTGTTGGAATGGATAGAGGAGCTACCATGAGATGACCCACCACCTGTGGAGAGAAGATAAGTTCTTAGCAAAAGAACACAAACACTATGCGCTAATATGCAAAAGAATGTTTACATGTTTGGTAAAAATAGGATTGCTCTATACTTTTCATGTACAATACTCTTCCTTCTGGGATCTGAGTTGAGCAAAGGGTTCTGTTGAACTGGCCCTGAAAGGATAGGGCTCTAGGCAAGTCTACATAGGAAAACTCTATCAGCTTTCACACTACTTATAAAGAAGTGTCCTCACTTAAGTGTGACTTTTCTGTGCCTTAAACCCAGGAACCTAATGAAGAGTGGGTTGTGACTCTCATCTTTGCTCCCTATCTTGTCCTTCACCCTCATAGACTTATTGTTCTGGCCTGATGTCCAGAATAGATTGATAATCATAGTATGTACAGATTCACATGAGGAAACATGAACAAGAAGATGGTCTGAAGAAAGAATAAGAGAAAGTTGAGAAAGAAGAAGGTCCCAAAAATTAAAAAAAAAATAAATAAAAGAAGAAGAAGAAGAAGTCGGTGATTCTCATTCTAGAGACATCTCTATCATGGCCTTTATCTCTCCCTTGTTCAATCACTGGAGATGCAGGTCCTTTGGGAATGAATTAAAAAATACTGAGGGTCTCACTATCACTGTCGTTTTCTGCTGACAATTAAACACAAGTGGTGGGTCATCACATTTTTCCCCATTTTCAGTGTCTTACATCAGGCTGTGATACCTACACCAATCATATGTCTAGGTTTCTAAAGTGTAAAATACATGTGCAAGTCATGTGGCATCATAAGGTTTCCATCCAAAAAATGCAAGAAAGTATTCCCAATATGTAAAACAGAGCACATAATCCAAATTTTTTATAATACTAAATTATGACACCCAACCAACCAATAGCAACAGTATTATATATAACAAGTACAAGGTAATCTCATTTTTAACCACATATTTAAACATTCTTCTGCATATTAATACATAGGTCCATTTTCTTTTGCTAAAATTCCCCATAACCACCAGGGAGGAATTGGTACAAAAATAGTATGTTTGATAGGTATGTGGATGTTATTTAACATTTGCAAGTAATGTGGGTAGAAAGAGGTAATAAGTTGCATGTCATATTCCCCAATAAAAGCCTTGGGTGCTCAGTGTTATTTCCTTAAACACTGTGTTAGTGAAAGCTGGAACTGCTGGACACATTGTCATGGAATCATTGATATTGTATCCCAGTTGGATAGCATAAATCAAGATGATTTTTCAGGGATACAAAGAACAGTACAAGAAAGTTCTTACCTAGGACAAGGAGAATATTCCAAGAACCACCAGAAGAATTTCTCTCTGATCTCTGCTACTTGCTGTATTGATCTGGGAACCTGGAGTCCTGCGTTCTTCTGCCGAATGCAGTTTACCAATCCATTCACCACTGGTTAATAAGTCTGGGGAGAAAATAATAGGGGAATAATTCTTTAATGGATACAGAGTTTTAATTCTAAATGAAGAGAGAGTTCTAGAAATGGATCTTAGTGACATTTAATCACATTGTAAATGTACTTAATATATACATATAATAAAATATATTAATAAATAAAATAAATATAAATATATAAATGACAAAAATGGTAACTCTTAAGTTAAACTTATTTTACACAATTAATAATTGCTAGTCAAAAATTTTTTAAAAAAATATATACAAAAAGGATGTAATCTCACAACTTATTCTCACCTTCCACAACTATCTTTCCTAACTGTCCTCTCTTGATCAAGTCCATGCTAGGGACATATTCTTCCAATGCAGATTCACAATTTAAAATCATTCCATGATATTTGGAGAAATCAGAACCTGACTCCAGTTTTCAAAACTTGATCTCTCTGTGTACATTTCCTCTGGTCATCAGGAAGCAGTAAGATTGTGGTGTCAAGATCCTTAAGGAAGCTTGGAAATAACTGCATAGGTCCTGTGTGTTTCATGCACCCAAGCTGAAATCCTGGATCACTCTTGAAAGCTTGTTCATTCTTTGTACTTTACCTCACATGTTGATTCTCACACTCATTTTCTAGGTCCTTCACATAGTAGTAACATTCATCTGAATCCCACTCTCAATTTCTAGATCCTGCACATGATATTCACACATTTACCTACATCCTGAAGACTCCTCATAAGTCAGGCCAGAACATTCCACACTTGGCACTGTAGCTATGGAAAGCCATTGCTGTACTTCGGATTTGGCATGTCTTCTGTGTGTTAATGGCTTGTTCTTCAGTTTGACATAATAAGAAGCTCTTGAATTGTGCTGCTATAAACATTGAAGTGGCTGTGTTACTATTGTATGCTGTTTTTAAGTATTTACAGTATAGATGAGGAGTAGGATAGCTAGGTCAAATGGTGGTTCCATTCCAAGTTTTCTACAGAATCTCCATCCAGATTGGTTGCACCAATTTGCAGCCCCACAAGCAATTTATGAGTGTCCCTTTTCCCCCACATCCTTGACAACATTTATTGTTGTCTGTATTCTTGATAGCTGCCATTTTGACTGATGTGAGATGAAATCTTTGAGTAGTTTGATTTACCACTTCGATGTTTATAGCAGCACAATTCACAATTGCTAAACCGTGGAAGCAACGTAGATGCTCTTCAATAGATGAATAGATAAAGATGAATAGATAAAGAAACTGTGATACAATAGCTAGGTTGTGGAACCAACCTAGATGTCCCTCGGTAGATGAATGGATAAAGAAAATGTGGCATATATACACAATGGAATTTTATTCAGCAATAAAAGAGAATAAAATAATGACATTCGCAGGTAAATGGATGAAGTTGGAGAATATAATGCTAAGTGAAATCAGTCAATCTCAAAAATCCAAATACCGAATGTTTCCTCTGATATAAGGAAGCCGGTTCACAGTATTGATGGGTCAGGGTACATAGGAGGACTAGAGGAACACTATAATGGTCAAAGGGAAGGGAGGGGGAAGGGAGGGTGCAAGGGGGGAAGGGGGAAAAAGTGGTTGAATAAGATGGATATCATTATTCTAAATGCACGATTGAAGACTTGAATGCTGTGAATATACTTTGAATACAAACTGTTTTATGTAAAAAGATGCTCTATATGTGTAGTATGAATTGTAATACATACTACTATAAATAAAAATTTAAAAAAATAGATTAAAAAAGAAACTGTGATACATATACACAATGGAATATTACTCAGTATTAAAAGAGAATAAAATTATGGCATTTTCAGATAAATGGATTGAGCTGGAGAATATCATGCTAAGTGAAGTAAGCCAATCCCCAAAAACCAAAGGCTGAATGCTTTCTTTGATAAGTGGATGCTGATCCATAATGGGGAGGGGGAGGCATGGGGAAAATGGAGGAACTTTGGACAAAGGGAAGAGAGGGTAGGGAGGGTGCATGGGGACAGGAAATATGGTGGAATGAGATGGACCTCAATACCCTAGGTACATGTATGTCTGCACATATGGTGTGACGCTACATCACGTACAACCATAGAAATGTAAAGTTGTGGTGCAATTGTGTACAATGAGTCAAAATGCATTCTGCTGTCATGTATACCTAATTAAAATACATAAATTTAAAAAAGAAAAAGAAAAGAAAGTGTCAAAGATATGTGCCAATGGTTAAATAAAAAAAAAAAAAAAAGAAGATGGTGAATTATCTTAACAATTGGGGACAGGTAGGATGTCAGGTCATTGAGAGTAAAATTTGAAGGGGATTGTGGATCTCTGATATCTTCCTCTTTCTCCCAACTTTGATTCCAAGCCACAATGACATAAAGAACTTCCTCTCCCTTATGCTCCCGCAAAGAAAAAAAGGTGGTGGGGGGGAACAACTGTGAGCTGAAACTTCAAAAATTGTGAACCAAAGTTAACATTTTCTCCTTTTAAAGTTGATTATGTCATGTATTTTGTTACAGTAATGGAAAGTTGACTGGCACACCCCACCTCCCAAATTGCAGTCGTTCGTACAATGTCCCTGATAATCACCACTATACTTCCTGTCTGATCCTCAGAGGAGAAATCAACACCCTCCTTAGCTTGGCTCAGCCTAGTGAAGGCACATAGTCATCTATACAGCATGGACTAACATGCCCTGCAGGGGTCTGAGATACGGTCATATAGGACAAAGTTGGTGAGTGACAGTTGGGTATAGTTTAAAGAACTAGGTCCAAGTTGAACAAACCACATATCCACTCATCCAACAGATGAGTCTTTTAGATTATTTTTTTAAATATGAATCTAACTTACTATGTACTTATTATCTCTATACAACATTACTCTTTCTTTCCTTGTTTATTTTTACTATTATTTTTGCACAAGCATAATGTCTTTACAGAAATATAAAGAAAAAGAAAATGTTATGAATAAATAAAAATGGAAGATACAAGAATTTTAAGATTTAGCATAAATTTTTTCTATGTAATGCGAATGGGTTAATCACAGGGACATGGTAATAAAAGAGTTTATGAAGGAAAACTCAAATTTCAATAATGGAAGAAAAAATTGTTTCTTAGACTTTTTGACATCTTCACTCATTTTCTTCACAGTTTTAATTTCTATCAGTAAATATGTGGGTTATATTGGTACTGGGAAATTTTCTGTCACTTTCATCGTGGAGGAGCTGCCATGTGTCTCCATGGGAAGCAGTCAGAAGCCCCATAGGCAACATTTAACACCAGTTCATTAATGTGGGGAAAGAATCTCCTATGAAGAAAAGAGTAACCAGATTTACATGGGAAAGGGGGCTAAGCCCTGCTTAAGGGATAAGATGTTTGGGAGAACTGGCTCAGCTGAGGATCTGAAAGACTCAGCATAAGGGCATCTGCATCATGGCCTGGGCTCCTCTCCTCATTTCCCTCACTCTATCACAGGTCAAGACTGAGCAATGGTCAGTGCCTCCATTGACACCACTACTGCCAAGACCTAGTCCTTCATGTCTGTGCTTTCCTTGTCAATAATTCTTCACCTGCCTCAGAACTAGAGCACTAGTGAAGACCTAAGTTTCCAGAGTCTCTCTCCAAGACTGTGCTGACTCACTCATTCTCTGCAACTGCCTCACATCAAATTTCCCTGCACTATAAAAGATTACTACAGTGTGTATGGTGTGGACTGGAACCAGCAGGACCAGGGTAGCAGTGGCTTTCTGATATTCAAGTTTGATGAGATGCCTGATCACATTTTAGGCTCAGGCTCTGGCCTGACTCAGTACATTCAGAAAGAAGATAGTGCTCACTGTGACTCTGGGGCAGTTCATGGACATAGGGAAAGCTCCATGCAACCCACAGCAATATAGACAGAGGCCAGTAACACCAGAAACTCCAGATATTCCCCACTCTGCCCATTTCCTCCCAGATATTACCTTGGCTAGAGTGGAGAAATCCCAGAAAATGATGAGACGGGGACATGTGCCAAGTAAAAGAACAAAATACATCTACAGAAAATGATGCTGATGAAATGGACATATGTGAATTGCTGTGTTAGAGGAAATTTTATCACTGCACAAAATGCATAAGAAAAACAACCTAAAAGAGAAAATGTTTTGTCTTACAGTTTTAGAGGTTTCATTTCTGGTCATCTGACTCCATGGCTTTGGGCCTGAGGGAAGGCAGAACATCATAAAAGAAGGGTGTAGTGGAGGAAAAGCTGCTCACCTTATGGCAGCTGGGAAGCAGGGGCTGAAAGAATGAGAGGGAAAGTGGCCAATGCAAAGATATACTGTTCCAGGACACAACCACAATGACATACTTCCTCCAAAGAAGCCCTACCCTCTACAGTTTTCACTACCTCCCCAGGATGTCACAAAATATGGATTCTTTTTTTTTTTTTTTTTTTTTTTTTTTTTTTTTTTTTTTTTTTAATATTTATTTATTTACTTTAATGTACACAATGCAATGATTTATGATTACGTGGTCTGAGGATCGAACCCGGGCCGCGTACATGCGATCTGCCGCTGAGCCACAACCTCAGCCCCAAAATATGGATTCTTTAATGATTAATCCACTTATGATTTCAGAGAATTCTTGATCCAAATCAATTCTCCAAATCTCTAACTTGAACATTGTTGAATTGGGCACCAAGTCTTGAAAACATGAGCCTTTGGGATATTTGTGAGGTATAAACCATAAGATTTTCCCTATAAGTAATTCAAGAGAGTGATTGTATATATGCTTACCAAAGCCAGGAGATCAATGCACAAAAATATTTTTTTCAATAAAGAAACAAATTATAGAGTACCAAACTGAAATCACACAACTGAATGATATACTAACTGAATTAAAAAAACACAATAACAGAAATCAACAGCAGACTAGATAAAGCAGAAGAAAAGATCAGAAAATTATCTAATTAGAAAACAAGTAAAGATAGACTAAAAGACTTTTGAGACACCATCAACCAGAGAAACATATGCCAACATCAGAGCACCAAGAATAAGATAAAGAAAAGTACAGAAAATTAATTCAAAGAAAGAAATGATGGGAGATTTCACAAACCTAGGAAAGACAATAGCTATTCAGATACAGGATAGGTACCAAGTATGATGAATCAAAAGAAACCCATATTGTCGGACACAGTTCCAGAAGTGTTCAAAGTTCAAAGCCATCCTTAGCAATTTAGCAAGGCCCTGAGCAACTTAGAAAGACCTTGTCTCCAAATAAATATAAAAGCAACTGTGGATGTGGATAGGTGGTTAAGCACTCCTGGGTTAAGCACCCATGGTTTCAATCCCTAAAAAAGGAGGGAAGGAGGGAAGGAAGGAAGGAAGGAAAGAAGGAAGGAAGGAAAGAAGGAGCCCATACTGAGATAAATTACAATCAAATTGTCAAATGTAAAAGACAAGGAGAAAATTTTGAAGTAGCAAAAGAAAAATATTATTTATAATTTGCTTTCTCCAAAGAAATCCATGTAAGACTATCTGTAGTTTCTTGAAAAGAAGGAACCTTCAAACCAAAAGGGAGTAAGAGGACATATGCAGTAATCCTAAAAGAAAGAAAATGACAAATTAAAAGACTATACTATGAAATCCTTTTATTTAATAGCTAGCATTTATTAATGTTTACTATGTACCAGCTAATATTCTAAGCACTTTTCTTGTAATATCTCGTTTAATAAGCACAAAAATATCTATCCGATATTACTCTCTCCGTTTTACAAAGAAACCAATGCACAAAGAGAACAAATTTGTGAAAGAGGTCAGAACTAAGAAACGATGGGATAAAGATGAGAAACTAAGCAGTCTACCTGATAACCCAGGGTGGGAACTACAGGAAAAATAGTGAAGGAAATCGAAGACCACACCTGATAACATAAACCCTCCATCAATAAGTGACAATAACAGTAATGATTAGAATGCTTAATGTTTTGTTTCTGTGGGGTTTCTTTTTCTTGGTTTGGTTAGCAGTGCAAGAGATTGGACCCAGAGTCATGCACATGAACTGTGCCCTCAGTCTTTTATTTTTATTTATTTATTTTTTTTAGTAGGAAAATTTTTGTATTACTCCTTTTTCTCTTCTTTTTCCACATTCCTATTGTGCATTATAGTTGTACATATTGATGGAATTTGTTGTTACATATTCATGCATGCACACAATATATCAATATAATTTGGCTAATATCACTCCCCAGCACTTCTCCCTCCCTCCTTACTTCCCACACTTTGGCACCTTTCCTCTACTCATCTCTCCTTGGTTTTTAAAGAATAAAGAGGAGATTAAGACTTTCTGAGGCCAACAAAAGATGAAAATATTTATCACATGAAATTGCAAATCTACTAGAAAAGGAAAGAGAAAAAGCTCACAAAAAATTATTTCCTTGATTAGGCCTAAAACAAAAAGACAAAAAAAAAAAAAAAAAAGAATTAGGCAAATGAGGTTATATCAAACTAAAGTTTCTACACAACTAAGAAAAAATCATAATGAAGAGATAATCTATGTATGAAAAGAAAATGTTTGCAATCCGCACACCTAATAAAGTGTTCATATCCTAAATATAGATTGAACTTTTGACTCAGTACTAGGGAAACAACCTGATTTAAAATAAAAATGAACAAAAGACTTGGATAGACACTTGTCTAAAGATGACATATAAGCCAGGCACAGTGGCAGATGCCTGCAATTCCAGGGCAGGAGGATGGCAAGTTCAAAGTCAGCCTCAGAACTTAGTGAGGCCCTAAACAACTTATCAAAACTCTGTCTCACAAAAATAATAAAAAGGTCTTGTGGTTTGACTCAATGGTTAAACACCTCTAGGTTCAATCTCTGTTATCAAAAATAAAAAGAAGGAGAAGGAGGTGGAGGAGGAGGAGGAAAGAGAAGGAACAATCTTATAAAAGGCCAATAGGGGATCTAAGGGGGAGGGCCAGAGGGAGGAAGCATTCTATGTTGCTCGTGACCAGGGTCTCAACTAGTGGAAATACTACTTCTCAGAAAGGTATAGAGAACCCCTCCACAGCTTCTCTCACACAGAAATCACTGCCAATGTGCCTGCCCACAGGGCTCCAGGCCTCAGTTTAGAGCAGGACTTCTGACTCCAGTGACTACTAGCCCAAGCAGGGCTCACAAGGGCCTTAACAGGATCAATGCATCAGACCAGGGCAGAACTGCCAGATGCCATTCCCATGCAGGACACTCAGCTGCTACCCACCCACAGGAACTCTGGCCACCACTCCCCTGTGGACCCCCATCTACCAAAATGGGGCTCCCTTGGTTGCCTTCAACTTGTGACTCAGCAGCTACTGCCATAGACCCCAATGCATGGTAGTCTGACTGTACCTGTGACATCCCACAAGCACTGAAGACAGCCAACAGCTGCAACAGCAACACCGAATGTCACAGAGCTCACCTCTGAACACACTGCACAATGTCATCACCCAGCTACCCCACCTGACCCAATACCACAGTGCTAGAAGCAGCCCGCCTCCATCTTGGGTAACCTTACTCACCATCTTTGATGGGGACAGCTCCTAGATTGGAACCCCAGCTGGCCAGGTACTGGTTTCCAACTCACCCCTTTTCCCAGCAACTGGTAACCTGGCACAGTAACTGCTTAACACAAAACAGCTTTCAGCAGGACGGATGTGCAGTGTGACCAGGGCACTGCCCAAAGGAGTTCTGGTGAAAAAGATCCCTTAATTGGGAACTAGTAAGGGAGCAAGAGAGGGTGCAACAGTTTGGAGATGAACAGAGAGACCAGGAATTGGGAAATCTTCAGGCAAGATAAAGAGATAGGACTGGGCGCTCATGTCATAAGAGTGGGCCCAAAAAGAGACCCTTGTGGTACAGTCTCCCTTCAGGGACAGGTGGGTGCCACACCTCACTTCCAAGTGCCCTGAACCAGGACCAGCCCTCCCACCCTGGTTACCTTTACCATCCTGAGTTCAGAGATACCAGCAAACAACAGACAACCCACTTATTGGATGAGAAGGGAAGCAGGAAAAATACTGATCTCCAACCAAAACAATCAACAACCCTGGTTTCTTCCTTTGATTTTTTTTTTTTTTTTCTTTTTCTGTCCTTTTCTCTTCTCCCCCTCTATTCTCCTGCCCTAACATCCACAACATATGTGAAACTAAGTACTTTGCATAAATTAGGATTTTGAGGACTGGGGCATCTGAATAGTATATTATAGCTGTATTGTATATTTCTTTTTTTCCTCCAATTTTTACTATTTTAACATACTTTATTTTTCTTAATATATATGTGTGTATGTTTTATGTACTCTACTGTCTTCCCACGTACTTGTCTACCCAAAATTACTTCATGTCTATTTTCCTGCTACTAACCCTCTTCTTGAGATTTCTCTTTCACACTTCCTAAGATATACTAACTCTATATCCTCACATCCTGCCTCCTCAGCATATCATCCTCTGCCTCGCCCTTGGTTCATTGTCCACCACCAGAAACTGTAAAACCATTTAAAAACCTACTGATTATATTATAGATAATAATCAAATTCAACATTTCTGTACATTGTGACCAAACTGTAAACACCTTAATAGAAACAAATTGTTTCATAAGATGTATATTATTTAAATTAGGATCTGTTAACATTGTCCTTCTCCACAAAGAAGAGGTATTGGAACCCTACAGGAGCACTATAAGCCTATAGGGTAAAAAATGATAACTCTCAGTCCCACAGCTTGAGAAGGGAAAACACATGAGCAACATGAAAAGACAAGGGAGAAAAATGCTCCAAACAAATCAAGATACTACATTGTTAGAATCCATGGCCAGCACAGCAGAAGAAATGACAGAGAAGGAGTTCATGATGTTCATGATTAAAATGCTCTGTAAATTAAAGAATGGTATAAGAGAACAAATACAGGCAGCAAATATAACTTTGACAAACAGCTAAACAAACAAATACGAGAAGCAAAAGATTACTTCAATAAGAAGATATAGGTTCTAGAAAAAAATCAAACAGAAATCCTTAAAATGAAAAAAAAAATAAATAAAGTTCAATTGAAAACATCACCAACAGAGTAGACCACCTGGAAGACAAGACCACAGACAATGAAAACAAATATATAATCTTGAATAGAATACTGTAGACCCCACAATGAAAATGGTAAGAATCCATGAGCAGAACATTCAAGAAATATAAGATAGCATAAAAAGACCAAATTTAAGAGTTATTGGGAGAGAGGAAGGCATAGAGTTCCAAACCAAAGGAATGAACCATCTATTCAATGAAATAATATCAAAAAACTTTCTAAACATGAAGAATGAATTGGAAAAACAAATGCAAGAGGCTTACAGGACGCCAAATGTACAAAATCACAACAATCTGTAAATGCATTATCTTTAAAACAGTATTATTGAGTTGAACATGTAAACATCCCTGATGTCTCTGCAGATTGATACATAAGGGCTTGTTTTATTTTGTCTCTTTATTTTCTTTTTTAACAAAACTACTTAATCATAGACTCATGTAAACTATCCATGTGAATAACAGAATTCAGATGTTCTGCTCCATGTAGAAGCACTAAGAATAAAGTTTTAAAAATCAGTTTTCTTGCTCCGTGTAAAATATTTTCCACGCTTAATTTCAAATTTCAATATTTCAAAGCCTTATAACATAACAATAAAATTGGGTTTTTGTTGGTTTTTTTTTTTTTTTTTTACTTTTTTCATAATATCAAACCTGGCTGAAAGAGTAGTTTCAATTTAAAATCCTCCATCTCAGTAATCTTAGATCCTGCAATGGTGTTTAAATTAATGAAGAAAAGTAGTATAATGGTAGGGGCTATTATCCTTATATAAGTGGTTTATTTTTTTCTATGAATAACCAGTGTATGCCTGCATCTATGTGGTAATACACAGATTGGCTTGGTGAATGGGTGAGCTTATGCTAGCTGAGCATAAATCATCATTCATTTTGATTTCCACATCACCTTGAGGCACCTGGATTCACAGTGAACATATAATTTCAGTATATGTTTATTTTCAAAAAAATGTGTGTGGAATATTTAAACCATCTCATAAATGTGTAGCTAATTTCAATGATACTTTAATATGCACATTCTAATAATAGATGAGATTTAGTGCAATTTGATGGGCTTATTTTCTTTTTATATTTGTTGTTTTTAGATATGTATGTCAGTGTATATTTTGACATAAACATACTTGGGGTACATTACAATTTTGATCCAATTCTTGTGGCTGAACATGATGTGGAGTTACACTGGTCATTTACTTATATATGAAGAAGAAATGAAAGTTATGTCTGATTCAATCTACTTTGTTTCTTTTTCTCATCCCACCTCCCTTCCCTTGATTCCCCTTTGTGTATTCAGTCAACGTCAATACCTCTCCCTACTTTCACTTGCTATGTGTTTATCCACATATCACAGAGAACATTCAGCTTTTTTTTTTCTCTTGGACTTGCTTGTATCACTTAGCATGATAGTCTCTATTTACTAGCAAATGACATAATTTCATATCTCTTTATGGTTGAGTAATAGTCCATTGTGTATAAATACCACATTTCCTTTATTGATTCATCTGTTAAAAGGCACCTAAGTTGGTTCCATAGCTTGGCTATTGTACATTGAGCTACTATAAACATTTGCGTGGCTGTGTCACTGTAGTATGCTGATATTAAGTCCTTTGAATATGCCAAGGAGTGGGGTAACTGGGTCAAATTGTGATTCCATTTCCAGTTTTCTAAGGAATCTTCATACTGCTTTCCAGAGTGATTGCACCTATTTGTAGTTGTACCATTGTGTGCTTATTTTCTATCTGCAGTTTTCTTTCTGAAACATTTGCTATTTTATATAACTTGTTTTATGTTGCTTGGTGTAAAGAGCTCAAATAATCTGGGTTCATATTTGGAGATAAAATTAGAGAAAATGATGATCAAAAGAAAACTCTGAATGTGCTGGTGGGTATGGGTATACTCACGAAGAGGTGGAGAAAAAACATCCTGATCTTCAGTGGAGTAGAGAAGATCTTTTGGTTTAGATCTTTTTGAATTGAAGAAAGAATCTGAAGGAAATTAAAAGTCATTGCAGTTGGGAGAACAAAGGAATGTAGAAAAATACATTTTAATTAATATTACAAAAAATCTCAAGGGGAACTACAATTGTCTGTTCCTCACAGAGGAAAGAAGGAAGAAAGGAAGGAGGAAATAATGATTAAAATTTAATATATTAAACTTTTGTAAATTTTAATGACTTGATAATGTGCACATTTCATGTATAATTTATCTTAAAATAATTCATTTTAAAATGTGTTATATTTTACAATCTCTATACTATCACTTTTATAAATATGGAAAACATTAGATTTTACAATGTACACAATTTCTTTTCTTACAAAAAATAAACAGCTGCTTGGTTTTTAATTTGGCATATATTTAATTACAAAATTTTTTGAAGTTGAAAAGTAAAACCTACCATAAGGTGAGTTACATTCCTAAGTATGGAAGTTTCTAGGCCCCAGAATGACACTTGTTACCTATCTTGGGATCTGGAACAATCAAAAGTATGAAAAAGTATTCAACATCTCTAGCAGTTAGAGAAATTCAAATTAAAACTATACTGATATTCCATCTCAATTCAGTCATGATGACAATTATCAAGAATACAAGCAACAATAAATTTGGCAAAGGTACACTCATGCATTGCTGGTGGAACTGTAAAATGGGGCAACCACTCTGGAAAGCCTAATGGATATTCCTCAAAAAGCTTGCAATGGGACCACCATTTGGCCCAGCTATCCCACCCCTTGGTTTACACCCAAAGAGCTTAAAAAGACCATACTACAGTGAGACTGCCACAACAATGTTATTAGCAGCTTAAATCGCAATATCTAAACTATGGGAAAAGCCTAGGCCCCCTTAAACAGATAAATGGATAAAGAAAATGTGATACGTATACAAAATGGAATATTACTGAGCCATAAAGAGAAAGAAAAATGTGGTATTTGCCAGTAAATAGATGGAACTGGAGACTATCATTGTATGTGAAATAAGCCAATCCCTCACCCCAAAAGGGTGAATGTTCTCTCTGATATGTGCATGTTAATTCACAGTGAAGACAGGAATGTAAGAAAGAATAAAAGTACTTTGGATTAGACAAAAATAAATGAAGGGAAGGGAGGAGCATTGGAAATAGGAAAGATAGTAAAATGAATCAGACATTGCTTTCCTATTTGCATATATGAATACATGACCAATGTAATTCTACATCATGAACAACTGGAAAATGAGAAGTTATACTCCATGTATGTATAATATGTCAAAATACATTCTACTGTTATCTATAACTCATAAGAACAAATAAAAATAAGATAAAAGCAAATCTAACATTTTTTTAAAATTCCTCAGATAAAAATTTTTCACACTCATGAAATACACTGAATCATACTGAATAAATATGAACAAAACAAAAGACTGATATTCATGCCCAGACCACCCACATCTTCACCAGTAGCTAGGAGACAGAACCTTTTCATCTATGACTGAAAACATTCACGAGTCCTGCAATCTGAGTCCTTTAAGGGTCCATAGTCCTTATGGCATTCCATGTAGCCAGTGGTGGCTGAAGTGCTATATGGCTGTGACTGACTCATAGTCTCAACCTCAGTCACTTTCTGACATAAAGGTTACAAACGTGTGAACTGAGAAAGCTTCAAAACATGCATACAAGTATCCTCTGAATGGCAACTTATAAGATTTTACAACTGAGTTACTTGCCAAATCCAAGGTGAAAGAACCTCTGAAAAAAAGTTTTTGCATTGTGAATAAACATGATGGTACCGTGCAAGCTAATAAAACCAGCAACTTCTTAATTCTGCTTAATCCTGATCTGAGAAGAATTTATATCAGACACCATCTTAGTCCTGTACAGAGAGATGTGAGGTAATGGGGAGGCCACACAAGTGAAACATTGGCCTGTCCCCCACCCCCAGGCAGATTCAGTGTGAATGCAGCACTGTCTCATGGGTTCTGATCAGAAAGTCGCATAATGATGTGTATGGACTTGGACAACAGGGGGCACTGAAGACCAGTTAAAAGACTTTGGGAAGTAACCAGAACTGTAATGAGCCACCTGGCCCTGCCTGATGCTGTCTTGTTAGAACTCACATCTGTGACCTCCCACAACCCTGAGCCAACCCAACTCCACCCCTGCACACCCACTTGGCATCTTTATATACAAGAGTCTGAACCAGGACCCAGGGTGCCAACAGAAAACCTGGAGGAACCTAATTTGCATGGATAGACCCTCCCATTTTCAGAGTATAAAGAGGGGAAGGGAGTGACTTGGGGGAACCTCTGCTCAGCACCAGGAATAGAAGACAGAGCTCAGGATGACTTTCAGGATGGCCTGGGCCTGTCTACTGGTCACATTCCTTGTTCAGTGCACAGGTGTCATGATATGAAGGTGAATTAGGGTGTCAGAGTCCTTTGATATGGGACCTGATTCTCCTATTGTTCCTAGACAAAACTCACCTTCTTCATGTCTCTCCCACTTCCAGGTTCCTGGGCACATTCTGTGCTGACTCAGCAGCCCTCACTGTCTGGGACACCAGGACAGAAATCACCATTTTCTGCACTGGAAGCAGTAACAATATTGGTTAAAGTTATGTTAACTGGTATTAGCAGCTCCCAGAAATGGCTCCCAAACTCCTCATATATGAAAATAGGGGTCCCTAATTGCTTCTCTGGTTCCAAGTCTGGCAACTCTGGTTCACTGACCGTCACTGGGCTTCAGCCTGAGAATGAGGCTATTTCTGTCAGTCTTTGATTGATGTTTTAAATTTACACAAAATTTTTAACATGAAATATTTGACAGACAATAAAATTCACAAAATTGAAAACTTTGCTAACACCAACAATTAAAACAGACAAAAACCAAAATAAAACCAGGAAATCCCTTCTGAGCTTGGTGTATTTTTGGGTAGTGTGGTAATGTAGATATGGTTGACCATCTGCATAACTATCTCCACTGAACTAGTTAAAAAAGTGAAAACAGAAAGAAAAAAAAATTCAACCCTATAGCTTGGACCATTTGCTTTTTCTTTTTAACCATACAGATCAAATTACTAAAATCAATTTCAAATTAAGCCTACTCTACATCCATGAGAAGGTCAAAATCATTAACTTTATCAGCAAGTTGGTCATGAAAACACTTCCTTTACTCATTCAAAACACTCATGCGTGAGATCTTATCTTTATTATTTTTTCTTTTGATAAATTCAACTTATGAAAGGAAGAACTGGATCTTTGAAGAGAGATATGTTGAATAGAGGAAGAAGATCCAGGGGAAAAGAAAATGAGGGGATGGGCAGGTACTGTGAAATGACACGAAACAAATGACACTGGGTGCTGAGAGCAAGTGCCAATATATCACAGTGAATCCCAATTTTATTAAAAAATTAATAAATAATTTCAATGCACCAATTAATGAAAAACATAAATGAGACCAGTTGAGTAGAGAAAAAGATTTAGGGGTGGGTGTAATGGAGGGAAAGGGGAATAATGGAGAATGAAATTGATAAAATTATGTTTCCTGTATGTATGAATATGGGTACAGTTAATCCCACTATTAACATACAATTATAACACACAAAGAATTATAAATATGTGTGTGTGTGTGTGTGTGTGTGTGTGTGTGTGTGTGTTATGGTAAAAATTCAGATAAAGCTAAGAACATGCAACACCAAAATTGAATTGTACACAATTGGGTATGGTTTCAACAAACAAAGAAACACAAATATTAAAAAAGAGATATAAACATGAATGCTCAAAGAAAATTCAACTAATGAAAGTGAGACAGTCTTGGAAGAACCGTGGCAATGTCATACAAACAATTGAACAGGTGTTTTGTTTTGTTTTGTTTTGTTTTGTGTGTGTGTGTGTGTGTGTGTGTGTGTGTGTGTGTGTGTGGTGCTTGATTAAACCTAGGGCTATGTAAATGCAAGGCAAGCACTCTTCCAGCTGAGCTATATACCCAGCCCTCAATGGTTCTTTATCAAATGAGACCTGATAGCTTTAGACCAGAAGGCCTCAGTGGTAAATGTTGATATTCATAGAAAACTGGTAGAAACACAAGTGGCATAGCTTCATTGGATCATGAAGTGTTGCTCATTGTCCATACCCAGTGCTACAACAACTGCATCCTTTCATGGGGAAAATCCACAGCACACAGCCACCCTGAAAATCAAAATGCTCCGATGACTCAGGACCATGTTTTGGAAGTTGATGGTAAAGGGCTCATATTTACATAATACACCACATAAACACATGCTCTTCAACAGACAGTTCAGTAAGAAATCATGGGCCATAAGTAAGTCTGGCCTAAACTTTAGGGCCAGGAGATCCTTCCAAAATGCATACTTCAGCCTGTACATGTCTCCTTCTCCTCCTCACTCAGTGTTCAGGATGATAAACACTTCTGATTCCAGCCATTGTAGTGACCCTCTCTTGTCCTTCCTCATTCTAAACATGTTTTGTTGGGGCTTTAGTCTCCATTTCTTAAGTTGTGGGACTCAGGAGCCCTCACTAACTACTTGCTCAGTAGGGACAGTCATTCTCATCTGTGCCTCCAGCACAGTTTTGCTCACCAATGATCACTTCTCATACTGGCTGCAACAGAAGTCTAGCCAAGCACCCAGGACCCTGATTTGAAACACAAATAACAGACACTCTTGGTTACCTTCCTGGTTCTTAGGCTCCCTTTAGGCAAAGCTCCTTGATCTTCTTAGGTGCCTGCCTGTGGGTGAAACAGGTTCCATGTGCGATATATTACAGTGATGCTCAGCACAGTCAGACCAAGATGGTCAACAAAGACCGAAACCTGCATGTGACTTAGTCTAGATAGAAACATAATCACAGGATATGGGAATCATAAGACTGGACACTGACCTCTCTGGCAGCCCAGTAATTACTGACCCTGGAGAGAAAAGGTAAGAAAAGGGGCTGGCTGGTGTCTGTTTCTGTTTAAGTCCAAAACTGAGGATATCTGTTAATTTATTTTGAGTAAATGTTCCACAAAGGGACAGTAATATCTGAATCTGATCTGAAGACTGAGGTCAAAGCATTTCTAAAAGTGGTTAGCATCTCCAAACATATTCATTTTGCAATAAATCAAAGGGAAGAGACCTTCTTTCATATTGTAATAAAATTCATTTCATTATACTTGTGTACAATGCAAAAACCTGCCATAATATTTTAAAATATGCTGAAGTACACATGATTCCTGAGTTGTACATCAGCTCCTGTTATGTGACCATTGTGAGGGACCTTCAGTTAAGTGTTATACTATGGTGTGCCTACCCAAAAATCTCAGTGCATTCCCTGTCCTCTGAATGATGTCTTGAGTTCAGGCAATACCTCTAAGACAGCTCCTTCATAAGCAGTGACTGGCATGCAGCCTGTGTTCCCAGAGGATTGCTTTATAAGAAACCTGCCTACTACTGCTAGGGCCAAATCCTGTGGGCCTTTAGCCATGACTCCAAGCAGTGGTTCATGCCCTCAGCTAATTTTCCTAAACAAGAGGTATATTATCTTACAATTAATGTATCCATTTATTTTGGGGCAGGGTTGGGAATGGGAAAGTGGTGAACATAGGATGGAACTATACTATAACAATATGAAAAATATTTTTATCAGAAAAGTCCTGAAATGTTATGGCATAAGGGGCACAGATTTCCATGAATGTATCCTCTTTTGTTCTCTGGGGTTTGAGGGTGAATAAGACTCCTGGGGCATGTCTGCTTCAGCAGGACTCTGGGGTGTGTATATGATGGGCTGAACCCCAGTCCTGTACTGCTCAGGTCAGCATAGTCCTCAGCAACCTGCATCATGCCACAAATGTTCTTTCTTTGTGTGCTTTTCCCAGAATATAATATTTTTTTCTTATGATCCCTATCCCAGCCTGTGCTGACTCAGTCACTCTATGCATCTGCCTACCTAGGAGCCTCAGTCAAGCTCACCTGCACCCTGAGAAGTCAGCACAGCAGCAGCTACTAAATTTTATGATACTAGTCACAGCCAGGAAAGGCCCAACTGTATGTCATGTATGTTAACAGTGATGGAAGCCATGGCAAGGTAACAGAATTTCTGATTGCTTCTCAGGCTCCAGCACAGGGGCTGACCACTACTTAAGCATCTCCAACATCCAGCATGTGGATGAAGCTGACTATATCTGTGGTGTATCATATTGTATTGGTGTGCCATTTGGGTAAACCACAGTGACACATGTCCATGGAGAACAGAGACAAAAACTGTCTATTCAACTAGAGAGGATGCCACATTGCTCTAAGAAATTCTCTGGTGTCCAAAGAATCTTATTTGTTAATTTAATTTTTACAAGAAGTGACCCAGATGTATTTTTTTTTTTCTTGCCACACATTCCGTGGAAAACAGTTCACTGGGAAAGACTCCTATGGAGTAAAGGAATCCGTAGCAATGTGCAAATACCATGATAGATGTCAATTCCCCTACTGTTGCATTTCCTACATGGCATGGCATGCCATTCTCCTTTCTAGATTTCAATCATGGAACTCAGTACATACATTACTGTGTCACCCTGAGTTTGATTTATTATTATTTTCCAAATGATAATTATATATGCTTATGGAGTAACAGTGTGGTTTATTATTATTATCATTCTTAGAGCTTAGTTGTTATTCATTGTAGTTGGATTTATCCCATCAAACTCACACATGCATGGAAATCAATTTCAATTCATCATCCCCTACTATTTTATCTTTTTAATTTTGTTTTTATTGGTTCTAATTAGTTATAGATGAAAGAAGAATGCATTTTGATTAATTGTACACAAATTGAACACAAATTTTCATTTATCTGGTAGCAAAGTAGAGTTGCACCATGTGTGCAATCATACAATTACCTAGAGTAAGGATGTCCATCTCATTCCACCACCTTTCCTACTCCCATATTCCCTCTTTGTCCAATCAAAGTTCTTCCATCCACACTTCCCATGCCCCTCTCCCATTATGGGTCATCATTCACATGTCAGGGAGAACATTTGGGTTTGTTTTTTTTTTTTTTTTTTTTTTTTTTTGGGATTCGCATAGCATGATATTTTTCAACTCCATCCATGTAAATGCATATGCCATAATTTTGTTCTCTTTTAAAGCTGAGTAATATTCCATTGTGTATATATACCACAGTTTCTTTATCCATTCATCTATTAAAAGACATCTATGTTGGTTCCACAGTTTTAGCTACTATGAATTTTGCTGATATAAACATTGATGTGGCTGCATCACTATGGTATGCTCTTGTTAAGTCCTTTAGTTATAGACTGAGGATGGGATAACTGGGTCAAATGGTGGTTCCATTACAAGTTTTTTAAGGAATTTCCCTACTGCTTTCCAGAGTGATTGCACTAATTTGCAGTACCACCAGCAATGTATGAGTGTACATTTTTCCCCATATCCTCACCAACACTTATTGTTATCCTTGATAATTGCCATGCTGACTGGAGTGAGATGGAATCTTTAGAGTATTTGAATTGCATTTCTCTAATGACTAGTGAAGTTGAACATTTTTTTTATATACTTGCTGATTGATTGTATATCTTTTTCTGTGAAGTGTCTGTTTATTTCCTTTAGCTCAATTACTGATTGGTTTATTTATTCCTTTGGTGTTGAGTTTTTGGAATTCTTTGTATATCCTGGAAATTAGTGCTCTATCTGATGTTCATGTAGTAAAAATGTTCTCCCACTCTGTGGGTTCTCTCTTCACATTAACGATTGTTTCCTTTGCTGAGAAGAAGCTTTTTAGTTTGAATCCATCAAATTTATTAATTCTTGATTTTATTTCTTGCACTTTAGGAGTCTTGTTAAGGAAGTCAGGACTTAATCTGACATGATGAAGATTTCTGCCTATTTTTTCTTCTATTAGGTGCAGGGTCTCTGGTTTAATTCCTAGGTCCTTGATCCACTTTGAGTTGAGTTTTGTGCAAGGTAAGATATGGTGTTTTAATTTCAATTTGCTGCATATGAATTTCCAGTTTTCTGAGCACCATTTGTTGAAGAGGCTATCTTTTCCCCAATGTATGTTTTTGGCACCTTTGGATCCCCCACTTTCCCACCCCCCTCTACTTCCTCCCATCCTCCCTCAGCTGGAGAAATATAACTTTATGTGCACATAATCTCATTTTTTTACAGGGTGGAGAGAAAGTGAATCTGTGAAATAGTTTAACACTGTGATGGAGTAATAGAGGAGACAAAGAGCATGACTCTTTGTCCTAGCCAGTGGTTCATGGCCATGTGACTTACTTTGTCCCTCCCAGGGTGTGTCCATCACTTGGTGTTGCTCCTCCTGCAGTGGGATCCCTTTCTACTTCTCTGTGACAACCAGAAGAGCTCTCCTCCAAAATTTGTAAACCATTTGGGAAATTCAGAGTCCTATCCCCTATTTTTGAGACCCTTCAAATTCAAAATATTAACAAATAATGTTTAATTCTTTCTAATTAATTGATTTTATTATTGTGATAAAATTAATTCTCAATGTCCTTTAAATGGAAGTATTATGTGGGAACTAGATACAATTGTGCAATTTCCCAATCCACATCTTGATGTAGACAAGTGCCTTCTTGCTCAAGAAATTATGTTAACAAGCTACCAAAAATTTTGTATGACAATTACTATTTGGGTAGCAAAATTGCTTTTATACTTACAAATTTATTTTTGTGAATTTATGTTTAATACATAGTCAGAGTTATCATCAATGACTAAGTTACCCCCATGTTGCAACTGATAATCCCAAAAATATTCAGAAAGAAATTTTAAAAAATCAAGCCGATGCCAAAAAAAGATTTAATTTCAATCTGCAGCCAAAAATGGGAGGAATTTCTGCAAACACGTTTCTTTAGACTATTGTCAGGGTTGACATAAATATCTGCATTACAGGAAACTCATCCCAGGTAGGATTTGTTTCCAAATACATTCTTATCACTCACTGAGCTGACTCTTCTGATGCGGGACACAAAGATGCAGAGCTGGTGTTTGTGTCTTTACATAGAGGGTCCTAATGCATTTAGCACTGGTTGAGCAGTTGAAGGGACACAAAATGTAAAAAAATCAGCATGATTTAGTTTTCTATTTAGTCCTTAGAAAATTATATTATCAACTATGATATTGAAGGAATATACAATGACAAGGAAACAAAGCATCATACAGAAAATTACTGATATGAAAATATTAATAATATGCTGTATTGTTTTTACTAAACTTTTGAAATCTAAATTTATCCTTTTGTGACTTAAATAAATAAAGCAACTGATATAAAAAGTCCCTCATACATATGAGTTGAAAGTAGTGACATCACAAGGTAAAAATGCAAATTGATTTATCCAGTTCATTTCCTAGTCCAGAAAGGTAATTTAGTGGACCTCCCTTCTAGTCTCTGAAGCACAGCACCTCCTGGAAAAGGTTGAGTCTTTCTTTCATTGCTGAGAGAAAACACCAGGTGGAATTTCTGGCCTCCCATGAAGTGCTAATGCTGGCAGGGTGCACAATACATTTTAAGAGAAACAGGCCAGAGGGAGAGTATGTGCTCTATGGATCTTGATCCATGTTCAAGACCAGTGGTTGTACAAATGGAATCACTGATGTATGATTCCACTAATTCCTCTGGTTGCTGTGTAAATATGAAGTGGTATTAAGATATTGTACAATAATGTATTTTATTTATGTGTCCCTTTGAGAAGTGACCAGTTCAATAATGGCCTTTGAGATCTATTTATTTGATCTGAATTAATTCATATAAAAAGAAGTACCTAGAAAGGAACACGGTAGAACCTACAATTTATAAAACTAATTTATTATTCTTTCTTTTTCTTCATCTGTGTGTGTGTGTGTGTGTGTGTGTGTGTGTGTGTGTCTGTGTGTCTGTGTGTATGTGTGTTTTGTATAAATACCATAGTATTTACTTTTTGGGAAGCAACTTTGCTTTTATAATTATGAACTTATTCATGTGGATTTATTAAATTATTCTTATTATTTAACCAATACTACTGAATTTGTTTTTTAAAAGTTTATCAATCTACCAAAGAAGAAACACGTTTTCCCTTGAAATATTTTTCTCTCAAAACTACAAGTATTTTTGAGTTTGGGGCCTTTGCGAAGCAGATGCAAGGTGTTCATAATGTTGGTGAACACAAGCTAGAAAAGATGCAGAGGATATCAGGTGACTTCAGACCACAGCTTTGACACCTGTGACAGTATCAGGAAGAGGAAGGTTTAGATAGGAAAATACTCTGACCAAAGACAGTTCTGAGAGTTTCTCTGCAAGCTGGATCCTGGGTGGCCATTAGATATGTGCTGGTTCCTACAGAATGACTGGCAGTAGTCACTCCAGAGTTCAGAATTGCTTGTGGCTAGCCCAAAAAGGGACTGTCAATCAGCAGTGGTCCCCCTGTAGTATTCCCTGGAAGGTGAGTGAAGAGTATTTCCTGATCCACTACCCCTGGCCTTTAGTTATCCAAACTAGAACAGAGGATGTCCTCAGATCTCTTCACCTGCTGCTCCATCTGGACCCCAAATGAATTCAAAGCTGAGGTTTTTCAGGGGTTCAGAGTCCTTGTTATCTATAAGCCCTGCAGCTACTTAGAAACCCTTCTTTTCTGACCTGCTTGGGCAGGAGGTCCTCAGGCCCACAGTATCCTCCTAAGACACTCTGTCTCCTCCTGTGCCCAATTCTTGCTGATCACATAATTTTGGATAGTTCTAGAATTCCATATATATCTCTAATGTCTCATGCATATGAGACATCTCTAATCATATCTTAAGAATGAATGAGTGATCAGTACAAAAATCAAAAAAGGAAAAAACAGTTATGGATGATAGAATAAATTAATGACTTTTCTATGTCCCCAATTGGTGTTTGTTTTACATTCTGCATTATTCATGTGTGGGAGAAAATGAAACCCTGATTATATCTGAATGTACAAAATTATTTCCTCCTTTTCATACCATGGTCACAAAATGACAAATATACACCCACATCCAGACCAGATCGTCTACTTAGCCTTACCTTTGTCATTCTAAGAAGAAATGTTGCCCCTATCTACCTTATGCTATCGTCCCTCTATCCTCTCTCACCTGAAATTCAGTGGGCCCAAGTGTCCCACCTGAAAGTCATGTGACATTTTATTTCATCTGCAGTCATCTTATAACAACTACACAGAAATGTTCTCTGTTGGCTCTTTCCTTTCCTATTCTCTTCTAGAATGTCTCCTCTCCAACTGACAAGAGCCAATACTCTCATATGAGACATAATAATGGGCACAGTCCTGGTTAAACATATCCACTTAATTTAGGAAGTCACCTGAAGAGCCTAAATCTCGTCTCTGCTGTACCCTGAGCCCTATCCACCTCTGTACCCACAATTGCCACATCCTATTTCCTTATCTTCTCTGTGTGTTGCTCTAGAAAGATTGCACATTCCTGGTACATTATTGTCTCCCTATGAGCATATATTTTACCCCCAGTGTTCTCCATTCCCACTCAGTATCCAGAGCAAATGCCTCTTCCTCAGAGACGTTCACATGAACAGATCTCTATTTCTGCTCCAGGCATTTTGTCCTCAGATTCAAAGTGGTTTGAAGGCTCTTTTGAGTCATGTCTCCATGTTTGCCATGCCCACTAGTTCAGCACCCACAGAGGAAGGTGTCAGTGATGGTTACCTCAGGACAATACCTCCACTGTCCTTGTTAGATAGTTCATTCAAGTGATAGAAACAGGCATCCAAGAAACAAAGTAGAGATGAATTTGTTCCATTGTAACATATGTTTGCTCTGAGACCAGCAGGTGGCATGATGAGACCATCTCCTGGGACAGAAGCGTCCACAAAAGACAACTCATAGCTGGGCAGCCCTCAACTGACCTGAGGTCCCAGGGCTGAGCCTTTGCTTCCTGGGTGACTTGGTACACAAGTCCCTTAAGAAAAGGCAGAGTCCCATGCACTTAAGCCTGGGTGTAGTTGATTCCTCTTAAATTCACTTACTAGGCAAATTAGTGCACCCTGCAATCCTCCCTTGGACAGGGACCCATTCACTGCATGCCCATGGGTGAGAGACAGAGGATGAGAACACATTTGCATGAGCTGCCCCTCCTCTGTGAGAACAGCGTGGATGGTATAAGAGAGGCCTGGACAGCCCAAACACAAAGGTGAGGCATAAGAAGGGGCTGTGTCCACCATGGTCTGGACTTCTCTCATCCTCTTAGTTCTCTCTCAATGTACAGGTAGGGACTGTCTTCAGAGGCCCAAGGAAGACCCCATACCTGGGTCATTATCCTCTGACTCAGATCCTTAAGCCACTGTTCCCTGGCTTTGTCTTCACTATAATGTGTCTGTGTTTGCAGGTACCCTCTCCCAGCCTGTGCTGACTCAGCCACCAAATCTCTCTTCATCCCTGGGATCAACAGCCAGACTCACCTGCACCCTGAGCAGTGACCTCCGTGTTGGTGGTACAAGCATGTATTGGTACCAGCAGAAGCCAGGCAGCCCTCCCCAGTTCTACCTATACTACTACTCAGACTCAAACAAGCAACTGGGGCCAGGGGTCCCCAGTAGATTCTCTGGATCCAAAGATACTTCAACCAATGCAGCATTTTTGCACATTTCTGGGCTCCAGCCTGAAGATGAGGCTGATTATTACTGTCAGGTATATGCAAGCAGTGCTTATCACAGTGGTAAAGACAGATGAGGAAGTGGGACAAAAACCTTCACAGCCCCTGAAATTTTGAGCTTATGTCACTTTTACTAGGATAAATAAGAAGCTCACTAATTATAAAATAACAAAAGAGGGGGAATCCAATTTGGTGGGCCAGAGGGAGGCAGCATCCTGTGTCACTCTGTGACCTGGGTCTCAAATACTGGGAATACTGTTTCTCTCAGAGTGATAGAGGACCCCTACACAGCTGCTCCCATGTGCAGAAATTACTACAGCTCTGCCCGCGCAGGGCACTGGGCCTCAGTGTTAGAGCAAGACTCCTGATTCCTGAATAATATCCCACTCAGGGCTCATAAGTGCCTTAGCAGGACCACCACATCAGCATGGGTTCATAACTCCCATATGCCGCTCCCACAGAGGACACTCAACTGCTACACACCCACAGAAATTCTGGCCACAACTCCCTTGTGGACACCCACTTTCCAACATGGAGCTCCCCAAGTCACCTCCTTCTTGGGACTCGGCAGCTTTTATCATAATTCCCTATGCATACAATGAAAATCAGCAGAGAGAGGTATTACACTAAAGGAAAAACTAATCACAGAAGAAACCAAATCAAGTTAAATAACAAAAATAAACAAAAATTGCTGGGAATACAAATCATGTCTCAATAATAACCATGAATGTTAATGGCCAAAACTCACCAATTAAAAGACATAGGCTAGCAGAATGGATTAAAAATAAGACCCAACAATTTGCTGCCTCCAACAGACTCATCTGATAGGAGAAGACACACACAGACTAAAGGTGAAATGTTGGGAAAAATCATACCAACGACATGGACTGCGGAAGAAAGCAGGGGTTTCCATCCTGATAGCAAATAAAGTAGACTTCAATCTAAAGTAAATCAAAAGGGATAAAGAATTATTGTGTTGTGTGGTCACTTTAAAACACTTCTTTCACCACTGGATAGATCTTCAAAAGAAAAGCTGAACAAAGAAATTATAGAACTCAATAAAACAATCAATAACTTAGACTTAACTGACATATACAGAATATTTCATCCTTCAACAAGCAAATTCACCTTCTCAGCAGCACATGGATCCCTCTCTAAAATAGACCATATATTATGCCACAAAGCAACTCTTAGCAAATACAAAAAAGTAGAGATATTACCTGAATTCTATCAGATCATAATTGAATAAAATTAGAAGTCAATTGTATAATAAAAAAAATAAAAGTTACTCCAACACCTGGAGACTAAATAATATGCTACTGAATAAACAATGAGTTACAGAGGACATCAGGATTAGATTGAAATATCCTTAGAGGTAAATGAGAACACAGATACAACGTGTCAAAATTTCTGAGACACTATGAAGGCAGTACTAACAGCAAAGTTTATTGCATGGAGTTAAGTCCTTAAAATAAGAAAAAGTCAACAAATAAATGACCTAACATTACATCTCAAAGCCCTGGGGGGGGCGAGAACAAATCAACACCAAAAGCAGTAGAAGACAGGAAATAAGTAAAATTAGAGCTAAAATTAATGAAATTGAAAAAAAAATTGGCAAAACAAAATGTTATTTTTTTTGAAAAATAAATAAAATTGACAGACCTTTAGCCAGGCTAATAAAGAGAAGGAGATAGAAATCTCAAATTACTAACATACATGATGGAAAAGGTAATATAAAAACAGACACTACAGAAATACAGATGATAATAAGAAATTATTTTGAAAACTTGTACTCCAGTGAAAGAGATAATGTCGAAGGCATAAACAAACTTTATGAGTCATATGATTTCCCAAATTGAAGCATGATGATATACACAACTAAAACAGATCAATTCAACCTATGAAATAGAGGACACCATCAGAAGCCAACCAACCCAAGAAAAGCCCAGGACCAGATGGATACACAGCCGAGTTCTACAAGACCTTTAAAGAAAAACTAATACCAATACTCTTCAATTTATTGCAGGAGCTCGAAAAAGAGGGAGCACTTCCAAACTCATTCTATGAGGCTAATATCATCCTGATTCCAAAACAGGCAAAGACATATCAAAGAAAGAAAAGTTCATACCAAAATCTCTAATGAACATAGGTGTGAAATTTCTCAACAAAACTCTGGCAAATTGAATACAAAATATATATCAAAAAGATAGTGCACCACGATCAAGTGGGATTCATCCCAGGATGCAAGGATGGTTCAACATACAGAAATCAAGAAATAAAATTTATCACATCAATAGACTTAAAGATAATAACCATATGATCAACTCAATATATAAAGAAAAAGCATTCAAGAAAATGCAGCACATCTTCATGTTTAAAACACTAGAAAAACTAGGGATAACAGGAACATGTCTCAACATTGTGAAAACTATCTATGATAAGCCACAGGCAAACATCATTCTAAATGGAGAAAAAATGAAGGCATTCCCTCTAAAAACTGGAACAAGACAAGGATGCCCCATTTCACCACTTTTATTTAACATAGTTCTTGAAACACTAGCCAGAGCAATTAGACAGACAAAATAAATTAAAGAAATAAGGATAGAAAAAGGAGAACTCAAATTAGCACTATTTCCTGATGATATGATTCATTACCAAGAAGACCCAAAAAATATCACCAAAAATCTCTAGAAATAGTAAATGGATTCATCAAAGTAGCAGGATATAAACCCAACACCCATAAATGAAAGGCATTTCTGTATATCAGTGACAAATTCTCTGAAAGGGAAACAAGGAAAACTATCCTATTTACAATAGCCTCAAATGCCTCACAAATAAACTAAACTAAACTAAAATAAAATAGTTGGAAATCAACTTGACAAAAAAAGAAAAAGGCCTATACAACAAACACTACAGACCCCTAAAAAAAATAAATCAAAAAGACCTCAGAAGATGGAAAGATCTACCTTGCTCTTGGATAGCCAGAATTAATATTGTCAAAATGACCATACTACCAAAAGCACTATACAGATTTAATACAATTCCAATCAAAAACCCAATGACATTTCTCATAGAAATAGAAAAAGCAGTCATGAAATTCATCTGGAAAAATAAGAGACCCAGATAGCTAAAGCAATCCTTAGTAAGAAGAGTGAAGCAGGTAGCATAACTATATAACTATACCACACCTTAAACTATACTACAGAGAAATAGTAAACAAAACAAAACAAAACAAAAAACATGGTATTGGCACCAAAATAGACTAGTAGGCCACCAATGGTATGGAATGGAGGACACAGAAACTAACCCACAAAATTACAAATATCTTATATTAGACAAAGGTGCCAAGAACATACATTGGAGAAAAGATAACTCCCTCAACAAAAGGTGCTGGGAAAATTGGAAATCCATGTGCAACAAAATGAAATTAAACCCCTATTGCTCTCCATGCACAAAACTCAAATCAAAGTGGATCAAGGACCTAGGAATTAAACCAGAAACAGTACATTTAATAGAAAAAAAAGTAGGCCCTAATCTCCATCATTTTAGATTAAGTCCCAGCTTCCTTAATAAGACTTCAATAGCTCAAGAATTAGTATCAAGAATCAATAAATGGGATGGATTCAAACTCAAAAGCTTCTTCTCAGCAAAAGAAACAATCAGTGACGTAAATCGAAAGCCTACATCTTGGGAACAAATTTTCCCCCTCACGCATCAGATAGAGCTCTAGTATCTAGGGTATATGAAGAACTCAAAAACCTAAACACCAGAAAAAACAAATAAGACAATCAATAAGTGAGCCAAGGACCTGAACAGACACTTCTCAGAAGATGGTATACAATCAGCCAACAAATATATGAAAAAAATATTCAACATCTCTAGCAATTAGGAAAATGCAAATCAAAACTACTCATCTCACTCCAGTCAGAATGGCAGCTATTATTAATACAAATAACAATATATGTTGGTGAGGATGTGGGGAAAATTCATACTCATACATTGCTGGTGGGACAAAAATTGATTCAACCAATATGGAAAGCAGTATGGAAATTCCTTGGAAAACTGGGCATGGAATCACCATTTGACCAGGTATCCCACTTCTGGGTTTATACCCCAAATACTTAAAAACAGCATACTACAGGGACACAGCCTCATCAATGTATAGCCGCACAATTCACAACAGCTAAATTGTGGAACCAACCTAGATGACCTTCAGTAGATAAATGGATTAAAAAAAATGTGGTATATATACACAATGGAATATTACTCAGCAATAAAAGAGAATAAAATCATGACATTAGCAGGTAAATTGATGGAGTTGAAGAATATAATGTTAAATGAAGTTAGCCAATCCCAAAAAGCAAATGCCAAATGTTTTCTCTGATATAAGGAAGCTGATTCATAGCTGGGTAGTGAGGGGAAGCATAGGAGGAACAGAAAAACTCTAGATAGGGCAAGGGGGTAAGAGGGGAAGGGTAGGGGCATGGGGTTAGAAATGATGGTGGAATGAAATGGACATCATTATCCAAAATACATGTATGAAGACATAAATTGTGTGAATATACTTTGTATACAACCAGTGATATGAATGTAATACATATGTTATATTAATGTATGTACAAGTCATATGTGTAATATGAATTGTAGTGCTTTCTGCTGTCATATATAATGAATTAGAAAAAAGGGGGGAAAAGGCCAACAGATAAACAGATATGTAAAATAATGTTCAGTGTCATAATCCATCAGGGCAGTGCAAATTAAAACTATAAACTATCACCTCTCAACTTTCAGGCAGACTATTACAGTAAATGAATGATAATTGCTGGGAAGGATACTGGGGGAAAGGGGCACTTATACTTGGTGGTGAGACTGCAAATTAATACAATCATCTTGGAAAGCAGTATGAAATTTTCTCAAAAGACTAGGAATGGAACCACCATATGACTCAGCCCACTTATGGGCATTTACTCAAAAGAACTAAAATCAGCACACCATAATGACACATGCATACCTGTGTTATAGCAGGGAGATTCACAATAGCCAAGCTATGGAACCAGTCTTGATGGCTGTTGAAGATGAATGGATAAAGAAAACATGGCATACCTACACAATGGAGTTTTACATAACCATAAGAAGAATGAAATTATAGTTATTTACTGATTCAGGAAGTTAAGGATTGAATGTTTTCTCTCAGATGCAGAAACTAGAGCAAAATAAGGAATAAAAGGGGGGACTCACAATAATACTGGATGAATTCAAAAAGCATCTCTCACCAATTAATACATCTTCAAAATAAAAACTAAATAAAGAAACTTTAGAGAAGCTGCTGCTGCAGAAGCTGCTGCCATGCCCAGAGGTCTCTTCTCTGGGCATGGCCTCAGTTACATCAGATGCAAATTCCAACTTGCACTGCTACCGCCATTGCTGCTGCCTCTGATTCCATTGCAGCCAGTCTGAGGTAGACTGGAGGTCTTCTTTCTGGGTTGCTACAGAAACCACTGCTGTGCCTGGAGGTCTCTCCTCTGGGCATGGCCTAGGTTACATCAGACACTAATTGCAAGGCTACCTCTGAGGTTGCTGCCAAGGAACCAAAAGTCTCCTGTCAATCAACTGCTGCCTGCACCTTCCACCATTGCTGCTACCTATGATTCTGCTGCTGCTGGCCTGAGATCGCCTGGAGGTCTTCTTTCTGGGTGCTGCTGCCACAGAAGAAACCACTGCCTCAAATCAACTGAAGCTGACACTGGTGCTGACCCCCAGAGATTACCTAGTTACACTGCCCCCACAATTGCAGTTGTAGCTGCTGCTGCCACAGGTGCTACTGCTGACCCACTGCCTGCTGACAAAAACCACTGCCACTATCAGTGCTACCACACCAAGAGGACTGTTTTGGGTGAGATTCCTGTTGTGGTTGCATGTGGCTGCACCCATTTGGGGACACCAACCAGGCCTTGGTCCTGGGTGCTAGCAGATTAACCACCACAAAAGCCTCTGTCTGGGGACACCAGCTGGGACCTGCAGGACAGTGTGAAAGAACCTGCAGGTTTGGAGGAACCTATGGTATTCCTGCTGAGAGTGTGGTGGCACTTTACTTGCTGCTGCATCTTGGGGTTTCTCCTTTGCATGAGGGTATCCTTGGTTGTCTCTCTAAAAGTAAATGCATAATTGAGATCTTAAGACTGCAGTATGAGCAAGACTGGGGTATCTGAAGCCCAGATTGGTGGGATAGAGACTGGGTTAATAAGGGATTATTGGGTTTGGTGATCCCAAGAAACATCAGAGACAGGGCTGAGAAACTGTTGATCATTGACAGAGACAGTTTGACTTTCCAGCAAAATTTATATTATTTTATATTTTGATTCACTGATCTCTACCATATTTGGAATGAGATGTTTTTAATGCTTCAGTATGTGGAGGACAATGACATATGAATGGTATTTTGCATTTTTGTTGGATTCTTATATCTTTAATTTTTTTCCTTTGTTCATATTCTTCCTTGTTGCCGCCTGTAGCAATGAGACCGTGGGAAAGAAATCGGAGGCAGACTGGGAATGAGTAGTTCTTTTATTGTTCCTTTTTCTTCCTTCTTCTTCTCTTTCTTCTTTCTCTCTCCTGTTCCTCTCTACAGTCTGGTTAAATACCCTTTTTTCTCCCATCACAGGTGCATTAGTTCTCTTAATAAGCATACACGTGTCTCATCACAAGCTCAACTTAATGCTACAGCACACAGTGCCCACGAGCATGGAAAAATTCTTAGCCAATCACTATAAAGGTCAGGTGATGGTAAGTTGTCTGACAAACAAGTAAGCGCCACCTCTTGGCTCTCAGCCAGCCATCATCTTAGAGCTACTTCCTCATAATGATATATCAAAGGCTCTTAAACTTCCTCTCTCTTGACTATTTTCTTTGATTTTTTTTTCAACTTTTCTCCAACCAACAGCCAATCTCTTTTAGCTCCTCTTCCACACTTCCTATGAATTTCTACTTCTAGCTTCTCTCTTCCTTCCTTATGAATATTGCATACTATACTACCTCTGTTCTCTCATCCACCATTTGAAATTGTAAGTTATTTTAACAAATATTCTGTTTGTACTATAGATAGTTATTGAACTCATCACTTTGGGTTAATGTGAGAAAGTAGTAGATGCCTTAGTGGGAACTATTAGGTTTAAGAATATATATCGTGTACACTGGGTGCTGTTGATATTGTTCTCACCAGTAAAGGCAAAGTGCTAGAAACCTTCAAGGACACTATAGGTCTACAGAGTAGAATTTATCCTGCCTTAGATCCATAATTTTAGATGGGAAAACACACTAAATATGTGAAAAAAAAACATGGGAATAAAGTGGCCCCCAAACACCAACATGCTTCAACAACAGAAACTATTTATAATACAGTGAAAAAAATTCCAAGAAAGAGTTCAAATTGTATATAGTTAAATTGATATGTGAAGTAAAGGAAAGTATAAAGGGTGAAATCAAAGAAAAAATACAAGAAGTGAAAGACCACTTCAATAAACAGTTACAGATCATGAAAAAAAAAAAAAAGCAGAAATCCTTGAAATGAAGGAATCAGTAAACCAAATTATAAATTCAATAGAAAGCATCACCAACAGACTAGACCACTTGGAAGATAGAACCTCAGACAAGGAAGACAAACTATATAATCTTGAAAGTAGAGTTGAACATGTGGAGAAGATGGTAAAAAACCATGAACAGAACACCCGAGAATTATAGGATAATATGAAAAAAACAAATTTAAGAGTTATCAGAATAGATGAAGGAGCAGAAATACAAACCAAAGGAATGCACAATCTTTTAAATGATATAATAGCAGAAAATTTCCCAAACCTAATTAATGGAATGGATAATCAAATACAATAGTCTTACAGGAGCCCAAGTGTACAAAATTACAGAAGACCCACACAAGTCACATTATAATGAGAATGACCAACACACAGAATAAAGTTATAATCTTAAAGGCAGTGAGAGAAAAGAAATCAAATTATGTATAGGAGGAAACCAATTTGGATCTCAACTGAATTCTCAACCTGAACCCTCAAAGCTAGTAGGTCCTGGAATAATATATTTCAAGCTCTAAAAGAAAACAGATGACAACCAAGAATTTTATATCTAGCAAAATGAAGTTTCAGATTTTACAGTAAAATTAAAACATTACACGATAAACAAAAATTAAAAGAATTCACAACTAAAAAGCCTATACTACAGAGCATTCTCAGCAGAATATTCCATGAGGATGAAGAAAAAAAAAAAAGGTTGGGGGGGGGGACCAGCAAAGGGAGGATCTACACTAAAGGGACATTCAACTAAATGATAAAATAAGACAAATCAAAAACCAAAAATAAATAAAAATGACAGGGAATACCAATCATATCTCAATAATAACCTTGAATGTTATTCGGCTAAACTCATCAATGAAAAGACATGGACTGGCAGATTGGATTAAAAAGCAAGACTCAATAATATGCTGTTTTCAAGAGACTCACCTCATAGTCAAAGACATCCATAAGATGAAGGTGAAAGGATGGGGAAAAAATTATCACTCATATGGATTATGTAAACAAGCAGCAGTTTCCAATCTCATTTCAGAAAAGTGGACTTCAAACAAAAGTTAATCAGAAGAGACAAAGAAGGGCATTTTATGCTTCTTAAGGGAAGTATATATAAGCAGTATATATTATAAATTATAAATATTTATGCCCAAACAATGGAGCATCTTTGATCCTTCTCAATTTCAAGAGTCAAATAGAGCATAATACAATAATACTGCATGACTTTAACACACCTCTCTCACTACTGGACAGATCTTCCAAACAAAAACTAAATAAAGAAATTATAGATTTAATACATAAGTTATGCTTGTCAATTAAAAAAAATTTTAAAAATGCAGTCAGTTCCCCAAAACAAACAAAACAAAATCCTATGTATTTGTAGGGTGTGGCTTAATTGGCTGTTGCCTGTTAAATATGTGTTTCTGTTTCCTTGGAAAACAGACATTGTTCTAGTTTTGTACTTGTAAAAAAAAAAAAAGAAATTATAGATTTAAATAATACAATCAATAATTTATACTTAACAGACATATATAGAACATTCCATCCATCAGTGAGCAAATATACTTTCTTTTTAACAGCACATGGATCCTTTTCTAAAATAGACCATATCTTATGCCATAAGGCAACTCTTAGTAAATTAAAAAAAAAAAAAAAAAAAAAAAAAAACGGAGATATTACGCCATATTCTATCAGACCACAAATGGAGACTAAATAATACACAATTGAATGATGAATGCATAGTAGAAGAAATCAAGGGTGAAATAAAAAAAAATTCTTAGAGGTAAATGAGAACACTGAAAAAACATATCAAAAATTTTGGGACACTATGAAGCCAGTATGAAGAAGAAATTTTATTGCATTGAGTGCATTTTTTAAAAGAATAAAAAGTCAACTAATAAGTGACCTAACAGTACATCTCAAAGCCCTAGAAAAAGAAGAACAAATCAACACCAAAAGCAGTAGAAGACAGAAAATAATTAAAATCAAAACTGAAATAAATGAAATTGAAACAAAAGAAACAATTGAAAAAATTAACAAAACAAAAAGTTGGTTCTTTGAAAAAAATAAATAAAATTGATAAACCCCTGGCCATGCTAAGGAAGAGAAAAAAAGAGAAAACTTAAATTAATAAAATAGAAGATGAAGAGGGAATTATCACAACAGACACATCGGAAATACAGAAGACAATTAGAAACTACTTTGAAAATTTATACTCTAATAAAATAAAAAATATCAAAGACATTAACAAATTTCTAGAGACATATGACCTACCCAAACTGAATGAGGAGGTCATACTTTTTTTTTAGGTAGATATTTTTATTTATTTATTCTTATTTATGTTTTTTCATTGTAAGTTGTTATAAATAACAGCAGAATGCATTACATTTCATATTATACTTATAGAGCACATTTTTACATATCTCTGGTTATATACAAAGTATATTCACACAATTTGTGTCTTCATACATGTACTTAGGGTAATGATATCAATCTAATTCTACAATCTTTTTTTTTCTTTGCCTTTTTTCCCCTCCCTTCTCCTCTCTCCCCATTAGCCTTTCTAGTGTTCCTCTAATCCTCCTATGCTCCCTGTCCCAACCCTACCGTGACTTGGCCTCCTTATATCAGAGAAAACATTCAACATTTGCCTTTTTGGGATTGGCTATCTTTACTTAGCATTATATTCTGAAACTTCAACCATTTACCTGCAAATTCCATGATTTTATTCTCTTTTATGGCTGAGTAATACCCCATTGTGTATATACACCACATTCTCTTTATCCATTCATCTACTGAGGGGCATCTAGGTTGGTTCCACAGTTTAGCTATTGTGAATTGTGCTGCTATAAACATTGATGTGGCTGTGTCCCTGTAGTATGCTGTTTTTAAGTCCTTTGCATATAAACCAAGGAGTGGGATAGCTGGGTCAAATGGTGGTTCCATTCCCAGTTTTCTGATGAATCTCCATATTGCTTTCCATAGTGGTTTCACCAACTTGCAGTGCCACCAGAAATGTATTAGTGTACCTTTTTCCTCACATTCTCGCCAACATTTATTGTTGCCTGTATTCTTGATGATTGCCTTTCTGACAGGTGTGAGATGAAATCTTAGAGTGGTTTTGATTTGCATTTCTCTAATAGCCAGAGATGTTGAACATTTGTTCATGTATTTGTTGATTGATTTTATATCTTCTGAGAAGTGTCTTTTCAGTTCCTTGGCCCATTTATTGATTGGGTTATTTGGTTGTTTTTGTTTGTTTGTTTGTTTGTTTGTTTGTTTTGTTTTGTTTTTGTGTGTGTGTGTGCTTAGATTTTTTAGTTCTTTATATATTCTAGAGATTAGTGCTCTCTCTGATATGCATGTGATAAAAATTTGTTCTCAAGTAGTAGGCTCTCTATTCACCCCACTGATTGTTTCTTTTTCTGAGAAAAGGTTTTTTAGTTTGAATCTATCCCATTTATTGATTCTTGATATTAATTCTTGTGCCACAGGAGTCTTATTAAGGAACTTGGGGCCTAATCTGACATGTTGGAGATTAGAGCTTACTTCTTCTTCTATTAGGTGTAGTGTCTTTGGTCTAATTCCTAGATTTTTGATCCACTTTGAGTTGAGCTTTGTGTATGGCAAGAGGGGTTTAATTTCATTTTGTTGCATATGGATTTCCAGTCTTGCCAGCACCGTTTGTTGAAGAGGCTATCTTTTTTCCAATGTACATTTTTGGTGCCTTTGTCTAATATAAGATAGCTGAAATTATATGTGTTAGTCTCTGTGTCCTCTGTTCTGTATCATTGGTTCACCAGTATATTTTGGTGCCAATACCATGCTGTTTTTGTTGCTATTGCTCTATAGTATATTTAAGGTCTGGTATAGTGATACCACCTGCTTCACTCTTCTTCGTAAGAATTGCTTTAGCTATTCTGGGTCTCTTATTTTTCCAGATGAATTTTATGACTGCTTTTCTGTTTCTAGGAGGAATGTCATTAGGATTTTTATTGGAATTGCATTAAATCTGTATATTGCTTTTGGTAAAATGGTCATTTTGACAATATTCATTATGCCTATCCAAGAACAATGTAGATCTTTCCATCTTATAAGGTCTTCTATAATTTCTTTCTTTAGTGTTCTGTAGTTTTTGTTATAAAGGTCTTTCATATCTTTGGTTAAGTTGATTCCCAAGTATTTTTTTTTTCTCACGCTATTTTAATGGGGTAGTTTTCCTCATTTTCCTTTAAGAGGATTTGTCACTGATATATAGAAATGCCTTAGATTTATGGGTGTTGATTTTGTATCCTGCTACTTTGCTGAATTCATTTATGAGTTCTAAGTTTTCTGGTGGAATTTTTTGAGTCTTCTTGTTATAAAATCATATCATCAGTGAATAGTGATAATTTGAGTTCTACTTAGCCTATCTGTATCCCTTTAATTTTTTTGTCTGTCTTATTTCTCTGGCCAGCCTTTCAAGTACTGTTAAATAGAAGTGGTAAAAGAGAGCATCCCTGTCTTTTTCCAGTTTTGAGAGGAAATGCGTTCAATTTTTCTCCATTTAGAATGAGGTTGGCTGGGGCCTTAGCATAGGTAGCTTTTAAAATGTTGAGATATGTTCCTGTTATCCCTAGTTTTTCTAGTGTTTTGAACATGAAAGGGTGCTGTATTTTATTGAATGCTTTTTCTTATTTATTTATTTATTTGCTTTAGTTTTACACAATGCCTTTATTTTTATGTGGTGCTGAGGATTGAACCCAGGCCACGCATGTGCTAGGTGAGCACTCTACCACTGAGCCACAAACCCAGCTCCTGTTGAATGTTTTTTATGCATCTATTGAGATAATAATATGGTTCTTATCCTTAAGTCTATTGATGTAATGAATTACATTTATTGATTTCCATATGTTGAACCATCCTTGCATCCCTGCAATAAACCCCACTTGATCGTGGGTACTATATTTTTGATATGTTTTTGTATCTGTGTTGCCAGAATTTTATTGAGAATATTTGCATCTATGTTCATTAGAGATATTGGTCTGAAGTTTTCTTTCTTTGATGTGTCTTTGCCTGGTTTTGGGATCAGGGTGATATTGGCCTCATAGAATGAGTTTGGAAGTGCTCCCTCTTTTTCTATTTCCTGAAATAAGTTGAAGAGTATTGGTATCAGTTCTTCTTTAAAGTTCTTGTAGAACTCGACTGTATATCCATCTGGTCCTGGGCTTTTCTTTGTTGGTAGGCTTCTGATGGCATCTTCTATTTTATCACTTGAAATTGGTCTGTTTAAATTGTGTATATCATTCTGCTTCAATTTGAGCAAATCATACAACTCTAGAAATTTGTCAATGCCTTTGATGTTTTGTATTTTATTGGAGTACAAGTTTTCAAAATAATTTTGAATTATCTCCTGTATTTCCGTAGTGTCTGTTGTGATATTTACTTTTTGGTTGTGTATATTAGTTATTTGAGTTTTCTCTCTCCTTCTCTTTGTTAGCCTGGCTAAGGGTCTGTCGATTTTATTTATTTTTTCAAAGATCCAACATTTTATTTTGTCAATTTTTTCAATTGTTTCTTTTGTTTCAATTTTATTGATTTTAGTTCTGATTTTAATTATTTCCTCTCTTTACCACTTTTGGTGTTAAATTGTTCTCTTTTTCTAGAGCTTTGAAATGTAATGTTAAGTCATTTATTTGTTGACTTTTTCCTCTTTTGAGGAATGAACTCAATGCAATGAACTTTCCTCTTAGAACTGCCTTCATAGATTTTGATGTGTTGTGTCTGTGTTCTCATTCACCTCTAAGAATTTTTAAATCTCCTCTTTGATGTCATCTGCAACCAATTGTTCATTCAGTAGCATATTATTTAGTCTCCAGGTGTTGGGGTAGCTTTTATTTCTTATTTTATCATTGATTTCTAATTTCATTTGATTGTAGTCTGATAGAATGCATGAGAGTATTTTTTTATATTTGCTAAGAGTTGTTTTGTGGCATAGTATATGCTGCTGAGAAGAAAGTGTATTCACTCGTTGAAGGATGAAATATTGTATATAAGTCAGTTAAGTCTAAGTTCTTTATTCTATTTTTGAGTTCTATAGTTTCTTTGTTCAGCTTTTGTTTGGAAGATCTATCAGTGCTGAAAAGTGTATGCTAAAGTCTCCAAGAATTATTGTGTTGTGGTCAATTTGACCCTTGAACTTGAGAAGAGTTTGTTTGATGAACAAGGATGCTCCATTGTTTGGGGCATATATATTTATAATTGTTAAGTCTTGTTGGTGTATGGTTCCCTTGAACAGTATGTATTGTCCTTCTTTATCCCTTTTGATTAACTTTAGCTTGAAGTCTACTTTATTTGATATGAAAAAGGAAACCCTTGCTTGTTTTTTCAGTCCATGTGAGTGGTAGGATTTCTCCCAACCTTTCACCTTTAGCCTGTGGATGTCTTTTCCTATGAGATGAGTCTCTTGGAGGCAGCATATTGTTGGGTCTATTTTTTTTAATTCAATCTGCTAGTCTATGTCTTTTGATTGGTGAGTTTAGGTCATTAATATTCAGAGTTATTATTGAGACATGCTTTGTATTCCCAGCCATTTTGTTTATTTTTAGTATTTAACTTGACATGGTTTCTCCTCTGATTGGTTTTTCCTTTAGTGTAATACCTCCCTCTGCTTATTTTCATCATTGCTTTTTATTTCCTCTTCATGGAATATTTTGCCTAGGATGTTCTGTAGTGCTGGCTTTCTAGTTGTAAATTCTTTTAACTTTTGTTTATCATGGAAGGTTTTTTTTCTCGTCCTCAAATCTAAAGCTTAATTTTTCTGGATATAAGATTCTTTGTTGGCATCCCTTTTCTTTCAGAGCTTGGTATATGTTGTTCCATGATCTCCTGGCTTTGAGTGTCTGAGTTCATAAATCTGCCATAATACGAATTGGTCTCCCCCTATATGTGATCTGATTCCTCTCTCTTGTGGCCTTTAAGATTCTATCCTTATTCTGTATGCTAGGCATTTTTATTATAATATGTCTTGGTTTAGATCTTATAATTTTGTACATTTTGTATCCTATAAGCCTCTTGTATTGGTTTTTCAATTCATTCCTCATCCTTGGGATATTTTCCAATATTATCTCATTGAAGAGATTATGCATTCCTTTGGTTTGAAACTCTGTGCCTTCCTCTATCCCAGTTACTCTTAGATTTGGTCTTTTGCTGCAATTCTTGGATGTTCTGTTCATGGTTTCTTACTATCTTCACTGTGTGGTCAAATTTATTTTCAAGATTATATACTTTGTCTTCATTATCTGAAGTTTTTTTCTTCCAGTATATCTAGTCTTTTGGTGATATTTCCTCTTGTGTTTTTATATTTGGTTAATTGTTTCCTTCATTTTAAAGATCTCTGACTTTTTTTTTTTCAGAGTTTCCTTTTTTTTTATTTCTTTTTTTAATTCTAATTTATTATACACATTTTCAGAGTACATTTCATTTCATATTACATATAAAGAGCACAATTTTTCAAGTTGCTGGTTTAATATATTTTTACAACAATTGTGTCTTCATACATGTATTTAGGGTAATCATGGATAACTCAGTCTGCCATTATTCCTATCCCTTGTCCCCTCCCATCCCTACTCCCTCTTTGTTTTATTTAAAGCTCTTTTATTCCTGTCATTCCCTCTCTCTTGCCTTTATAAGTTAGTACCTTCATATCAAAGAGATTATTCGACCTTTGGTTTTTTGGGATTGTCTAACTTCCCTTAGCATTATTTTTTTTAACTCTATCCATATCTCTTTTTTGAAGTAATATTTTTCTTCCTGTATTTGCTCTCTAATATCTTTGTTGTAGTGATCAATTTTTGCCTGTATTTGTTCATTTAGGTCATTCTTTAATTCACAGATCATTTTAAACATGAACCTTCTGAACTCCTTCTCTGACATTTCATCAACTTCGCTGTCCATGAGTTCTGTTATTGTAGTATCCTGGTTTATTTGGGTTACTTTTCTTCTTTATTTTTTATGTTGTCTATTTGCCTTCCTTTCTTGCAGTGTAGATCTAAGATATTACAGTTTCTACCCTATCCTTGTAATATCTGTGCAGGTTGTCTGTACTTCATCTTAATGTTACACTTTCAGAACCTGTAGTTGTCCCTCAATATATGCTGCTGCAACTAAAGGTGATGTCAGCAGTAGGAGAGGTAACTCAAGATAACAGTAAAGATGCCCCAAGATGAATGTAACATTTTCCAGAGATGGGGCTAAAACGGTGGGCCTTGTAATGTCTTTGGGATGCCTGCTCTGAGATGCAGCTGCTTTTAGGCCCTGTTTGTTGTCCAAAGGTAGGAGCTACTGCATGGGGAAGGCTATGGCTATATCTGCAGTGTCTCAAAATGGAAGTGGATTAGGCTTGTGCTCCCAGGTCGGAGTGGGGTAGTGGACTCTGGACTTACCATGGGGCTGGGTTCCAAACAGGTTGGTGTGAGCCAAACTGGTTAAATCTGAGCTCCTGCAGTGGTCTGCTGGTTGGAAGAGGCAGTCCTCTGAGTGGAGGTTAGTGAAGCTGCCCTAGGCCTGCCTGAGCTTCACAGGTGTCAGCTGGGCTGACCTGGGCCTACCTGCACTAAGGCAGAGGTCAGCAAGACTGACCTGGGCCTGGCTGCACTCAAGTGAAGGTCCTCATGGCTGTTTTTGGCCCACCTGTATTCAAGTGGAGTTGGGCAAAGCTATCCTTGCATCTACTGCATTCAGGCAGAGGTTGGCAGGACCAACCTGAGCCTGGCCGCACTCAAGCATAGATCAGCAAGACTGACCTGGGCCTGGCTGCTCTAGGGTGGAGGTCATCGGGACTAACCTGGGCCTGGCCACACTCAAGTGGAGGTCCTCGGGGTCAAACATGATTTAAACAGATAAATTTCAAGTAAAGACATAAAAAATGCAACCAAAAGCCTACCAACCAAGAAAATCCCAGGATTTTATTTGAACTGAAATGGGCACAGAAGTCAGAAGCAATAAATGTGAGTCAGACTGAGTAACACACTGGCAATGTCTTAAAAATTAATGAACAGTTATTTGTTGAATGATTCAGGTCACACTCCTTCAGACAATTAAGACAGCAGCGGGTGCTGTGAACATACTTGGAGGACTCAGTTCAATGTACAGGACCACATACAATTTCTTACTAGTCCATGCATGATATTAGAGCAGATGCTTCCTCCCACAGGGCAAATCCACAGCATATGATCTCCCCTGTCCATCTCTGACAAAGTAACTGCTATCAGGACCAAGTACTAGTGGGTGGAAGGAGTTGATTAAGTGTTCGTACTGGAATAATGCACCAGGCAAATACATCTGTGGTAGAGAAGATTCCTGGTAGTGAGAAACTACAGTAATCACATACAAAATATTAGAATAAAACACCAGAATCACAGTATTTTGGAATCAGATTAAGTATGGAGGCAGTGACCTGATAAGCAGCACAAACCAGCTAGCTAGGCTCTTAGGACTTGGGGCCAGAATAAGTTTGTGCACTGTGACTAGCAGAGAGAACTGTGGGACTACTCCCTGGTCCATACACAAAGAGTTTCTCAGTACAGACCATTAGATCAAGGGATTCCTGGACTGAAGGTTGAGCCCTTCACTCACTGATTAGAACTCACCAGCTGTGTCTTCTCTGGCCTGGCAATGTACCCTGAGCAAAGGGTACATTACATCTTGAAGCCAAAGGTGTTTTCTCCCAATGCCCTCTTCAATGACCACCGATCTGTTTTCTTTGGTGAAGTAACAAGTTTGATGAATATATAAATGAAGTACAAATCACTTCCTCGTGTTTAATTTAATAATCCACTTCCACTTTATAAAGCTTTTCTCATTGAATCCTTTATATTGATATACGTATAGATCATGCTTCTCATTACAAATAGGGAAAGATCTGCTGGAGTACAGGGTCCATGTTGAAGCCCTCTAGGAAACAACTGTCAGTCTCTGGGGGGAAGAGCAGTTGGAATACTGGTCTCCAGGCCCTGGACCCAATAACACATGGTGACTGTTGTGTAAAACCTCAGTAGCTGTCATCTGACTGAATTCCCCCTTGAGGATCTCATTTTAGTGGAAGTCCCACCCCTACCCCAACAAGGTGTTTAGAGCTATAATAAAGGCTGTAGAGCTGCCTGTGTGGTGAACAGTCTTGAAAAGCTCAGCCCTTGGCTGTCTGCACCATGACCTGGGTTCTTCTACTGCTCACACATCTGGCTCACTGCACAGGTCAGGGGGAACTTTCTGGGCTGGAGTTGGGGATGGGGAAGACAACATTAAACCTTTGTGCCACAAATCCTCTCCTGATCACTGGGTCTCTCTGTATTCAGGCTCCACTTTCCAGGCTGTGGTGACTCAGAAAACTTCACTGACCACAACTCCAGGAGAGACAGTCACACTCACCTGTGTCTCCAATACTGGGGCCGTCACCACCAGTAACTATGCTAGATGGGTCCAAAGGTAAAATAGGTAACACCAGTTCTTGGGTCCCAGGAGTCCCTGCCCAATACACAGGCTCCCTGCTTGGAGACAAGACTGCCCTAGCCATCACGGGGGTCTAGTCTGAGGATGAGGCCATGTATTACTGTACTCTGTGGTTCAGCAACCACTTCCACAGTGACATGTGCAGGTGGGGAAGTGAGACATAAACCCCCTTGCCCAGCCTCATACTTTGTTTGTAATATCTCTTGTCTTCTTATAATAAATCTGCATTGAGCTTGTGTGAGTTCAGTATACCTCTTGTCCACTGCTCCAGAATAGTCCATCAAATCTATTGTTCAGAGCATCAAGATCTTTTGGTTTTAACACATATTTTATCATAAAGATGCATTCTTGACAATCAAAGTATAAATCTCATATGCTGCACAATTATAGACAGGCATGGCAAAAAAACACACACACACACACACACACACACACACACCCTCATTGATACTAAGCAGCATTTTATTGCCAAGAGAAAAGTTTGGTATTATAGTTTTAAGATACACAGTTATGATTATATGCATATAAAGATAAGAGAGGACTATATAGTGTGAAATGTAGAATAAACATCATTGAAACAGGGAAACATTACCTTTCCTTCTCACCAAATTTTTGAAAAGTATAAAGTGGTCTAAAACAAACAAAAACAACAACAAAAGACCAAAAGGAAAGTGGTCTAAAATGCACAGAAAAAATTCAAAGAATGGAATTAGCTTCCAAAATTTAATACTAAATGTAAATTTTTAGGTAAGTGTACTTGTACATATATACTTTATCCAATTCAGCTTTTTCCCTCAATATTAGGCTAATTTAACAAAACTAATTCTTCCTATGTGAAAGAGGAAAATCTGAGTCATTGAGCTGACACCCTGTCCACTCTACCTGCAGTGAATGTTCCACACAGACTCCACAGGACTCTGCTCTGTGTGCTGAGAGCTCTGAAGTCCAGGCTTGGAATGGCAGGTTGACTGCATGTTACAGGGCAGGAATGTGAGGGGGGCAAGGCTCATTCCTCTCAAAGTCAAGCCTGTTTCATATGTGAATTATCTTTATTCATCTCTCTAAAAATTCCACTTAAATAAATTCAAAGGTAGAGGATCCCATGAAAATCAAAGAAAGATCAGTACAATAGACAAAAGAAACTAGGGGGAGGGAAGAGGAAGGAAAAAGGGAAATACTGGGGAAAAAGTGGTCAAATTATATTGTTACATTGTGTGGATGTATGAATATGTGTGGGGATATTATAAGGGTTTGAGGTCTTTAGCCTCCCGTACCCAGGATGGACCTCTTTTGTCCACAAAAGAGGCCAGAGGGGCCTACCTCAATGATGAGACTAGATTGGGAAAGTAAAGGCCGCTGATATTCCCTCCCCCGCCTTCAGAAGACACAGGAACATACCAGGGAGCCCGGTCACTGGTCAGTGCTGGAACTCGTTTATTGAAGGGGTGGACAACGCTTTATAGTGGACATCAGCCAATCAGTAAGCAGTAGGGCGGTTTTCGGTTCTCACTATACATCACAGCCACGCCCTCTGCTTAGCCTAAGTCTGTAACAGGGCGTAGCAAGCAGCCAAAAAGCCAGAGATTTCCATCCTCTTGGCCGAGAGTGTTCAGAAGGCCCGACACACATGAGGGTTGACTTGCGTGTACAAGGAGAAGCACAGTGCTCTAGGACAACAGGATGTCATGCGCAAAGCATAGTCTTGCATCTACTCTGGCCGCAAATCAGCGAGTAGGTGTTGGCGACTTCCAGCTCCTGATGACCCCTCACCTCTCCTGAGGCAGTCTCCTCAGGGCCCACTTAGCTTCCAGCAGATGACTGAACTGCAACCACTTGCCATTGCCACCAGGGCTGCTAGCAACTATTCTCAGGATTGATGTTGCAAAGTACAAATGAAAGTCAGAAAGCTGGGAAATGGCTCATTCTGCTCTCGAATGTGGGCAGTGTCCCCATTGCTGTGAAACTCTCCTGTAATTGTCACCCACGTTACTTAAAAGCCTGGGCCTGGTTATCTCACCCCACTGCTTCTGATTCTGGCCCTCTTCCTTGTTTTCCATGGACTCTGCTCAGTTTGGGACCAAGAGTGGCAAGAGATAATTGTATGGCAATGACATGGCAGTGGTTGCAGCTACTCGGGCTGAAGTAGGGTTTCCCTAGTGGTACCCATGAGATGGATGATTGACCCTCTCCCCTAAAAGATCTCTCTTCCTTTCCTAACTCACTGTGGTGACCACTACTAGGGTCAGATTTAGTGTCCCTTGGCCATAGGCCATAGGTACTGGAATCGCCACATAATATTCCTTTGGCTGTAAGTCCTAATACAATTTCATACCATTAGTTAATTATCATTTGTATTAACAAATAATTTTATTATCTTATACACAAAATTTACAATATAACTAACCTGTATTAAGATCACTGGGTTGCACTCCTTGGTCTTTACCCAAAAGACCTGAAAACAGCATACTACAGGGACACAGCCACATCAATGTTTATAGCAGCACAATTCACAATAGCTAAACTGTGGAACCAACCTAGATGCCCTTCAGTAGATGAATGGATAAAGAAAATGTGGTATTACTCAGCAATAAGAGAGAATAAAATCATGGCATTTGCAGGTAAATGGATGGAGTTAGAGAATATAATGCTAAGTGAAGTTAGCCAATCCCAAAAAGCCAAATGCCAAATGATTTCTCTGATATAAGGTTGGGTTGGAATGGGGAGCATAGGAGGGTTAGAGGAACACTAGAATGGCCAATGGAGAGGGAGGAGAAGGGAGGGGGCAAAAGGGTGAATAAAAAAAAAAGATGGTAGTATGGATATCATTATCCTAGTGCATGTATGAAGTCACGAATGGTGTGAATATACTTTGCATACAACCAGAGATTTGTAAAAATGTGCTCTATATGTGTAATATGAAATGTAATGCATTCTGCTGTCATTTATAACAACTTAGAATAAAAAATAAATAAATTTAAAAAAAGAAGATCACTGGGATGAACCTCAGTACCACATAAAAATAAATAAATAAAGGTATTTTTTAAAAAGATTCAGAATTATAAATTAAACTCCTAAAATCTCTGTTTTATGTGACCATACCCTCTGGATAGCTCATGACTAAGGGGTTTTTAGAAAATGGAACTTTCTGTGGTGAAACCCGGAAAGCCACAGGTTAAGAAGGACGTTATTGTCTACCCTGTTAAGAGGGACATAATTGTCTACCCTGTCATAGTTCAACATACTCCATGTGCTTCAGTCCCTTTTCAAATCCCAACATATGTACAGAAATGTTATGTTCAAGCTATTGTTACAAGCATTTGAAACCTAATTTTAGGTTTAATATCCAATATTCTGCATTATTAAAATTATCTTTCACTTCTTGACTATAAAATGTTACATTTTTATATGCTTTTTATTTAGCTTTTATGTGTGAAAGTATTCAATATGTTATCATTACTTTAGATTTTATACCTGAAAGTATTTAGGCCATTTTTTAAATTAGAGTCATAGCATCACTTTGGGCAGATATTAAGAAGAAAGAATATTCTAAATTTCAGAATGAATACTAAAATTATTTCATTTTGAAGTCCTGATAAAAACTGATTTCTGATATAGTGCCAGTCAGTTTGAGTCTTAAAAATAAGTATTTTTCAACTGCAGATGCTTTATCTAATTAATGGAATTTTGTTTCTTTAAAATCAGCATACTATAATGACACGGCAACATCAATGTTTATAGCAGCTCAATTCACAATAGCTAGACTATGGAACCAACCTAGATGTCCCTCAATAGATGAATAGATACAGAAAATGTGGTATATATACTCAATGGAATATTACTCAGCTTTAAAGAAGGGTGAAATTATGGCATTTGCCAGTAAATGGTTGGAGTTGGAGAATATCATGCTAAGCAAAATAAGCCAATACCACAAAACCAAAGGCTGAATGTTTTCTCTAGTATGTGGCTGATAATTTACAATAAGGCAGTAGGGGACATTAGGGAAAAATAGCATTGCCTTAGATTAGGTGGAGGGAAGTGATGGGAGGAGTGGGAGGGGAGGTGGGGATGGGAAAGTAGAATGAAACAGACATTATTACTGTACATATATGTGTGACTACATGAGCAATATGATTCTGCAACATGTACTCTTAGAGAAATGAGAAATTATATCCCATCTATGTATGATAAATCACAGTGCATAAATGCATTCTACTATTATGTGTAACTAAGTAAAACAAATAAAAAATTAAAAAATTAAATAAAATTTAGGAAATGCATGGAAAAGCCCCTAAGTGTATGCTTGAGGAAAATTTGCCAGGCTGGGAATTGTATGTAGGAATAATTTTGTGAATTAGGAAAGGGACAGGAATAACTTATTGAATTGGCTTATGCATGAAAAAAAAAAAAAAAAAAAAAAAAGTAACAAGCCTGGAGATGGAACAAACTAACTGAAAATAACAAAAACAACAATGAACTATGTATTCCTACACCTTAAATAAGACTGGCAGCTCTTGTAAAATCTTCAGTTTTAACAATGGTCTCAGTTTTAATTGGCTCAGAGCTTGTTTGCTTTCAACAGCTCTGTCCTCACTGCCTTGGCCAAAAGTATCACAGGAATCCATTAACATTGCAAATGGAAGAGCCAATGCAAAAATGAAGTAAATAAGAATCTATCCAAAATATATGAAAAGAAAAACTAGGGTGTGGAAGTCCATGGGTGCTGTTAATGACCTCTGGCATTCTCTTGCACATCTAGAAGACCACTTCCATGCTCAGGGCTATGTGTGTGAACATGCAGGAAGCAAGAATACCTTAAAATCTCTCATCTGGATGAAATTGAATGTCTGTGCAAGGACGAAGTAAAGGCCAAGGCAGAGCTGTAAACTGATGGGGTGTTGAAGTGATGCTGCGACACACACACACACAGAGCTTTTGGCAAAGGCCAAGAGATTTATTGCTTTCAGACTTTTAATGAAATGTCTATCTAATATTTAGCTAGCCACTAGTATAATTGAGCACAGATGTTAGCCACTAAAAATGCAGAAAATTCAAAGGTAAAGAAATAGTCCAAAAACCACAAAACCATAAGCCATCAACAATAATAACTACAACAAAAGTAGCAGTGACAAAAACAACAACAACAAACACTCACGGAAGGAATCTACTTTCAAGAGTTGTCACATTATATTACTGAAAATTTCCATTTTTCAAAAAGAAATTATGAGATAGTCAAGAAACAGGAAAATACTGTCCATGCATAGAGAGAAATGCAAAGAAAAACAAAATGATGCAAAGAATGACTTATAGAACCTATCTCTAAAGAAGCATGGATATGGGGATTACTAGAAAAATACTTTTATTGCCAGTGGTTTCAAATATTGTAAAAAAAAAAAGAAGAAGGAAAAAAAAACTTTGTAAATTATTTAATGAAAACAAGAAGAATGTCTCATCAAAGGGAAGAAAGAATCCCTTAACTAAAGATAGAGAACATTATATTATCTTGTCCAAGAACAGAAATAGATTTGAAAACGATGTCAATCCTGAGAGACCTGTGTGACATAATCAAATGAACTAACACACACATTATGAAAGTTATAGAAGGTAGCCTTATGGAGAGGGTACATAAAAATGTATATGGAAAATGATGACCAAAATATTTTCAAGTATGATAATAAGGAAATATATATATCTACAAAACAATAAGCACTAAAAAAATTATTATTTAGACTTTATATAGTTCATGAAAAGCACCATAGATAAAACTTACCAAGTCATGAAAACTGAAGTCAATAAAGGTAATGTCAATTTACATCAGTTATACTAAGAACTTATCAATTTATATCTCAAATTACGACAAAATGATTGGCAATCAGGTCCAAGCCCTCACAATGCGAGAAAACACATGCGATGACTCTTTCCAGACATTAAACATTGACAAACAGGAAGATTGAGATCTTATCTCCTCAGAGAAGAAAAGCATATGTGCACACACACAGAGACACACAAATGCATGCACATATACATGTATGTATGCACACCTAAGAAATACATGTATGAATAAAGACATTCAGATGCACATTTAAGCATACACACACATGCACACACATACACACTTAAATGCATAACAGATACACACTTACACACATTTTTAGCCAGTTTAGAGGCAGTTTATTTTAGATCATGGTTTTAGAGTTTCAGTCTATGTTTGGTTGGTTCAAAGTAAGGCAGAACATTATAGCAGAAGGATATGGCAGAGGACAACTGCTCAGTTCATGACAGACAGGAAACTGAAAGAGAAAGAGCCAGGTTCCAGGGACAAAATATAAACCCCAAACTCATGTCCCCAGTGACTAACATCCTTCAACCACAACCTACCTAGTTAACACTTGGTTAATTCCTTCAAATGGATTATTCTGCTGTTTACTTCACAGATTTTATAATCTGGTTATTTCAACTCTAAATATTCTTGCATAAGATTTTGTGAGACACCTCATATCCAAACCATAACACACACTTAAATGCATAATATGCAGAAACACAAAACACACACACACACACACACACACACACACACACACACCATCCCACAGTTTTATTTCTTGAGTCAATTGTTGGCTCAGAGGGAGGTAGAGATGTCCAAGTATCACTTAGAGTTGGCAGCAGTCATAAAAGAGCTCTACCTCACCTACTCCAAGCTCCCTTTGCCCCTCAAATATTTTAATACACAGCATTAATAGAATGACAGACAGTGAGGGCATGTAATCATATCAATTCATGAAGAAAAGTAATCTAAATGTAATTAAGTCCTTTTTATTATTTTGAAAATTTTTTTTGCATATAGTAATTGTACATGTGTATGGGATACCATGTGATGTTTTGATACATTTCATAATGATAATATTAGGATGATTAGTATATCCATCACCACATACATTTGTTGTTTCTTTATGGCACATAATTCAAGTATTTTTCTGCTACCTATTTTCAAATATACAATACATCATTTTTAATTATTGTTACCTTAAGGCACAATAGAAGACTAGAATGTATCTCTCCTAATTGAAACTTTTTTCCCATTGATCTCTACCCATCCTTCCTTTTCCCACTGCCTCTCTGATCTCTATTTTACTCTCTACTTTTATGAGATTAATTTTTAACAACATGGGTGGATCTGGAAGATGTTATCTTAAATAAAATAAGTCAATATTTATTTTTTAACAAGTATAATGTTTTATTAATTTTACATATAAATGGTAATCTTTCAAAGAATGAAGCCCCCCCTCCACCAAATGAGCAAAGCATGATGCTTTGATACTACTGAGACAAAGAGCAATAAATGTGTAAAGGAATGACAGAATAAAAGGGTCTCCAGACAAGAGTAGTAAATTCTGGGGATGTCACTAAGAGATATATGAAGAGATGTGAAGAAAGTGAAAGATAAAAGTTTTCTCTGGGGAGTTTATCCATTCAGATCCATTACAGCTCCAATTTCCAGTCTCTGGTGATGAAGCCTATTTTCTTGCCCTGGTACACGGAAAACATCTTTGTTGAATGCCAAATGGGCCGTTCTGAAGATAGAATTTCTCAGGAGATTTCGGCCTGAAACAATCTCTACTTCCACTCGGCATATTTTGAGATGGCAAGATGGCATATCCTTAACTCCTCACACCACAAACTCAAAGGAGTCGGGAAGGATCCTTTTCCATAGGTTTTGGAGAGCTCCTGACCCTGCTGACACCTTGATTTTGAACTTTGGGCCTCCAGACTATGAGAAATTAAATTTCTGATGTAAAATGACCACCCAGCTTCTGGCAATATTGGTATGGCAGCCCTAGGAAACTGCCAAGGTCTTACCAAACTTGAGGTACCTCAGCTTCCCTCCTGAGGTCCTGGAGCACATAGGCCACATCTGATTTGATTTTATGTCCCAATTCTCTGTCCCCATGTCTCAGCCCATGGCAGCAGATTCTCAGAAAACACTGATTGGATTAAAATATATGGATGCAGGCCTGGCATGTGGTGCAGTGTTAATCCCAGCCACTCAGGAGGCTGAGGCAGGAGGATCATACTTGAATATAAGTGACCACAATGCTGCCATCCACAGTGTCTCTGGCTAGTAACAATATAGTTGTTTTCCTCTTTTTTATATATTTCTGTGGCTTACAATTTTTTTAAATTATTTTATTTGGTTTAATTAGTTGTATAAGACAATAGAATGCACTTTGATACATTATATATAATGAAGTATAATTTCTCATTTTTTCTGGTTATATATGATGTAGAATCCCATCAGTCACATTGTTATATATGTACATAGGGTAATAATGTCTGATTTATTCTACTATCCTTCCTACTCCCATACCCCCTCCTCTCCCTTCACTCTTCTCTACCTAATCTTAAGTAACTCTATTCTTCCCCATCCATTGTGAATTAGCACCCGCATACCACAGAAAACCTCTGGCCTTTGGTTTTGGGGGATTGGCTTATTTCATTTATCATGATGTTATCCAGCTCCATCCATTTACTGGCAAATGCCATAATTTCATTCTTCTTTAGAGCTGAGTAATATTCTATTGTGTATGCGTGTGTGTGTGTGTGTGTGATTATTCATTCATCTGTTGAAGGGCACCTAGATTGGTTTCATAATTTAGCTATTAAGAATTGAGTTGCTATAAACATTCATGTGGCTGCATCACTGTAATATGCTGATTTTTAAGTCCTTTGCATATAAACCCAGAAGTGGGATAGCTGAGTCAAATGGTGGTTTCATTTCAAATTTTCTGAGGAATCTCCATGCTGCTTTCCATAATGGATGCACCAATTTGCATTCCCACCATCAATATATGAGTGTACCTTTTCTCCCACTTCCTCACCAACACTTATAATTGCTTGTATTCTTGATAATTGTCATTCTGACTGGAGTGAGATGAAATCTTAGAATAGTTTTATTTGCATTTCTCTAATTACTAGAGATGATGGATTTTTTTCATGTTTGTTGACTGAATGTATTTCTTCTTCTGTGAAGTGTCTGTACCATTCTTTAGCCCAATTATTGACTGGGTTATTTATTTATTTATTTATTTATTTGGTGTTATTTGAGATCTTTATATATCCTGGAGATTAATGCTCTGAGGTGCATGTGGTAAAATTTTTCTCCCAACTTGTAGGCTCTCTCCTCACATTATTGATTGTTTCCTTTGCTGAGAAGAAGCTTTTTAGTTTGAATCCATCCCATTTATTGATTCTTGATTTTACTTCTTGTGCTTTAGGAGTTTTGTTTAAGGAAGTCAGGTCCTAAGCCATCATGAAGATTCAGGCCTATTTTTTTTCTTCTATTAGGCACAGGGTCTCTGTTCTAGTAGGTAAGTTTTTGATCCACTTTGAGTTGAGTTTCATGCAAGGTGAGAGAAAGGAGTTTAATTTTATTTTGTTATATCTGAATTTCCAATTTCCCAAGCACCATTTACTGAATAGGCTATCTTTTCTCCAGTGAATGTTTTGGTACCTTTTCTAGTATGAGATAACTGTATTTATGTGGATTTGTCTCTGTGTCTTCTATTCTGTACCATTGGTCTACATGTCTATTTTGATGCCAACATCATGTCATTTTTGTTACTATGTCTCTGTAGTATAAAGTCTGGTATTTTGTTGCCTCATGCTTTACTCTTCTTAAGGATTGCTTTGGCTTTTCTGGGTCTTTTATTTTTGCAAATGAATTTTATACTTGCTTTTTCTAGTTCTATGAAGAATGTCATTGGGATTTTAATAGAAATTGCATTAAATCTTTGTAACAGTTTTGGTAGCATGGCCATTTTGACAAATTAATTCTGCCTATCCAGGACATGGGAGGTCTTTCCATCTTCTAAGGTCTTCTTCAATTTTTTTTTCTTTAGTGTTCTGTAATTTTATTTTTTTTATTATTCTAATTTGTTATACATGTTTGCAGAGTACATTTCTTTCATATTACATATAAAGAGCAAATTTTTCAAGTTTCTGGTGTAATTTTCATTGTAGAGGTTTTTGCAAGTTTTGTTAGATTCATTCCAAAGTTTTTTGTTTGTTTGTTTATTTGTTTGTTTGTTTTTGAAGCTATTGTGAATGGGGGAGATTTCCTAATTTCTCTTTCTGTAGATTCATTACTGATGTATAGGACTGTATTTGATTTATGGGTGTTGATTTTATATCCTGCTATTTTGCTGGATTCACTTATGAGTTTTAAAAGTTTTCTGGTGGAAATTTTGGCTCTTTTAAATATATAATCATGTCATTGGCAAATAGTGATAATTTGAGTTCTTCTTTTCCTGTTTGTATTTCTTTCATATCTCACTTTTGTCTAATTGCTATTGATAGAGTTTTAAGGATGATGTTGAATAGAAGTGGTGAAAGAAGGCATTCTTGTCTTCTAGGGGATTTTTTGGGGGGATGCTTTTGATTTTTCTTCATTTAGATAAATGTTGGTCTTGGGTTTAACATATATAGCTTTTATGATGTTGAGGTATGTTCCTACTATCCCTAGTTTTCCTAGTGTTTTGTTTTTTGGTACCGGGAATTGAACTCAGGGGCACTTGACCACTGGGCCACATCCCCAGCCCTTTATTGTATTTTATTAGAAACAGGGTCTCACTTAGTTGCTAAGTGCCTCACCATTGCTGAGGCTGGCTTTTTTTTTTTTTTTTTTTTTGAGGCTGGCTTTTAACTTGTGATCCTCCTGCCTCAGTCTTTTCCTAGTGTTTTGAACATAAAGTGATGTATTTTGTCAAGTTCTTTTTTTGCATCTATTGAGATGATCCTATGATTCTTGTTTTTAAGTCTATCAATGTGATGAATTACATTTATTGATTTTCATATGTTGAACCAACCTTGCATCCCCAGGATGAACCCTACCTGATCATGGTGCACCATCTTTTTTTAAATATGCTTTTATATGCAATTTGGCAGAATTTTATTGAGAATTTTTGTGTCTATGTTCATCAGGGGTATTGGTCTGAATTTTTCTTCAACATGATAAACACATTTTTAAAAGTATGCACAGAAGGAAACAATGCCAATAAATAAAGAAAAAGAAAGAAAGAAAGAATGTCACCATATTGGAAAAGAAGAAATAAAACTATTTCTATCCACAAATGATACAAATATACACATATGTAAGGACATACATATATATGTATATATATATATATGTGTGTGTGTATTTGACACATATACATAAGAACATACATATGTATATATTTGACATATGTGTATCATATGGTTGTGTTTGTAAACACATTCCTAAATAATCTAGAAAATTCATGTTAATAAATAAATCTTGGAAACATGCATGGTATATATAGAACAAGCATACAAAATTCTCATACATATCTATATGTTAGCAAGCACTTTGGGCAGAAAGTCTGCCCAAGTTTTTGTCCCTAACACAGCACTGTCCCTTGACTTGATAGAAGTTTTGAGTTACAATCTACCTGAATGACTAACTTAAAATTACGTATGGCAAAGGGAAGGGCTGTAGCTATCATTGGATCACCTACTACACTGTAGACATTATGATTGGAAGACTGAGGATGAGCTCAAAATGACTACATTTCAACCACCTTGTTTAGAATACAGCAAATTGTTTTTGTTACATATTAGAGAGCTAAAACAACAGGTTTAACTTTGACATAGAAGAGAACATTAATCTCACAAGTCCAGTAAGGATCAAAAGAAAGTGGCCACTCAGCTCCAGGCCAGACCCCAACTCCCTCCCCAAGAAATCATAAGTACTCTTACTCCTTAACAAAAATTCTCCCCTACACTTCAAAGGACCTTCATCCTTTCTAGAGCAAATAGCTGATCTGAGAGGTATTTTTCCTGGCTTCTCCGAAGAACCCAGATTAAAAAATTACAAACACATGTAATCTGAATACTGCAAAGTATTTGTGAATGAAATTAAAGATGACCTAAATAAATGAAAAGGGAGCCTCCATTTATTTATTAGTAATTCAGTGTTGTTAAACATGGTAATACTCTAAAAGCGGTGAAGAGATTTAATACAATGCTCATCAAACTTTACGTTTTCTTGTTCTAATTCTTTCATTTTTGTCCACCAATTTAAAAATTGACCATAAAAATGGTATCAGATTGAAAAAAAAAATAACAGCAACAAAGAATCAAAATCATTTTGCAAAAGAAGAAAAAAGCTTGGCAATCTATACTTCACAATTCCAAATCATACTCCAAAACTACACTAATCAAGAGTGTGATACAAGCATAAGGATAGTCATGCCATTAAGTCCACACATCTATAGTCAATTGATTTTTAATAATATTGCCAAGTATATATGATCAATAAAATATAAATTTATTGGCTTATCAGGCTAAAACCATTAGATATACACAAAAAAAAGAATAAATTTAGGCCCCCTAAATTCAAAGATTCACTCAAAATAGATTAAAGACATAAATACAACAGGTGAAACTATAAATTAACATTTAGAATAAAATTATTGGGATAAATTTTAAGAATAGTCATATAAATTTATTGTTATTGACAAAAAATGTATAACAAAGGAAAAAAATTAAATATCATCTTATTAGAGTTAAAACAACAAAAAATATGATCATATTAACAGACATGTCAAGAGAATGAAAAGTCAAGATAGGAATGGGATAAATGTCTGCAAATTATATATCCTGAGAAAGTTCTATCTAGGATATTCAAAAAACTCACAACTGAACAGCAAAAGGCAGGTCGCACTACAAAAATTTGCAAAGGATTAAGCAGAATGTTTTTAAAGATGGACAAATGACAAAGAAGCACATGAAAATGCTCTCAAAATCATCAGTCATAAGGGAAATGCAGGTCAAACCGTAATTATACATCATTCCATTATCATTTGTCTGGCTATAATTTTAAGAAACAAGGAACATTTCAAGTTTCAGCAAAGATTTAAAGATATTGGACCCTTCACACTTTGCAGTTTTCAATGTAAAATGTTTTACCCAATGTGTTAGTCAGCTTTTTTACTGCTGTGATGAAATGATCTGACCAGAACAAATATAGGGAGAAAAAGTTTATCCATAGAGTGCTGGCTCCATTTCTTGGGCTTGAGGTGAGGCAAAACATCATGGAAGCAGAGTGTCGCAAAGGAAAACAGCT